>JAODXP020000028.1:27479369-27591583 GCA_027497455.2 Sardinella longiceps | reverse complement strand
TAGTCACGGGTAATCATGAGTAGTCGCAAGTTTCAGTGTGTTTGGGTGACAGATTTGTAACGATGCGATTCTTCCCATTGTTGACGCAAACATGTTTGATATGATCTTAACCGGTCCGTTCTGAGGTCGCTATGATACCAATTATGACATTAAAATGCCGACAACTCGATCGTTAGGTTTGTGCTCATGAACGACCGTCAATAGGTTTGGCTCACTAATCGTAAAAGACTGAAAAAGTCGGTAGGTCTGTTCCCAGCTTCAGTGTATACATGTTGTTTTGAGAATTTCTCCTATCATTACCAAGCAAGTGCTAACATCTTTTGTTGCCACAGTTCCTGTAAACACACATACAGTATGAAGTAGCATTGGCACCAGTAAACCACAGACCTCATAGTGATGCAGGCATAGTGATGCCCAATAGGCCTAGAGACAATCAGACCTCAATGACCCCATTAATGTTCTTCTTCAGACGACACTCAGCACTCGTGTTTATGCTGTCTCTAACTTTTTTATAGAACTTCACCTAGCTTACATGTCCTGTATTGTATGTCAATCTTCTTCTCATCACAGTAGATTTCAATGAAAAAAGAAAGGCCAAATGTAACAAAAAATGCCCAGAAGAAAACACTGAATACCAAAAAAACCCAAAATAATGGTATTACGTCTTTTTAAGATTAGTTCATCAATTAAGTGCAGTTGTGCCTACAGTATTCCTACAACTGTGGTCAGGGTTAGCCATCTATTCACCAAGGCTAAATGAAACAGTTTTGTGTTTCTGAGGCAGTGTGTATGCTCTATAGCATGTAACTGGTCTGTTCCTGACTAGTGATTTTGCTACTAAGTCACTTTTCAACTGCATTAAAGTTGATGTAATATTATGCTAACTTTACAACAGTAAATGACTAAATTAACTGGAGGTGAACATACAGAAATGCAAGTAATTGGATGATCTCTCTGTAACTGACTGTTTCATGTTTCTCACTATATCCTCTGTCTATTAGTGATAATGTGCACAAAGAGACAAGGTAAGTGATTGTGGTTTTGCTTTGGTTTCCACTCAAAGCTGTGGGTTGGAGGGGGTCTGGAAATGATGAGCCTAGGGCTCTCTGGAAATGATGTGCATTGTACACCCACCTGAATTTGACCAAATTGCAATAGGATTTGATGCAATAGATGCCTATTCAACTGATATGCAATATGAATGATGCAATATTTTGCACAAATGCATGCTGAAATGGTCTTGATTGATGTGTAAATGTTAGACATTTGACTACACGTAGTTGGTGTTGCATTATTGGTTTACACTTTGATTTTTAACAAGAGTGGCATCATATCATGAGTGTATTTTTTTTTTATTATTATTATTATAATGTAAAGGTCTGGGGCTAGACATTACAAACAAAAGGCAAAAGAATATGATTATGTACTGTATTGAAGACTGATCATTATTCATACAAAATGCATGTAAAAGAGCAAAAATGAATAGGCCTATGTCATGATAAAAGCAATACTCTCACACTTCTACAGTTGGTGTTTTGCACAGCAACACTTTTTTTTATCTGTGGGTTCAGTCAGAACGTGGCATCTCTCATATAGTTCCTTTCCCCTACTTCCTCATTCACAGAATCTGACCGGACATCATTAATGTCAGCAATTAATACCAACAACAGTTTTGTTACTGTTTCACCACGCATAGCCCTGTTGTTTATAACAGTTTATGTTTATGGACTTTCGGAATCTTTGAAGCAGACTAGTACACCTTGACAAGTATGATATTAATATTTACTGTAAATATAATACTAATAATATGAGAGTAAAGTGATTGTAATGAAATAATTTTCATTATAATTCAGTGTAAACACAATTACACTGAAGAAATAGCAAATCATCTTGTAGAATAGCAAAACAAACAACCAAAAAAGAAGTTTGAGTTTGAAGCTTTGAAAGACCAAGTAGGGGAAATCCATTTTAATCTATTTGATATTCAAGACTCAGGCCTTCCTCTTTTGTCTCCCAACCCCACAGACGACAAACACCCTTTTTGCAGTTTGGGGTCAAGTAGGCCTACAGTGCATAAGTATCAATTGCTATAGTGACATATTCACAAATCAGATGTGTGAACAAGCTGGGATGATTCATAGCACATCATATTATAAATGTTATTGTCTGTTCATAGTGCCTCCTGTAGCTCTGGACAAAACTCATACTTCCACTGTAGTAATGTCGTTGTATGGGAACATATTTTTGCCACTTTCAGTTCCTTGTTCTATAGGCCTGTTGCTTTGGTTAAAATAGATGGATTTTTTAAGACTGACAGTAAAACAGGAAAGTAAGAGAGAATTTTTATACATATATTGCTGCTTCATCACCTAAGTCATTGAGCCATCGTTCACCAAACAATAAACTTGTACATGGTAGACGTTCATTGACTTCCTTTTGTTGGTCTACACAAAACTACCCACACAAACTCTGTCTATCTTTCATTTCTTTTTTTCTTTCTTTCCCTTTGATGCTCACCACTTGGTTTCCCTTTCTCTACCACTTCGGTCCTCCCCTGCTCTCTGTGGGAGGGTGTGACCTGTTCTGCAAGCCTCTTTCCCTCTCATTACACACTAACGTCTCAGTCACTCAGTTAACGGCCACCTCACAGCATGGAGCTCTCTGCTTTGGGCCTTCTGCTCGGTGAGTTATGTTTTGGTTTTGATTTGGCTGTTTTCGAATAAGCTTGAGTAAGTATCGTCAGCTGATTTAACCATTTGCTGATTTGGGTTTGGACCCAGTACATTTTGCAATATTCTGATGGGGTTTCATACATCAGTGGCAATGGGTGTTCTAAATTTGAAAAGTCTCTCAAACTATGAGGGCATCTAAGTGCCAAGCTTGGCAGCAACAAATGGAAAGATCACAGGCTCCTGCATGTATTTGGGTGCTCAGTGTACACAATATCCAGTTATTGATAAGATACTGTATAAAAGATACAAAATAATGTGTTCATAATGTGAAAGCTTTGGCTTTTGCTGTTATGCTGAAAGTGATGATATGCTGTATATTAGCTTGAGTGGTTTAACAAAGACATATTTTCCAGTGCTAATATTAAAGGCCAAACCAAAGACAGGAAGAATGGTTTTGACCACATCATATGTGTGAATGAAATGTACTGTCTCTTGCTGTCTTTGTGTAGGTTGGTTCAGATGAAGTTATAAGTAAGAAAGAAAGTCTAAAAACCAAGTTGCTCCCAACTTGGAGTTCAGACTTTCTTCCTTACTTATAGTTTACTCCCCCTATGTTCTGTTATTTGTATCTTGCATCTTACATAGTCATTCTAGATTGAATATGCAGAAATTAATGCTAGATAAATATGTTTGATAATCAAATTCTTCTCACATCAACAGGCTGAAATGGGCTTTACAAAGGCATAAATTGCTTGTGATAATTGTGTCCATGGTTTCTGTGAGAGGACTAACTGTTCTCTTTGTCTTTGTGTTCTAGTGCTGAGTTCCATCTACGAACACGCTGCAGGTGTGTGACTACACAAACTTTCACATGTTAGATTTATTTTCAAAATATAAATGAGAAGTTCACTTTTTAGCATGTAGCCCGTTTTCTGGAGTTTCTAGGATAAAATAGAGTCATTGACACCAAATCTTTGATTATTGGTCCTATCCGGGATGCTTGTCTCATTTAGAATCCCCTCCTTTTCTGCCTCAGAATTGTTTGCTACAGTATGTGCATGTCCGATAATGCCCTTAAAATAACCTTAAAGCTTTATTTTAAAACGTGCAGCTCATCAAGTAGTTAATGGTGTCCATGGCCGGTTCTAGCCTTTTTGGTGCCCTAGGCCTTTTCGTTATGCTATTTATTATGCTATTTCTATGCCGAAAAAATAGTTCCAGTATGTTCAAAATACCGCATGAAACATACTTTGTTACAATGATTGTTTTGGCTCGTATAACATCAACAGACACCACCAACCCCTTGGTATAGCACATGTTTTTTTTAAAATAGGTTTAAGGTTGTTATAGTATTTTTCTGAATTTATGGAGATAAAATCCTTCTCACATGTGGAACATCGGGCAGTAATCATCTCTGTGTCCGTAACCCTAGGCATGGGTAGGCCTACATTGTCCGACAAATTGTCAATTTTAAGTTGATGGCAATAAGTTTTGGCTTTTTAAGCTTTTTTAATTCCAACATGGATGGGGCAATAACACAATTGCTTGCATGTGTTATAGCGACCCGTTTGTTGTATTGAAGGCTTAAGTATGCTTCCCAAAAACAACCGCTAAGAGTCCTTTAAGCAGGCTAAACTATTTGTTGTACTTTTACTCTTGAACGATATTATCGAGCCAATACAATTAAGGAAGTCAAGTCAGTACTCACACTTTTAAAGGAGTCTTATTTTACACAAATATCTTATTTAGGAAAATGGTATACTTTTGCCATCTCTCATGACTTCACAGACTAGACACCAGACACTACAATTAAATGATCACTTAGTGCATATGGTGTAATAAATTTGTACAGTATGTGCTCCAAACAAGGTGTTTGTGTGCTGATGTTTGTAGTTGGTATCACCCTTGCCAGGTGAGGTATCGTAAGATCCACTTGCATAAAAGTAATTATATTAAAGGAAAGGAATAAAACTAAACTGTACATTCGTCACAATTCTCAGACAAAGATGAAGACCACAGTCTTTGTGGTCAAAAGACTGATCATGGAAACATGTTTGGGATGTGATGTAAATAACAAACAACTATTCCACAAAGATAGTTCCACATGTTTTACACATGTCTAATGGTATTTATATCTTTGCTCCACAATTTGTAATCTTTAGCAGACGAAGAACTAGCCAATCAACAAAATATGCCTACGGATCAAGGTGAGAGAAAAATGTATATTTTGAGGTATGAATGTTGTTAGATATATTTGACTGTTAGACATGTGATGCACCGATAAGAATACTAGTGTGTGATTATGTGTTTATTCATAAGTTGTACAATTGTAACTGTCTGTTGCGTCATTGCCCTGAGTGCATTACACTTTGCATGTGCGGGCAAATATATTTTCACAAAATAGCAGTGTTATTCAATGATTATGCTATTTACGTCATCTGTTTACTCCCATAGATTTACCTAAAGCTACATTGATAGAGCCAGAGGGTCCTGTGTATGTTGGAGAGACAGTCACTCTCAAGTGTGAGATACAGTCTAAGGATGACTGGAAGTATAAATGGTTTAAAGGCACCAGCAGTAATCCACTTTCTCAGCCTGACACTGGCAGCACTCTGACCATCATAGCAGCTGAGTCTGATAAGAATCCTTACTGGTGTCGGGGAGAGAAGAAAGACAGAGCAGTATCATCACAGATGAGTGTTGAGACTTATCTGACTGTCAACGGTGAGTGAATGATTTTATTGTCATTATGTACCAGAATGGTGTTCCACCTTCTACTAGTGACAATGGTAAGTCCAGCCTTTTTAAGTTGGGTCCTTGAGCTATTTGGGGCTGTGGTGGCGCAGGCAGGTGCCATTTGACAACCGGAGGGTTGCGGTTCAAGCTCAACTCCACAATCAAATACAAAATACTTAACCCCAAGTTGTTCTTGGTGAAAAAAATTCAGTCCATTCAATTTCACTTCTCCTGGAAATACAATGTGCCAGGTAAATAATTCGGAAGATGGGAAGGGTGTGTCTCTTATACTTTGAAAGGCAAGATAAATTATTGGATGAATAACGGTTTTTGAGTCTCTGTAGCAGCATTTTCGCACAGTTGCAGTTCTTGCAAAACAACAAAAACATAAAAACAACAAAATTATATCAATGAGACTCCAGACTTAAACCATGTGTTGATGTTGATTTCCTGCACAGATCTGCCCACATCTGCCATAATTGTTGAGTCTCCTCAGGACCCATATTATCCTGGGGATGCAGTCACTCTGAGATGTGACATAACAGGGATCACAGACTGGAAGGAGTATAACTGGTACAAAGATAACAACAAGATGCCCAGTGAGAACATGAGGAAACTCACCATCTCTCTTCCTGATGATGCAGGCCAGTACACATGTGGAGGATATAGAGAAAAGCAGCCAAAGAATTCTCAGAATAGCAACCCTGTTTCCATCAGAACCAGAGGTAAATGTAGTTTATTTAAAAGTTAGGTGATTGTTTTGTTGCGCTTTACCAAGTGTGCAATACACTTGGTTAAGAACAATAGAACAGAAAGGGTGATTTCATTGGCTCAAAAAATATTAACATTCACCATGTGCATTTTTAGAAGTCTTATTGAATTCAATATAGCACAAATGCACAATGTTTGTTTAATGATGTGATGATTTTTAAAAAAATACAGATTTGAAGAAAACACAGATTTGAAGAGATGCTGCATCAAATGCTGTCAGATGGTTAATTGTTACCATGTGGTACCACTTTTCGCCCCATAGCTTTGCCTGCAGCTGTGGTGACTCTAATGTCCCCTAACAGCCCATACAGCCCTCCTCAGCCTCCTCTCTACACTGGAGAGATATTTACTCTGAGTTGTGACATAGCTGGACATTGGGTTCACTATGCCTGGTATAAAGATGGACAGCAGATGTCCAGTGAGAACAGCCAAACCATTACCATCTCTCTACAAAATAATGACCGGTACACATGTGAAGGACGTGGGGGTCGCCCAAGGAACTCTCAGCGCAGTCCTTCTTTCCTAGTCAGAGCCACAGGTGAATACAACCAGCAATGAACTGAACAAAAACATGACTAATAGATATGTTACTGTTTTATCACCTCTCTGTGTGTATATCCATAGACTCACCCACAGCCAAGCTGTCAATACAGCCACAGAATCCTGTTTTTGTTGGAGAGGATGTCATTCTAACGTGTGACATACAGTCAGGCAGTAGGTCTATCTGGAGATACAAATTGCTTATAGGCGAGAACACAAATCGACATTCTGATTCTGACTCCAACACCTTCACCATTAGAGGAGCTAGTCTGTCTGATAAGGGCCAGTACTGGTGTCAGGGGAGAGGAGAGATAGAGTTACAGCTATATCAAATCTCAGCACTAAAAAAATCCTTAATGTCAAAGGTAAACATTGTGTGCATTTGTATACTTCCCTTTCATCAAAATATCATCTTATTTTGTGATGTTTTTTATCAAGGAATTGGAGTAAACAAAACATCCTTCAGGGTCATAGTTGTTAAAGTTGAAATTAAGTTTATGATGCCCTATCATATGACAAAATATACACTGTATATTCAGAGAGTAAATTATCAATTCAGGGAAACCACTCATCAATGTTGTTTTTCTCCACAGCTCTGCCCACAGCTACAGTAGCCGCTGAGCCTCCTGAGGGTCCATATTACCCTGGAGATGTAGTCACTCTGAGATGTGACATAAAAGAGTACAAGAACTGGGATTGGTATTACTGGTACAGAGGCACAGATATCATTTTAAATGAGAATGGTCAATCCATCAACATTCGTGTTCCTGATTATTTTGGCCTGCACCAGTACAAATGTTATGGTTATATAAGAAATAGGCCAAAAATCTCCCAGCACAGTGTGTCTGTGAATATCAGCTTAACAGGTGATGATAATGTTAGTAAGATGTAAGTAATACTCATTGTAAAATATCGTATTCACATTTTGATTTTTGTGCTCTACCTCCATTTTACTCCACAGCTATGCCAGTTCCTACACTGTCAGTAAAGCCATCATATCTAGTCTACCCTGGAGAAACAATCAGTCTGACATGTGTAATAGAGCCGTCAGCTGGCTGGACATATCAGTGTGTTAAGACCAGCTACTATAACCATGAAACACTTATTAACAGATGCATAATAAAAAGTGTGAGTTATTCTGACCAGGGGGAGTATAAGTGCAGAGGAATAAGAGAGAGAAGCAAGCAAATTTCATATGCCAGCAAGACTGTTCAACTTACAGTTAAAGGTGTGAATTTGAAAACTTTGTCTACTTTGTAGAATGACTATACTGGTAGTATTTTCAAATCTCATATCTGTTTTATTTGCTTTCACATACAGTATACATCATTGTGATAACATGGTAGCTGAATAACAGTTTGTCCTCATTTCCCTTTGTTCCTCATCCTCTCCATGTGTTCCTCTCCAGCCCTGCCTTTGGCTACAGTGAGTGTAGAGCCACAAAGTCCTGTGTTCACTGGAGAGACAGTCACTCTGAAGTGTGTGATAGAGTCTCTCAGTCACTGGACATATAAGTGGTATAAAGGGTTCAGCAGATTCCCAGTGTCTGAGGAAAACACCTACACCATCAGTGTAGCTGCTGAGTCTCATAAGGGGCAGTACTGGTGTCGGGGGGAGAGGACAGACCAACCCACAACATCACAACCCAGCAGTAAAATAACTCTTGATGTCCAAGGTAAAACACAAACGTGTGTGTGTGTGTGTGTGTGTGTGTGTGTGTGTGTGTGTGTGTGTGTGTGTGTGTGTGTGTGTGTGTGTGTGTGTGTGTGTGTGTGTGTGTGTGTGTGTGTGTGTTTGTTTTCATATAAGGTGACATACAGAAACTTGACTTTCTCACTGTCATGTTAGGCAAATAATGATCAAAGATGAGTTTGTGCCTAATTTAAGATTTCACATTAACTCCCCTTCACTCCTCATTCTGCACTCTCCAGCCCTGCCTTTGCCTACAGTGACTGTGGAGCCCCAGAGTCCTGTGTTCACTGGAGAGAGAGTCACTCTGAAGTGTGAGATAGAGTCTCTCAATGGCTGGACATATAAGTGGTATAAAGGGTCCAGCAGAATCTTAACGCCTGAGGGAAACACCTTCACCATCAGAGGAGCTACTGAGTCTCATAAGGGGCAGTACTGGTGTCAGGGGGAGAGGAAGTACAGACCCACAGCATCACAACCTAGCAGCAGAATAACTCTTTACGTCAAAGGTAATACACAAGTGTATGTGTGTGAGTGTGTGTATGTACTGTATGTGTGTGTGTGTGTTAGAGAGAGAGAGAGAGAATGAGAGAGAGAGAGATTTGGCGTGCACACATCAAATTCTCCATTTCCTCCTCTTCAGCCTCAAAGCCCAAACTCCAAGCCAGTCCAGGCCACCAGCTCCTCATAGGAGACTCAGTGACTCTGAGATGTGAGTTGGGTGTTTCCTCTGGTTTGGTGTTCTACTGGTACAGAGACACACAGACCTCTGATGCTGTGGTTCAGACTGATGTAAACTCCTACAGCATCAGTTCTGTTAAAGTCTCTGATGGAGGACAGTACTGGTGCAGAGCTGGGAGAGGAGACCCAGTCTACTACTCACAGTACAGCAATGAGGTGTGGGTAGAAATCAAGGGTGAGTTGTTTTGTAACTCTGTAGTTCACACACACACACACACACACACACACACACACACACACACACACACACACACACACACACACACACACAGACACCAGTCTACTGCATGGACATTCTACTGGTACAGAGACACACAGACCTCTGATCCTGTGGCTCAGACTGATGTAAACTCCCACAGCATCAGCTCTGTTAAAGTCTCTGATGGAGGACAGTACTGGTGCAGAGCACAGAGAAAAAATCAGGCCTTTTATACACAGTATAGTGATGGTGCTGATATGAAGATTACAGGTTAGTTTACTTAAAGGAGACAGAATGGAAAACCACCTTTACATTGGTTTTGATGAATTAGGAGAGGTTTTTCATTGTCAAAGAGCTATCATGAACATGAGGCATGGTTCTGCCGTCTTTCATATGGAAATCCTACATTTAGAAATAGCGATTAAATGATGGGCGAATTAGAACAAAGCCTACAAATGATGTCAAATAGCACAAAGCCATTGCAGTTCAATTAAGGTGGCCAGAGTGAGGCGTTGTTTAGGCAAAAAAAAACATTTCAATACACATCTTAAATATGAGATGTTAACTAGGCTTGTAAAATATTACTTGATCTTTTTTTGACAAAATACAATTGAACATGTTGTATTTTAACATCAGAGAACAAGTTACAATACTCAATTAATCCATTCTATGTCATCTTTAAGGTATAAGTCTGGAGTAAGTTTAAGCATAGCCCTGTTGTACGAGCCTTCTAACAGCAATATATTTTGCATGGAATGCAAGAATTTCGAACAGCATAGACCTAACGCGAACGCGAAACCCATTACATTGAGTCAACGGCACCTGATATCTTACTTTCGGTTTCGATTGATCAGGTCCCATTGATTCAGTGTAAACTAGTGCTTTTCGTTTATGCGTTCCCGTTCGGTCTATACTATTCCAAATTATTTTGTTCCACTCGCTAACTATTTAGCAACCTCTTTCAACAGGGCAATGCTTGAATTCACTCTGGTGCTTTCCTTTAATTAATTACTTAATGAATATAACAAACATGCAGTGAAGATATGATCGTATGAGGAACATTTCATCAAAACATTTATTCATAGACCTACTGTATTAATATTTAGATTATACTCTAATGCCAAATTTTAACAAATGCATTCACTGGATATTTTGACAGAAAGACCAAACGCTATCATTACACTAAAATCAAACTGGACCAAATTCTTCAGTGGGGAGCAGGTCTCTCTCAGATGTGACATAATGACTGGGGAGAGCACAGACTGGGAGTACAGCTGGTTTAGAGATGGACAGAGAGCATACACCTACGATTGGCCCTATCCATATTCTGAGGGATATGAAATCAATCCAGTGCAAGCTGGTAGCTACACTTGTAAAGGACTAAGGAAACAAGATCAAAAAGAATCACAAGAAAGTGAAGCTCTTGCTATTGCTATGTTGTCTGGTCAGTTTAATTTCATTTTCCATTAGCTTTTATACTGATGTTGTACGTCAATGCATTCTGTTGATAAATGTGTTATTATGTACTCATGCTTTATGCTGTTGCTTAGACTGTCTAGAGTATGTATAAATATACAGTAGGTCATAAGCTCTCCAACTTTCAATTTTGTTCTTAACAGAGAAAGCCCAGGCAGTTCTCAGCTCCCTTTCACAGACCTGGCTGACTGAAGGAGACACAGTGACTCTAAGCTGTGAGGTTAAAGGCTCCACTGCAGGCTGGAAATTTAGTTGGTATAAAACTGTTCCCAACAGTCTTGGGTTCCCACAAATAACACATGGGTATAGAAGATATTCTGTAGAGCTGCTCCCAGACAGCATGAAAGGATCTGGAGGCTCCTACACTCTCAGCCCTGCTAGTCTTAGACACTCAGGGGTTTATGTGTGCAGAGCAGAGAGAGGAGAGCCAGCCTATCAAACCGAGTACAGCCAACTTCAGCCTCTCTGGGTCACAGGTGAGTTACAGGCTCATCATCAGTGTTCAGTCTTGTTACCTGAACCATTTTGTATTGGGTAGAGTGTCTCCAGTCTAGTAGTTTCTATTATGCTCATCTGTCACTCTGTCAATCTCAGGTGTGTCTCCTAAAGCTTCTGTGATCCTCCGTTCCAACTGGTCCCAGATCTTCACATATGAGTCTCTCTCCCTGAGCTGTGTTGTTCAGGGCAACTCTACTGGATGGAGACTGATGTGGTTCACAGGCAGAGGAGGGGAGTCAAAGTGTCCCACTGACTGGAGATCAGTAACAGGATCCACCTGCAGCATCAGTTCAACATATAAATCAGACAGTGGAGTTTACTGGTGTCAGTCTCAGTCTGGAGAGCAGAGTAATCCTGTCAACATCACAGTGCATGGTGAGGGGAGCCTGATGGTATTTTTTTAAACCTTCTAGGCAGCACTGACTGCAAGGCACTACCTTAACCCTAAACCTAACTCCATTTACCCTCTCCCTAAACCTAAATTCGGTTTCAATGCCTTGAAGGCGGTGCTGCCTGGAAGGTGCAGCCGAGGGCAAACAATACCAAAGACATCATGGGGTATAGAACATAGATGGTTCCTCTTAACAACTGTATCCTTAGTTCAACAAAATGGATTTTACATTTTGTATCAAGGTGAAAGAGATGTATAGAACTTGTCAAGTTGTTTCAGAAATTCTTTGGCGTAGATGGTTTTGTTTTACACTATATAAATTAATCACTTGAGTTTGTGTGTGTAGATGGTGATGTGATCCTGGAGAGTCCTGCCCATCCTGTGACTGAGGGAGATCCTCTGACTCTGCGCTGTAGATATCGCTACCAGCCATCAAACATCAGTGCTGACTTCTATAAAGATGGGACACTCCTCCAGACCTCCACCACAGGAGAGATGACCATCCCTGCAGTCTCAAAGTCACATGAAGGCCTCTATAAGTGCAGGAACACAGAGAGAGGAGAGTCACCAGAGAGTTGGATCACAGTTAAAAAAGGTTCGAAAATTGAGCATTTTATGTTTTGGTTGTTATATCAGAGTGTTATTTATTTTCAGGAACAGACATGTTATTAATTTTTTTTTTCACTGTTAGATCAGATCCCGGTATTAGATTCCGGTTCCTCAAAGTTGATGGTTGCAGTGGCTTTTGGGATGGGGTTCCTTTCTGTCTTTGCCTTGGTCATTTTACTGGTCTTACTGTACCGGTCGCGGAAGTCCAAAGGTGAGAGAAAAGCTATTAGTTACTGGACATAACTCTAGCGATATACTGTAACAGAGGTTTTTTTATACTCTTTTAGCCAATATACTGTATACAAAACAGCCTTTTATGTAAAGAAGAGAAGGTTTCACTTCAACACATATCTCTGTTCTCATGTTCAGGTTCAATGATGCCAAACCTGTAAGTTTTTACCTCATAATATTTTTTTTCTCTCTCTCTCTCCCTCTCTCTCTGTCATTGGCAAATAACAAGTTAATGTTCTGCTCATGAAATGCCTGTCTCCCTCTAGGGCTCAGCAACAGAATAACACCCACAGTTCAACCTCTCAGCAAACACCAGTTGTAGGTACGACATTGATAGTGGTGAATTTACTTTATTATCGTTATGTTTGTATGCCGCTAAATTATATATATCTGTGTATTTCACTAGGTGGCGCTTTGTCTGGAGCTGGTGATGTGGTCTATGCTGAGATTGATTTACAGGGGAAGAAAAAAGGTTTGTTTATGATATGGATTTTGCAAATATCTATTGTGTGGATTGATTGATTGATTGACTGATTGATCTATGCCCAGATGCAAACAATACACTCACCGTGTACTCATTCCTGAAGCCAGTGAAGAAATCAGGTAAGAAAATCACAGTTTGAGTTTAATGTCCAAGCCAGTGTAGACAGTGAACTGTGTTCATTATTAGTTCTTTAATATGTTCATATAGATTCTGCTGACATTAGCTTTTGTTCCAGTTTATCCTGATCGTGTAGTATGACTTTAATTCTTCAAATATGAATTGAATACACACACATCTAATGTTTTATCTCTGATGTTTCAGCTGAGCCTGATGGAGCTGAACCCAGTGATTTAACATATGCAAAAATTAATGCAAGACCAAAGAAACCCAAGAAACAAGGTAAAGCATTAGGGTAGCTTAGACCTTTAGTGTATATTGCAAGCTCTAAACAATGCTAAAGAGATTTTTTTTCTTGATGACTAACTTGAAAGTGGCTAAAATACTTTATTTTTTAATCTAAAGTTTCAGCTGCCCCCAGCGATGTCACCTACGCTGCTGTTCAGATTAAGATGAAACCTCTTGACAGGAGAGGTGAGATACATTCCTACTATAGTAATAGCATGCAGGAAAGACACCATCTTCAAATTTTTTATTGTGGCACTTGCTGCTCAGGTAACAATATCAGCTTTAGCTATCTTTAACTCAAACACCATGGGAAGATGCAGGAAACTACATGGCATGAAATCTGCTTCAGTGTTTCAAAGTCTTTGCTATACTCATTAATCTTAGACCAAACTTCCTTACCGGTGTGTTTTTGTTTTTGTTTCTCAAGCCAATCCAACACCTTCTGCGGAAGAGCATGTTTACTCAGCTGTGAAACCCGGCTGCTCCTCAGGTAATGAATTATATCCTTTAGCTTTCTAACTAGAGAAAAAAAGATGATTTGGACTGACACATTAAGCTCAATTCACCAAGCTTGGCCTGACATGACCATTCAATAGATATAGATAATAGATAAATAGTGTTGCCGATGCCAGAGCATCTCATGGTAATACTGTAACTATTGACCAACAGACTATTGATGTCATGTGCTGTGTTTATGCATTTATATACAGTAGATATCCCAAGCACACTCTGCCAAGATATTTCACCTTCAGGCCATTTGTTTTATACAGTACAGACTATCATTGACAAGGACATACATAAGCTGTGACATCAATAGAAAATGCCCTAGATTGATTAATGTAAATGAAGAACTGGTTGAATCATGCCCCACAAATCCACTAATGTGTTCTTTTAAAAAAATAATATGTTCCAGATGACAGATCCTGTGATACGACTTATGCACAAGTTTGGAAGAAAGCAAAGAAACCTTAAAAATATACACTTTTGCAACAGTCAGAGTAGGCAGACATACACAATATTTCAGTCCTAACATTTGGTGGACTTCAAGCATGTCCCTTTACCTGGCAACCCATTCATCATGTTCACAGACTAAAAAACAAGAACACCTCAAGACACTTCAACTCCTAACTGGTTAAACTAGCCTGGATGTGTGAATATATCCCCATGGGATAGCACCCTTTCAGCACCCATGAATTCATATACATTGTATAGTTTGACATACAGTATGGTAAGAGGTACATGTCAGTGCCACAAATGTACACAGAAGATCCTAAATATTAATTTGTTGCACTGACGTGTCCTTTCAGACATATTTTAACAGTATTCAAAAATGGCAATAATGTTTTTACCTCTGTTTAGTACCAAATAGGGTAACACTTTGCGGTAAGGGTACATGAATTATCATGAATTCATGCATGATTTCATTCATGATTCATTCATTACTTCATCTCTGAATATCTAATGACTCATCAGGTATTAGCATGAATTCATTGTTTATCATTAATGACCTCCTGCTAAAATAGCAGATGATCTTAAGCATTAATTACTCTGGGTACATCATCATGAGTCATGACTAATTACACATGATCATGATGTTTTTGTTCAAAAGAATTTGATATAATTTAATATAATAATAAGTACTTATTTAGCCTACTTTGGCCTAGTTCCTCATATCTATCCCATACGTCAACTAAATTTTACCAGTTTAACCATGTCAACACTTTAGTTGAGGGGGCACAAATATGATGAATTCATCATGATCATGCTAATTATCATGACTCATGCTAATTACCCAGAGTAACTAATACTTAAGATCATGTGCTATTTCAGCAGGAGGTCATTAATGACAAACAATGAATTCATGTTAATTCCTGATAACTCATTAGACTTTCAGAGATGAAGTAATGCATGAATCATGAATTTATCATGAATGATTTCATGCATGAATTCATGATGATTCATGTACCCTTACCGCAAAGTGTTACCCAAAATGTTACTGAATTTATGTAGCCTACTAGACTATGTACTAAAATGATGTATTAGCCTATGTAAATATGCAAAATAATGTTTTTAACAGCTGGAACAGCCTTTTGAAACTGTCTAAGCAGAAGTAGTCCCTAAAGCTACTGCTTGGTATGTTGACCTGAGCTTTTAGAGCCGATGAAGGCACGATGACTTTCAGCCTCAGTCTAAATGAATAATTAATAAATTAATTATCTTTTTTGACTTACAAGCATAATATAAAATATATATTTCATATACAGTACTGTATTTTGATAATATATATATATTTGGTCTGCAGAGATAACTGGAGTGTATTTTTATATTTTTATCATTTTTATATTGTGGAGTGGATTTGATCCAATAATAAATCATTTTCTTTACATCAGTTATCTGTATCTGAAAGACATGAAATCTTTTAAAGGATGCTGGGTTTTGGTGTACTGGTTTACCTAAGAGATTTAACACCAAAACCTCCAAAACAGGAAGAGAAAGTCTGAAAGACTCCCTTTGATCGTGTGGGTTTTGTACACATCCTCTTGGGTGTTACACCTCAAGAGACGCTTAAATGCTTTATCATTCATAACATTTGGGTCCCCATTTCCAGTTTATTGATGTCACTAGTCAGAGTTCAACCATGCCGTTAGGTGCATGTTTAGGTGCAGTGGAGATAAACGTAAATGGTAAAGTTTAGGTAGAGTGGAGGTATAAGAGCTTTACAAAAACGTTATCTATATTCATTAAGATAACAATCAACATTCAAATTATCTGAAGCAATGTATAGATATTCTCAGCTTGAGTGCATCAGTTAAACCAGTTTGTTTACTCGCTCCTTGCCAAAATACTGCTCTCTCACACAGAGGCCAGACAAAGTAATCGATTCATGACATTAATGACGTTGCAGATGTGGACGTGAACAATGCTTCTGTTGTGTCACTATAGCAAGGGGTGAGCTAAGCCTTTGGCACACACACACACACACACACACACACACACACACACACACACACACACACACACACACACACACACACACATCCCCACATAGACACACACTCTCTCTTTCTCTTTCCCTCATACACACACACACACACACACACACACACACACACACACACACACACACACACACACACACACACACACACACACACACACACATCTACACATAGACACACACTCTCTCTTTCTCTTTCCCTCACACACACACACACACACACACACACACACACACACACACACACACACACACTCTCTCTTTCTCTTTCCCTCACACACACACACACACACACAGAAAGAGAGAGAGAGACAGAGAGAGAGAGAAACACACACACACACACACACACACACACACACACACACACACACACACACACACACACTCATTCAGAGAAGGTGTCAGAGAGATACAGCCACAGGGAGCAGGGCAGCTACAGGACAGCATGGCACTCACGGCTCTTTGTCTACTGACATGTAAGTATATTTCTCTATATTGCTCAGTAACTCAGACTATTAGTATTGCTATTTAGTGGCTGTGCCTGTTATTAGATTCCATTCACTTGTGTCACTTGGGATTTCTGTTACTGAAATGTTACAGTATGTTCATGTAGTCTTACCATTTGTTTACAGCCATGATAGCTTTGAGGTTAGGGTAAAAATTCTATGTCCCTAACACAACAAGGCCCCTAACAGTGGAGTTGAGGTGTAGATCTGCACAAAGGTTTTTTCTCAAAAAGAATTGCTACAAATAGGAGGGAGTGTTTCCTTGCCCCTGTTACTCATGGGGGCTCTTTGGACTGTCGGTAAAGAAGGGCGAAGCAATTGTATTTGCCACTCCACTAATACACATACAATTGATTTAAATTAGAGATTTAGCTCAGACTGATTGATTACCTCTGCAATTGTAACAAAAACACAGCTTCTCCTTTTTATTTCCCCCTCTTTTGTTCATATTTTAGTGTTCAGTTCTTTGTTACAGTATGGGATCATGGAAGGTCAGTATAGAGATGAATGAACGAACAATGCTTGAGAACCTGCTGATTCATTCCACTAATCAGCTCCTTACTGACCTCTTCACGTTGTTTTACCAATCTCTTATTTATTCTAATATATTGCATATTCACATTATATTGTATATTAATATATTGGTATTAATAAAATATAGTGTGCTTGGTGTTTTTGTTCACAAAAATCATCTTTGTCATTGTCATTGTTGTTGTTGTTACATAACAAATACAAACTCATTTACCCATATATTTCATAGATTCCATTCATCGACAAGACATACAAAAATGAATGCTGTCTCAATTATACTATTACATCCTGGTTTCTCTTTCCTGAGTGCCTTGAGTGACAGCTCATTGTTCCTCATTTGCACAGTGAGACAAAAGGCGGTTGTGATCCTCAAGCCCAACTGGACCAAGCTGTTCCGAGGAGATACTGTCTTGCTACGATGCAGCATCCCTGGAGAGGTCTCCACCGACTGGGAATATATCTGGTACAAGAATGAGGAAGAGCTCATCCCTTTTAAGGCCTGGACAGAGACAAATGAGTATAAGAATGTGGGCCCAGTGGATGAGTCGCACGGTGGTGAATATGCCTGTTTGGGGATGAGGAAAGTGGATTCTGTCTTCTCTGAGATCAGTGATAATGTGGTATTGACTGTATCAGGTCAGTGTGTTTACTTTGTGTTAATAGCCCCTCTACTTACTCCAAAGATCCTTTTTTGTAATATGTTGTTGGACTGGTACAGTCCACCCCACTTCATTAACATGAATGCCAATGGACATTTGAATAAAATGGTATAGGCCTATGATATGAGGTATACAATGGTACACACTTTCTCAGTGAAACACCTCAGAGGAAAAATGAAAAAAGAACATGGTTCTGGACTGCATAATCACATTGCTTTATCTAAAGGTATGATATTCTTGGTGCATGATGTTGTGATCTTGGTGTCATGATATTGTTGTTTATATCTTGTATGTCTGTATGTCTATGTATACTGTTTGTCATTGTTTATATCATACTTTATGTCTTTTTCATATACCCCTGGTAAACCAGAGAGACCCCAAGCAGTCATCCTCCAGAGGCCTGACTGGCCGCAGATCTTCAACGGGGAGACGGTCACGTTCAGGTGCGACATCCCAGGAGAGCTGACATCCGATTGGAGGTACCGCTGGCGGAAGGACGGACAGAAGATGAAGCCCGATGCTGTGGGAGAATCCAACATTTACAGGATAACAGTTGCAGACGAGTCCCACAGTGGGAAGTACACCTGCACTGGTCTGAGGAAAAGGGACTTTAAGTTTTCCCAGGCCAGTGAGTCTGTGACACTGACTGTGTTAGGTGAGAATCATAGCTATTTAGTTATCTAGCACTTACAATGAATCATGCTAATACTAACCTGACTCCGCCAGATGGACTTGGATCCCGCAATTCCATCTGGGAACCATCCGTTGAAGTAGTTTTGGTTTGTTAGTTTGGTTTTCGTTAGTTTAGTTTTGGCTGATTGGATAAGGCATCTGTCTATCACCAACATAGGCGAGATCAGTTTGGTCTCACGAGGCTATGCTAATACAGTGCTAATGTAGTGTTTGAAATTGATATATCAAAATGACATAATTCAACCTCCTGTTCTGAATGTTAGTTAGAATATTGTATTAATATATAGACTACAAAATGTATAGAAGCTAAACTCATATGTATAATTATAACATTTATAATGCTGTAACATTGGATTGATATTTTTGGCCTGGTTGCAATTCAAAATTCAAAGGGCTTACTCTATCTATGTGATATGATATGCATTCAGCGAGACCACAGGCGGTGGCAATTTTAACCCCTAAAGACATGGAGATCTTCAGTGGTGAGTCAGCCTTACTCCGCTGCCACATTGAGGACGGGGATGATGCAGAAGACTGGAAATTTAGCTGGTATAAGAGAGGCTATGTGGGATACAGCCAGATCAGCGAGGAGCAGGAGTATGACATCAGTCCCGCGGCGGAGACAGACAGCGGAGACTACACCTGTAGGGGCACCCGCAAGAGTGACTCACAGCATTCTGAGACCAGCGGGGCTATCACTTTAACTGTGTCAGGTGGGCAAAGACATATCTAACTCATTCAACCTCATTCAACCTCATGTCCTATATTGAATATTTCTACACACAAACTTATTTCTAAAAAATATATATGGATGAGTTCACTTTTTTTGTTTATTCAAATGTTCCTGTGTTGTGTTGTGCTGTGCTTCTGCCTAAGGCTAAGACCAGATTGCCCTGAGAGGTTTTTTTCTTTTTTTTTTTTTTTTTGTATGAAAGCTTGTAGATTTCTCACACTTATGCTCATACAATATAACATGTTTTAAATAGGATTCATAAGTGATTAGTGATTTATGATGTTACATTTGAAAGCACAGCTTTCATTTGCTCACTGCTTACATTTGAAAGCATTTGTTCACAGAGTATCTCTACTGTTTGTGTATCTGTATCTGTATCTGTACAGTATCTGTGCTGTATGGTCTCAGGCCTGCCCAAAGTGTTAATCTCAATCAAACCGGACAGCCCCATATACATTGGAGAGACGGTCACTCTTGAGTGTGTGACGGCCTCTCGCAGTGACTGGACCTACAGCTGGTTCAGAGGAAGCCCACAGACTGATGCACTTCCCACAGACCGCCAGAGCAAAGGGGGAAACATCATCACCATCAAAGAGGCTTCAGAGTTGGACCAGGATGAGTACTGGTGTCAAGGGGAGAGATGGAAGAGTAACACGTCTTCGCTGATGAGTGATCCCATTTACCTGACCGTGACAGGTGAGTTTAAATGATACGGACATTAAACAGGTTGAAAAGTTTACAGCTTTTTTGGTTTTAAAGCTGTATTCGGCAACCCTTTTAAAATTTCCTGGAATTGTCACATTATTCTAGAAGTAGTACATGAAAAAGGCTATTTTGGGAAAAAAAAAAAAAAAAAACTCAATAGCTCCATCTAAACCCTGTAATCGTTGTGCAATCGTCTTATCTTTTTATAGTGAACATCCAGTGCTCCCTGTAGCTTTCCACCAATCAGGTTCGGAGGGAGGGATAACCACAGATAATTGGGATGACTGCCTGTCGGCTGTCAGCAAGCCACTGACAACGTGCCGCAGTGAGGGAGGGATTTGAGAGGCCATTGAGGAGCATACTAGAGACAGGGGGAGGGACCAACAAGTTGTATGATTAAGATTTACATAAGAATACATAGATAAGAATTACATAGAGTTGCCGAATACAGCTTTAAGGTTTGTCTCAATACTTTGAGTATGCTGGTGATTTAGAACAATAACAAAGGATACTAAAATGATCAATTTGACCAGCACACCATAATAAGTCCACCAATTGATTTTGAGTTATATATTAGATTAATAATTTTTATCATCATGATACATGAAAACTAGAACATCATCTTTCCTCATGACTTCCTTGTTCATTTTGATTTATTCTTCCAGACTTGCCGACAGCCTCGCTAACAGCAGAGCCCCGGAATCCAGTGTTCACCGGGGAGACGGTCACTCTGACATGTGTGCTGGAATCTCACAGTGACTGGTCATATAAGTGGTACAAAGGAAGCTCTCAGAGTCCAGTGCCTCAATCTGACCGGTACCAAAGAGATGCAAATAGCCTTGTTATCCAGGGAGCTCTTGAATCCGATCAGGACCATTACTGGTGCCAGGGAGAAAAGGACACCAGACCCACGTCCTCACACATGAGCGCTTATGTCTACGTTTCTGTCACAGGTTGGTGAAATTAACTTTCATCAGCATATATAATTCCTCGCAGTTGAAAAATGTCATCATATTCTTTGTGAAATTGAATAAAGTTACACTTTATTGCAAGGATTGTTACACAACAGCAGGAATTTTAAAATGCTTTCACATCACAAGTGTTGCCAAATCAGCAGCAATGAAATATACCTTTTTTCCCTTTAAATCTAGCCTTGCCCTCTGCTACCCTGACTGTCCAGCCCTCTAGCCCTGTGTTCAGTGGAGAAATAGTGACATTCACATGCGCAATACAGTATCTTCGAGACTGGACATACAGGTGGTACCGACGCAATTCCTCCGATTCCACTACACAGTCTGAACGCTACAGTCGAGTTGGGAACACTTTTGTCATCCGAGGGGTAACAGACTCCGACCAGGACCAGTTCTGGTGTCAGGGGAGAGAGACGCCAGACCCAGAGTATCGCAGATCAGTGAGAACGTCACCCTGAATGTACAAGGTGAGAGATCAGGTGCAAGTATGGCCATAGTAGCATTTCCACAGATACTTCTAACTAATTAACTCATAATGCCAATCGTCAATATTTACTGCCTAACTTCAAAAATGATGCAGACGAGTTTAAATTGGTTACTGTAACATATAGCCAAAGTATTACAGCTATATGCAGCAAACAGCCACATGATATTGGTATGGTGAATATGAAAAGCTTAATTTGTGTTTCAATCCCCCCATGTAGATTTCAAGCCAAAGCCTCGGCTAACCTCCAACAGATCAGATCATATCTACACTGGTTCACCTGTGACGCTGACCTGTGAGCTGGAACCATCCTCTGCCACTGGGTGGACATTCTACTGGTACCGAGACTCACAGAACTCTGAACCTGTGGCCCAGTCCAGTGAGAACTTCTACACCATCAACTATGTGAAAGTGTCTGATGAAGCTCTGTATTTCTGTAGCGCTGGAAGAGGCAGTCCCATCTATTATACGCATTACAGCAATGCCACTTGGATAGAAGTCACAGGTATAGGAAAAAAACATCAACGTACACAAGAACTATAAAACATGCAGTGTCATACACATGTTCAGTTTTTTTCTCTCTTAATTCTGTCTCACAGACACAGAAGCAATAATTTAGCTGTGCATTAAATGTGTCAAATTAAAGGTATAATCCGGCGTGAATCAACACCTAGCCCTGCTGTTTTATACTGCTAAGCGCTACTGAAAACTACCTCAACGATAAAATTTTGTGCATCGTAGACCGAGTTTGCGAAACGGCAGCTAACACTAACTGAATGAGGCATGTCAAAAACGAAACTTATGCTTTCGTTTTGAAATGCCCCATTCTGTTAATGTTAGCTGCAGTTTTGCTTTCTCAGTCTGCCTTGCATGAAATCCAGTGATTGAGGTGGCTAACAATAGCGCTTGGCACTACAAAACAGTAGGACTACGTGTTGATTCACGCCGGCTTTCTCCTTTAATCAATTAAATTCCAATATTCTTTCTTCGTCATTTTGCCCTAAATCTAGAGAGACCAAAGGCTTTCATTACCCTGTTGTCCAACTGGACACGGATCTTCAGTGGTGAGACCATTACTCTCCGATGTGACATTTACGGCACCACAGACATGGACTGGGACTATGTCTGGTATAAAAACAACTATCTTAACAACCCCTTGAACCGGGAGAAAGAATACCGTGTCACACTAGTGTACGGTCACCGAGGTGATGTATACACGTGCATTGGCCGGAAAAGGAACGAACACACATACTCAGAGATGAGTGAACCCTACGGCGTGTCAGTGTTTGGTGAGTCGGGCCGGAGTTCTAAAATAATGGCTTACTCCCAATGGGCTTCTTAAGATTTTTCTTAAATTTATTCTTAAGGTATCGTTTAAAAACCTCTATTGGTGAAGACAAATCTTCTTAAAAACTGTATAAGTGTGATTTAAAACAAATAGAGAATGGTTGGTGAATGAGGCCCAGTGTCTCGACTCCCCACCCAACCATCCATGTAATTAGCGACTTGGAGCCTATACTGTTGTTATTTGACACATTAGTTTTCAGCCACTTTGAGAAAGGCATTCAAAGATACTCAATAGCCAAACTGTATTGTTATTAGTTATTTTTTTTGTCAAAATACCATTTTGTTTGTTTGTTTGTTTGAATGAGTGCATTGTAGAGTCCATAAACTGTGATGTTTATTTTCCATACCACAGAGAGGCCCCTGGCCCTGCTGAGTGCCCCTACGCAGATCTGGGTGCACGAGGGCGACTCTGTGACCTTGGCCTGTGAAGTGAAGGGCTCTTTAGATGGCTGGAGGTTCCACTGGTACAGAGCCGACTCCGCGGCTAAGCAAACTCTCGTCTACAGTGGCGGAGGTATCTTCACCATCATACCAGCGGCACTGCAGCACTCAGGTCTGTACACATGCCGGGCAGAGAGAGGAGATCCGCCGTACTACACTAAATACAGCAAACTCCAACCTGTCTGGGTCACTGGTAAGTCAGTTACACATGGAGCTATAAAATAATCTTAGATTAAACACTTGATTTCATTAATTTCAATGCACTGATGTACAACCCAAATGTTCATTGATACTGCACATAGTGATCCAATGAAAGCAGTATCTATTCAGATCAGGGCGGCTATTCTGTTAACCCAGTAAGATTCCTTGATAAATGAAAATATGATATCTGAAAGTCCATAGTCCTAAGTGACTCCATTTTATTTTTTATCCTACAATGTCAATGTATCAGAAACCCATACTGTATCCAATTAATGTAGACTTATGAATGCCTTCATTCTCATGTAATTTTGAATGAATACTCTCCTTTTTTACTGTACTCTACTCTACTGTACTGTGCTGTACTTGCTGTGTATCCCAAATTCATCTGGTATGAAAGACAGCTCTGTTTTGTTCTTGTCATACAATAAACCTACATCAGACCTACATACTGTACATACATTTTCATTTCAAATGTGCACAGGCGTGTCTCCTCCTGCCTCTCTGATCATCAGGCCCAACAGAACCCAGCACTTCATCTATAAATCCATGGCCCTGAGCTGTGAGATGCAGGACAACCATGTCGGCTTGAGGCTGAGGTGGTTCACAGAACGAGGGGAGTTAACAGAATGCCCGGCAGGATGGAGGTCAGTGGTGGGATCCACTTGCACCATTGTCCACCCACACGAGACGGACAGCGGGGTGTACTGGTGTCAGTCCGACTTCGGGCTGCGGAGCAATCCTGTCAATGTCACTTTTCATGGTAAGTGTTGGAGATGGAGACAGAGGACACTTTGTGTATTGTGGTGACAATAGTGTGGCACACCCCCAGGGAGTAGGAAACTCCTCCCTCATCCCCAACCCCAACCCCCTTCCCAAGATTCCACAGGGCTTGGAGTCGTTTTGAAAATACATAAAATATATTGGTTCTGCTATGCAGGAAACAATTTCAAACACAGATCACCCTCAAAATATACAGTATATGTTGCCCATGTGGCCATTTCATGATACCTACAGTACTGCCTCCTCATGAGTGCAGAAAAGAAAAGAAACCAAAAATCCCCACATCTGTGTTGGTGAATACATAAATAGCACATACCTACCAAGACACATAGCCATGCATTATATACAGTAAAATGAATGTTATTGTTTATTTATAAAGTCATCACTACAACAACCCCTTAGTGTATCTATTTGAGATACCACCTTCACTCCTTGCATTTTTACTCCATTGTGTGTATATGCAGTGTACTGTATTGTACAGATGCTGATGTGATGCTGGAGAGCCCTGTCCACCCTGTGATGGAGGGGGAACCTCTGACCCTTCGCTGTAGCTACCGTAAGACCCCCGCCAACGTCGAAGCCGACATCTATAAGGACGGATCGCCTTTACAGCCCACCATCACGGGGGAGGTGATCATCCCAGAGGTGACCCAGTCCCACGAGGGGCGCTACCGTTGCAGGCACTCTGACAGGGGAGAGTCGCCCGAGAGCTGGGTTACGGTCAGAACCAAAGGTGAGCTGGATGCTCCCAGGTGGAGATGTGCCCAAAATCTAAACTCACTTTTAATCAAGGACACTCAAGTCTCCAAGTCTCAATGATTTCTTTCAAGGGAAAAATTGTACAGTGTCAAATGGACAATATTGTGACTATTAATACCCAATTTAAAAGCATACACATTTTATGTCGCACAGCTGACATGGAATTATATTAACCGGTTCAGGAACTTTATTTATTTGTTCTAACTGGTTCGGAAAATTCAATTTTAGAGTGGGAATCAAAACCAGAAACATTAAAATACTGTTTCTGTTTTGAATGAAACAATTGGCAAAAAAATCTAGTTAAAAAAATTCCACTTTTAAAGTGATTCCCTTTAAATTCACTTTTAAAGGCAAACCAGGCAACATGTGAGCTCTAAAGTTAAAAAAAAAAAAAATGGCAGGCTTACCTGGGATGCCTTTTAAAAACAACAGATAAACAACATATACTTATGTTGTACGTTACCTGCTACTGTATGTCTTGTTCCCATCAGACACTCGCTCCAGAAAGATTCTGGCACTTTGGCTGGTGGTGGGACTGTCTGTCACACTGGTACTGGTGATCTTACTGGCTCTGCTGTATCGCTTTAGAGGTAGTATAACCCTTTTGCTAATGCTAATACTGTATATCCCAGTGTTATTATAGGCCTAGATGTTTTTATGTGAAAATTGCATTTCTGACTACTTACTCCTAGGGTTCAGTATGACCCAAGAGCCATAAAATACATGCAGGTTGGAGATTTAATGCGATGCAATTCATCCACAATGAACATAGGCTCTACATTTATTGCAGGCTAGATGTTCTGCTGCCTGCATATGTTGATCTCTTGCTCATTCTATGAATTTGATAAAGATTGTTTTGCACCTTAATGAATTATTGATCTTTCTGTAGGCTTGTTCAATCTTGGAAGGCTCTTGTAAGTATTTCTAGTCCTTTTCATTATTAAACCTAGCCCTATAATAAAAAGATAGTATGCCACGGGTCTGTGCCATTCTTCACAGTTTCTATCACCATCTAGTGGCAGAGTCTGGCAGAGCACCAATCGGGAGTCGAGTGAAGCACAAGGCAGACCTGCGGACCAACAGGGAGAAAAGTCTGGCAAAATGCCATGGCAATCCGGTTAGTTTATTTTCCCAACAGAGAATTCATCATTTAATTGATGTAAAATGCGATGAAATAATTGTAATTCTCAATCTTCCCAGTAGGGGCCTCAAGTGGGCCCAGTGATGTGGTCTTTACTGAGATTGAGCTGAAGGAGATGCGCCGACAGTGGTATCGAGTGAGTGAAATGTCATATTCTTGTGTGTGTGTGTGTGTGTGTGTGTGTGTGTGTGTGTGTGTGTGTGTGTATGTGTGTGTGTGTGTAAAAATGTATGCATTTCTTTGAATTGATATTACTGAGAATTCTTGAGTAATTCTTTTCTTTGACTTCTCTGTAACTATTTCACAGGCCAAAACGAAACATGTTGGTGGCCGACTTCCTATAAAGCATACCCAAGAAGCATCTATTCTGATATGATGAAGGTGCACAACAGGATAAATGAACACAACAGCAGATCTTGACTCCAAGAGCAGTGCAAAGACAACACTCAATCATAGAGTACAGAGGCAGGCAAAAGTGGTACAAGACTGGAATCCAAAATGGCTTGCAAAAATTTGCTTTATTTTATATTTTTTTCAGTATTGTGCATACTGGCCACCGAAATGACAGGCCCTTTGCTCAAGGCTACTTGACAATCATGATAGCAGGAAACACAAAGAAGTGAAAGGCTAATAATTTAATATCACAATAAACACATGATCACAATGAGCAAAGCATTTTCTGTGACAGATACACCTAATTTATAGATTTTTTAAAATTGCTATTTATTTATTTGCTTTTGTTTCATTCTCCAGTCTATGCAGCCATACAGCATATAATATAGCTTCCATTTGCAATTTAAATAAAGATTTTAAAAAACAACTTTTTGAATAGTGTTTTTTGTTATTCATGATATATTCTCGGCATGATTTATCCTACAACACCATATACAATAAAATAAGGAGATTAACCCTAGTGTTAAGACTGTTAAGACATCAAACTCATGAAAAATGAACATACTGTAGGTGTAAGTATGATACGGATAGTCATCTTAGTCATTCGGAATTGCAACAACGAAGAAGAAGTTACATGTTTGTCTTTTGACAGCTTGATGGTGTTTTTTGCCCCCAACGGCATCTTCCAGGCAGCACAGCCTAAAAGGCACTACCCTTACCCTATTCCTAACCCTAACCCCCTCAACCCTCATCAGATCACGACCTGTGGTTATTTGGATCTTTCTCATTCTAGCTCTGACTTTGGCTGCTCCGGCCGGTGGCTGTTGGGCTGGCTGCAATGTGGTCGTCTCCTCTTACTTTGCTGTGCAGGGCCATGATGGCCATTTTGGGAAGCTGATTGGAGCTAATTGAGAGGGGTTAAATGACCCCTTCTGCTCTTGCTCACTCTCTCATTCTAGCTCTGACTTTGGCAGCTCCGGCTGGTGGCTGTTGGGCTGGCTGCAATGTGGTCGTCTCCCCTTACTCTCTCTCTTTCTTTTCTTTTTCTCTGATGCATTACATTTCACAATGCTGACTCTCACTACACTTTTGATAGCTCTACATATACTGACTCCTTTTTTGATACTTTATTTAATAAATAATTATTTAATGTTACTGCAGGTGTCGTCTCCTATGTTATTGTCACTCAGAGCCAAGTGGTCATAACATTGTAATGACCCACATCCTATTGACCAGGGGGAGGGTTCCAAGAAGGTGATTAAGTGGCAAACCAGGGTAAGTTAAGGGTGTCCGCACACCGGCTCTGACGAAGTGTGGAGTACTGCACTTACAGCATTCAATGTAATTTATTTTCAATACAACCCTGCACACCGGTGTTGAACTCTGCGAGTGCCAGTACCGCTTATGTATGGAGGTGAAATGGAATACTTAAATTTTGTTTCCTAGGTTCATTATACGCCAGGTCTCTCACTTAACCACCTTTTTGGAAATCCCCCAAGTGTACTACTTTAACCGTGTGAATGTGTCAGTGACTCGCTGAGTAAGGGAGTAACTGGGGAAGTGGTAAAATTGTATATTTGTGAAGCAAGACAGAATTATCCTCTTCCACAGACACACTTGTGTAAGCTGTGAATTCCACATTAACAACACCAACCACACTGCCTACATCACATCCTGTTTCTGTATTTCTATATACGCATAACTGTAAACACAGGCTAATCACTGGAAATCTATTTGTAAAAGGAATATGATGGAATATGAGGTGCTTTCTTGGTTTAGCCAATACAATATTAAAAATAATCCTTGTCAATAATACCTTGAAATACCACTAAACAATTAAAGGGACACTGTGCTATTTTTACTGTAAAACTAGTAAACTGGTGGCTTGACACGCCAGACTATATCATAAGAATGTATAGTCTGAAGACCACTGATACACTGTGCCTCAATGGAGGGACGGGTGATTGCGTTGTTTTTCAAACTGCCTCTCCACGTAATAGGCTAGCGTTCCGGCCAGTGGTACCAGCTGGTATATCAAACTTTATAACATCTTTTTTTTCAGAACGAAAGACTTCAGTGCACTTTCTTGTTCCACTTTCGAAGAAAATGACAAGTGCAATTCCTCCAAAACTAAAGCCAAAGACGATTCTCTATATATGGCTCTGGTTTGAGCAGGACTGTCGTCATAGTACTAAGCCCGCCTTACGATTTCCTGTACACATTTCATGCTGTGATTGGTTATCCGCCGCCAGAGTCAGGATACAGCGGTTTTCTAACGGGGGTCTTTAGACGTATCCGCTGTGGAAATTCAAATTTGCTACCGCTAGGGGTACGTCTAGAGTTCTAGGCTAGTAAACTGGCTGGCTCTAATGATAGAAAAAATTGCAATGTTATGCTGTAACTATTAGGCTTCTTTTATTTTGAGCTGGTTTCCTACCTCCCTCCTTGAACAGGTGTTGAGCTAGCGCAAGTGAATGGATTTCATTAGCCAGCCAATAAAAATAAAACAGTCCCCCGCACTCCACAGTACATCCAAAGTAAATACATTATTAAGTCAGTTCACTTACGCTAGCTTAGCACCAACAAGCTTGGCAGCCACAAGGACTGGATGAAATGTCTCCACTAACAGATATCAATCAGGCTTACTTGGAAATGAGGTCCTATGTCCAAAATTCTGAACCTTGCCTTTAACTGAGAAATTGAATACTCTGATAAAAATAGTTTTTTTCAGTGTGCATTAACTGTGCTCAATGATTAAGAGATGGTGTGAGAGATTAGAACCACTTTGTTGTGAGCGGGTACAGATGAGCCATCTCTCTGGAGTTCCCCTGTCACAGACAAAATCATTGGTGATTGGTGGACGGTAAAAGTCTCTCCTTGTGTTATCATCAGTACTGTTATTGTTGCTGTTTCATTAAGTCTAGTGGTGTAGCATCATAGTGTTAGCAATACATACGTGTACACAGACACATACTAATACATGTTGTTCACACTACGGATATACATTTTAGTCCGAACAGAAAGAGTAAAACCGCAGACATCATGGAGCTAAGGCACATGTCTCTACTGTTGTGTAAGTTTTTTCATCCCTTCTCTGTGTGTGTGTGTGTGTCTGTGCGTACGCTTGTGAGGACCAAGTGTGTGGTCCTCAAAAAATGTGTCCTTTCCTTTTTTTATTATTTTTATTTAACCTTTATTTAACCAGGAAGTCCCATTGAGTTAGAGTAACTCTTCTTCCAGGGTGACCTGGCCTCTTTCTTTTCCTAATGAGTCTGTTAATATTCCACATTTGTAATTTGCACTTATTTTTCTCTTCACTGGCATACACCAACAGTTCTGAGTTTGTCCATCATCGTCTCTTCACAAACAGAGGGTGAGTAAGGATGTGAGTAATACTCACAGTAAATATAGGCCTAGTTTCCCATAAGTGTTCCACATTGGGTACGGTAGGCTGTATGTTTTGCTCTAATAGTGTACATATGTAAAGTGATGAATATATTGTGAAATTGAAATTGGATCTTTGCCTCAACAGTATGAATATAGATTATGTATCCAGGTCTTAATGTGAGTCAGAATAATGTAAACAAGAAGATCCTTGTCTGTTACTCCAAGTAAAAGATGTATGGCATGAAAGTATTAAAACACGAAACCGTGAGCAATTCTACATCGTTATAGTGTGTGTGTGTGTGTGTGTGTCTGATGTATAAATAGCTGCTCTGTTAGTCGTCAATGAACACCATTTCACGTATAATATACCCTACAGACACCAATAGCTTCATACTCTCTCACTGGAGTTCACAATCTCTCATTGGAGTTCAGATGACCCTAGAGAAAGGATAAGAAAAGACACAGGTGTGACAGAATAGTTGTATTTCCTTTGTGCTGTGTCGGTGTTGTATTTTGAATAATAGTGTTCTGAATATTAGTATTTGTGCTGTTGTTGGAGGACAGCAACGATGACACCTCCCTGAAGTGGATTTCTGTATGTTGGGATGTCTTAGATTGTTACCACTTGGTTGGAACTGGTGAGAGGAGTTGAATTTGCTTAAAAGGTTGTGTAATAGACTGTGTTTTGGGGTACACCTAGGTGTTTAGTTTGGTTAGTTACCTGAGTGAGTTAGAGCAGCTAAGGCTAGAAGAAAGGTCAGTGAGATGCTGACTGTGTAAATCAAGTGCAGCTTAACTTTCAGTAAATGTTCACTACTGCATTCCCCGTTTCAAGCGTCGTTATTTCCACCGATATATTACATTGGCGACGAGGATGACCAGTCTGGAGTGAGTGAACCTACAGTTGAAGAAGTTGCCCAAGCTGAACTGGTGGAGATGGCATTAATAGGACGAGTGGAGGAATTCAATGCATTGCGGGAGGATTTTGCATCCTATCTGGAGAGGTTTGAATTGTGGCTTCGGGCGAACGACATTAGCAATGACAAAAAGGTCAGCGTCTTTTTGGCTTGCATTGGGCCAGAAACGTATGGACTACTTAAGAATTTAGTCATGCCAACTGTGCCCTCAACAATGACATTCAAACAGTTAACCGATGCATTGCTTGCCCATTATCAACCAAAGCCCTTAGTGATTGCCGAACGCTTTCGTTTTCAAAAGAGAAACCAGAAGGAAGGGGAGTCAGTGAGTGATTACGTTGTGGCTTTAAAGCAGTTGACAAAGCATTGCGAGTATGGAAATCATTTGGATGAAGTGCTGAGAGATCGCCTAGTGAGCGGGCTGGCTTCTGAGTCAATACAACGTAAGTTGTTGACGGAGAGGGATCTCACTTTTGCGCGCGCGATGCGAAATATCACTCTCTATGGAAATGGCGTCAAAGCATTCTTCAGAGATAGTGGAGAAATCGCAAAGCGCAGGTGTAAATCAGATATACAAACCAAAAATTGCAAACAAAGGAAGAGGACAATTTAAAAAGGCTAATGAGAGCTCAAACCAGACAAATGAAGGGAAAATAGGGGGTGAACAGAAGTGCTACCGCTGTGAGGGTAGGCACTCCCCTCAGGAATGTAAATTTAAGACTGAGAAATGTCATGCCTGCTCTAAAATTGGGCATATTGCAAGAGCTTGTAGGAGTAAGCAACATACAGCAAAGGCCCAATATGTGGAAACTGAAGATCAAACTGTAGACTTAGAAGAAGATGAATTTGGAGTGTGCACAGTGTATACTGCATTCAGTGATGATAGGGGTATCACAGTTAATGTGAAAGTGGATGACAAGGACATTAATATGCAATTAGACACGGGAGCAGCGGTGTCTTTGGCATCTGAGTTTTTGCACCAAAGCAAATTTCAAACATTAAACTGAAGGCGTACTCAGGAGAGCGCATCCCTTTACTTGGATATGTACTGGCACCCATCAAATATGGTGACCAGAAGGCGACACTGCCCCTAGTGATCGTCAAGGGCAACAGGCCTGCTCTAATGGGAAGAAATTGGCTGGAGAAATTCAAGCTAGATTGGAAAAGCATTTTCACTGTTGGGAATGAGACAAATAATACTGATCCAGAGTTGCAAGCAGTGCTGAAGCAACACCCCACAGTGTTTTCTGAAAAAGGCAGCGCTATAGCAGACTTCAAAGCAACAATACGAATGCAGCCGGGCGCACAGCCGATATTCTGCAAAGCCAGACCGGTGCCCTATTCACTGAAGGATGCAGTAGAAAAGGAGTTAAATCGGTTAGAGAAAGAGGGCATTGTCTCCAGAGTGGAGCGAAGTAGATGGGCATCCCCGATAGTGGTTGTTCCTAAGGCGGACAAGTCTATCCGCATTTGCGGTGATTATAAAGTCACGGTAAACCGTGAATTGGAAGAAGAAACATACCCTTTGCCGAACACTGAGGATTTATTTGCAACTCTAGCGGGGGGAAATGGTTTTCTAAGCTAGACCTTTCTCACGCATACCAACAGTTGAAATTAAGCAAAGACTCAGAGGAGTATTTGACAATAAATACGCATGAAGGCCTCTACCGATACCACAGACTCAGCTATGGAGTAGCAAGTGCACCATCAATATTCCAGTCTGTTATGGACCAAATTCTCCAGGGACAAGAGGGAGTGACGTGCTTCCTCGACGATATCCTGATAACGGCCAGTACAAAGGAAGAACATTTAAAAAGACTGAGCACGGTCTTAGACCGTTTGGATCGCTATGGATTGAGGGCCAAGAGGTCCAAGTGCCGTTTCCTACAGAAAAGTGTGGAATATTTGGGCCATCGCATAGATCAAGAGGGTCTACACCCGACGCAGGAAAAGGTGGAGGCAATTATCAGTGCTCCCAAACCGTCCAATGTCACTGAGTTGAGGTCGTTTTTAGGCCTGCTTAATTATTATGGCCGTTTCTTAAAGAATTTATCGAGTTTACTTCAGCCCCTTCATGCATTGTTAAAAAAAGAAGCAAAGTGGAGCTGGTCACAAGAGTGTGATGAAGCGTTTCAGAAAGGAAAGGATATGCTGCTAAACAGCACAGTGTTGGTTCACTACGACACTGAAAGGCCCCTGAGGCTGGCCTGTGACGCGTCCCCTTATGGGGTGGGCGCAGTCATTTCACATGTTATGGACAATGGAGAGGAGCGCCCAATAGCTTTTGCTTCACGCACGCTCACCGAGGCAGAAAGCAAATATGCGCAAATTGAAAAAGAGGCGCTGGCAATAATTTATGGAGTAAAAAAATTTCACAAATATCTTTATGGCCGCAAATTTACGCTTCTCACGGATCACAAACCGTTGCTGGCTATACTGGGGCCAAAGTCTGCTGTTCCCACATTAGCCGCCCTTCGGATGCAGCGCTGGGCTTTGATTCTGATGGCCTACCCGAAGAAGTGGTGTCCGATAACGGGCCACAGTTTGTAGCACTGGAATTTAAAGAGTTTCTCACCAAGAATGGCATTAAACAGACCCTGGTTCCTGTGTATCATCCAGCCTCAAATGGGGCAGCAGAACGATCTGTACAGATTGTGAAGAGAGCGTTGGCTAAACAAGTGCTGGACGCGAAGGGACAGACCAACATTCCATTGCAACACAGACTGGCAAATGTCCTCCTAATGTATAGGGCCACGCCACATTCAGTTACTGGACGCTCACCAGCTGAGCTTTTCTTGAAGAGAGAGATTCGAACTCGCTTTAGCCTGTTAAGACCAGATCTGTCAAAAAGAGTTGAACATCAAGAGGAAAAGCAAAAGCAATATCATGATAAGGAAAGGCTCAAGCTGCGAGAGTTCCAGGAAAATGATGAAGTCAGAGTAAGGAACTTCAGGGGAGGAGAGAAATGGACAGCAGCGACCATTATAGAACGCTTGGGCCCAGTCAGGTATCTTATCCAGGAGGGAGACCGGAGGCGCTCGGTCCACATTGATCACTTGCTTCCAAGAAGAGGTGAAATCAAACATCCAGAGCTTTACTTACCTATGGAGGTGCCGAGACCTACCATTCTTTGGCCCAGTCCCGGTGGACCCGTCTGTGACCGATAACCAGCAACCAACAGACACTGAGAGATCAGGAGGGAACTTAAGTAGGGGAAGTCCAGCAGATGCAGCCAAGGCAAATCCTCATCCCTCTGTCAGCAGCGATATTACTGCTGGATTACCTGTAGTTCAGCCTCGGAGAAACCCTGAAAGATTCAGAAGTGCTCCTAAAAGACTGGACTTGTAAAAAAAAAAAAAGAAAAAAAAGGGCACCTGTAATGCTGTTTAGCTAATTAAAAATGAAGTCTTTATGTTAGTTATAAGGGTTTAAAACTTAACGGGGAGGAGTGTAATAGACTGTGTTTTGGGGTACACCAGTGTGGGGCGCTAGGTGTTTAGTTTGGTTAGTTACCTGAGTGAGTTAGAGCAGCTAAGGCTAGAAGAAAGGTCAGTGAGATGCTGACTGTGTAAATCAAGTGCAGCTTAACTTTCAGTAAATGTTCACTACTGCATTCCCCGTTTCAAGCGTCGTTATTTCCACCGATATATTACAGGTTGATGATACAATTAGATTGGACTTCACGCATTAGCATGCTTGAATTAGAAATATTTTTAGTTATTTTTAGGTATTTGTTCGTATTTGTTTACAGTACATGGTTACAGCACCAATTTTTTTTTTAAAGAACTCAGCCCACATTGCTAATGTAATACAGAAATTACTATGAGAACAGACAATGACATCAATGAATTTGATATTGTACAGTGCTAAAAGCTGAACTCCCAGTGCTTGCATGTACCCTGAATGAGCTCAGACAAATGAAACTACCATATTAATGTACAATAATCTTTTTCTTTGTGCAGAGCTGAAAGCTGTTGCAACGCCAATGTCCTTGACAGACATTTTCAGGGGTCAGACACTCTCCCTCAGTTGTGACATACAGAAAGAGACACAGAAGGACTGGAGATACACCTGGTTTAAGGATAGAATCAGACTAAACACTGAGAGTTCAATCTACACAGTTCAAATGACTAGTTCCTCGCACAGTGGAGACTATAGCTGCAGAGGAACGCACAGAAGAGACCTACTGTCATCAAAGATGAGCAATTCTGTCAAAGTGACTGTATCCGGTGAGTCAGTATATTAAAGAATGAGTATGATTTACCCTTTAGTTTATAGTGAACTAATAGATCATTTGATTTTGACTGGTACGCTTGTAGTATAACTAGATCTACGCACAGTCATAATACTGTCTGTAAGTAATGTAGCAGCGACTTAAGCCAAGTCACTTAAGCCAAGGTGTGTTGTTGGGCTCTGCATGTTTAATTGACATCACAACATATGTTTAATTGACATTACAACACAACATCACAACAAATGGATCAGAAACACACATATTAAACACATTCAGATGTTGCAGAATAGAAGCATTATTGCAATAATTTGATTTTTAATGTCATCACTGTGCTCTACACAGCTGCTGATGTGATCTTGGAGAGTCCTGTGCATTCTGTGACTGAGGGAGATCCTCTGACTCTGCGCTGCAGATATCGCTACCAGCCATCAAACATCAGTGCTGACTTCTATAAAGATGGGACACTCCTCCAGACCTCCACCACAGGAGAGATGACCATCCCTGCAGTCTCAAAGTCACATGAAGGCCTCTATAAGTGCAACAACACAGAGATGGGAGAGGCACCAGAGAGCTGGATTGCAATCAAAGGTAATTCCTACTGTACATGACAATACAATTACTATTTTTTTTACACTATATGATTGATATGAATAACAGGTTTTTAATTTCAGCCTCTAATTTGGAATCCATCAAACTACAAGCATATATAGTAACTGGACTCGTCATCATAATGGCCATGGTTACACTATTGGTTTGGCTGTGTTGCTTCATGAAGCCGCAAGGTAAAAAACACTTTGGTACTGGTACAGTATTTTGGGTACATTTTTCTTATACAGAAAATCAGGAGTATTGAACTGTTGCCTCTTTGCCTCTTGTTCCAAAACAGGACCTGTCACACAAATATTGAAGTGGTACGTTTGCTGATTTTAACCTGAATGTATCTAAATAAACTGTACAAATTACGTTATGCCAGTATTTGCTTCTAAAAGTAATTCTAGCACAGGATGCCTATACACATGTTACAGCAATCCCTGTCTGTCTGCCCCTAGTGGTCAGAAAAGTCAAAACAACCGTCAGAATCCAAGTATGAGCCAACCTGAAGGAAGCAATGGGGACGAGTCACAATATGTGACTATGAAAAGAGGTACCATGTAATCTCCATTTGTACATCACAGTATACTATTCTTGCATGCATAAGCTATAATAATTATGTATACTCTGCCAGTTGTAGGTGCAAGACCAGTCCAAAATGTCAACCAAGAGTGCATGTCTCATCAGAAAAGTGAGTCTATCTAAATGTTAATGATACTTCTTCTAATGATACATCCAACAATAGGCTTGATGAAAAAAGATATTGTGCATTGTGTATATTAAGAGTTGTTATAATTGCTACGCAAAATACAGTATAGGAGAAAACTATTCTTTTCTATCGACAGACACCAAAACTGAGTATGAAGATATGGCCTTTTTTAAAGCAAGATCAGAAGTCGTGAGAAGTCTGCATCAAAGCTTACAACTTTCATCTCCATGATGCTGCTTGCACCTTGCCTCGTTGCACCTTGTTGTAACTCAATACTATCGCTCTCCAGCAACATGCATACCTCAAGGACTCTTAAAACACTGACAGTCTAGAATGTATGCTCATAGTGTCTATGTTTGTTGCTTGTTATGTTACTGTCTACTGTTAGCGATATCTCTTATCATGCCTGATATCTGATATCAATTGCACTTTATGTTCTAGTGAGTTGTGAGTCTTAATACAGTTATATATCTTGTATGTCTTTTTTTAACTTGTGCACATTTGGAGTTAGATAGACGCAATTTCAGTCTGATTGCAATTTACTGTTGTAGAGCTTGATTGACAATAAAGTTCGCTTTTACTTTGACTTTTGATCTGATCCAAACCAAACCTTACTCTATACAGTTGGGATGACCTAGAAAAGTTTTACATCTTCTTGCACTTTGCAAATACTAACTGTATACTACATGTAACTGTTGAAAGTTTTACACATACAATGCATTAAAGAAATAAGCAAATATATAACATATTATGTTACTGTAAGATGTTGATGAGGGTAAAGTAAAGTTCTAAGTAAAGATGTTCATTTTTTGCGGTCTTTGGTATTTTTTGCCCTCAATGGTGCCTTCCAGGCAGCGCTGCATTCAAGGCACTACTCCGCTCAGAGGGTTAGGAAGAGGGTTGAGGGGGTTAGGGTTAGAAATAGGGCAAGGGTAGTGCCTTTTAGGCTGTGCTGCCTGGAAGGTGCCGTTGTGGGCAAAAAACACCATTGAGCATTTTTTGCAGCTAGTGTGCAATGTCTGAAATGTTCATCCTATCTTAGACCACAGTGTTATAGCATGCCTCTGCACTGCATAAAGGTTGACTATTGGACCACTCTCATGTGATTATGGTTCCATGAACTGGCTAATCTAGAACTATCTTGCTCGGCATATCTACCATCTTTGACTACCCTACTGCATTTTTGGGGAGCCAACACACAAGAACGTTCATGCTGAATCCTGAATCTTATGTCTAACCATCACTATAGTTTTGAGCTGCATAGTTCATGCCTTCTCTGAAAAGCAACTATGGTTATCCATCAGAGTAAGCAAAGACAAAAGTTAGCATGAAAAAAGTGTGGGGTATGAGGGTACATCTGTATGTGTATTTGAGTAATGAGCACCCTGAGCTTTACACCTTGAGAAAAAAAATATATGTTGGTGACAGACAGCTAAGAGGAAACATCTATTAATAGTTTACCAATATGTGTGTTACGGAAGATAGCTACTCAGAGACACTCAGAAAGTACAACATGGACCCCAGTAAAGCATTGCTGCTCATTTGTAAGTGCATTTATCTAACACACTTTTACAAAAAGATTGGAACACTGTAAAATCAGATTAAAAAAATAATTTGTGCTAGCCCAACAAAAAAGGCAACATACTAACAGTTGAAATATATATATTATTGTCTTGGAAATGCATGTTTGTATTCTGAATTTAATAGGTAAGAATAGACAGGATGGCTGCATGGTCTTTCAAAACATACTATGGGGCCTTCTCTCACATGCAAACTTAACTACCATACTCCTCAACTTTATAGATTAATGTCCAGCCACACAATGGAAGTATTTGTTGCATTGTAGTTCACTGCTTCAATGATCTCTCTTTCTTATAGCCTTGGGTTCATTTGTCATTTCTAAAGAGACATTAGGTAAGCACTCTGTTGTGTGTATTTATATTATGTATTATATTTTACATATGTTTACAATATGAACTGAACCTAGAAACAACATGTTTCCTAATGGCGACAAGTAAGTAACTGTTGTTACTGATTGTTTGACTTCACCTGCTACAGATCCCCCTGCAGCTACAGTGGTGGTAGTGTCTCCTCAGCCACCTTTCTACTCTGGACAGAGAGTCACTTTGAGGTGTGACATTGAAAAATTCACAGATTGGTCTCCATATATCTGGTACAAAAATGACACTGAAATTCCCAATGAGAACAGCAAAAGCATCACAGTGACACTTCCACAGCTGTCCAGCCATTTACTGTATGATTGCTTTGGACGGAGGAAAGATCCTCCATGGACATCCTTAAGGAGCAGTTTTTTTTACAGTTGCATACAATGGTAAGTGACCATTCAGTATTATTTTTGACCAAAAGGTGCTATGTGAAAATTTCAAGCTGTTCAAGTAAAACACATGCATGCTATATCTTTCCCTGTTGCATTTATCTTTAAGAACATGCTGCTTATCTAGAAATGTTAAATTGTAGGCTATTCTTGTGAAAAACAAAGGAAGATGATTTACTAGTTGTTGCTCTGATTGGTTGCAGCCAGAGCCATGGTCGTAGCACTATCCTGTTGCGTGCTGAGACAGTTTGAAAGATAATGCGGTTCTTTATAACGTTCTTTATAATGTATTACAGTATATGCTGAGCCCTTTTTCTGGAATGTCTAGGATGAAATAGAGTCATCGACACAAAGATTTTGACGATTGGTCCTGTCTCAGATATTTGGCTAATTTGGAATCCCCCCTAAATGTTTATTTTTAAATGTGTGCTGCTCACCCAGTGGTTAGTGGTAGCCCTTGATGTTCCAAAACAATTACTGAAGCAAAATACAGTTCCTATCCAGTTTAATTGGGCTTTTTGTTGTCCTAGTTGGTTTTACTAAAAATAGTTCCACAATGTTCAAAATACCACGTAAAACGTGACAGAAACTGAATTCACTGCAATAATTGTTTTGGAACATCAATGGAACATCAGCATCAACAGTCTAAAAGTCACATGAAGGCCTATAGCCCCTTTTCAATTTCATGGTACCAGTTTGGTTCGGTTCAGCTCGTTTCTTTTGCTTTTCCACTGGTAAAAATCTGGTGCCGGTACCATTTGGGCACCACCTTTGGCCAGTACTGTACTATGACGTCTGGATAATGCTGTTACTTGAGTGGTCGTTATTATTACAAGCTTCATAATGCTAATGTAACGGAGGCCAGCTCGGCGGTAGTACGTGTAAATCCTCATCACCCAATTCCATGAGCGTTCCACTCCCACGCCGGGAGTTTGTAGCTTGCGGGGTGGCGGGTTCGAGACCCAGCCACCGGCTGCATTGGTGCCAAAACCCGGGATGGGAGTGAGGATTTGGAGGGTGAGTGTAACGGAGGCCAGCTAGCTCGGCTAGCTCGGTGGTAGTATGTGTAAATCCTCCAATTCCATGGGCGCTTCTAACACGCTGAGTTAGAAGCCCGGGCTTTTTGCTCAGTTGGTTAGAGCGTTCCACTCCCACACCGGGAGTTTGTAGCTTGCGGGGTGGCGGGTTCGAGACCCGTGTGTGGTGCGGACCGCCACCGGCTACACTAACATTCTAAGCAAGCTCTTTGTAGCTAGTTCAGCAGTTAACTAGCAGTGTTAGCACGACAGGATTGATGGCAAGGGGAATAATGTCATCTCCCCAAAAAGGTGTCTCATGTGCAGTGTTGGGAGTACGAGTTACAAATTACTAACTTGGTAATGTAAGGCATTACAGAAAAAAACCTTCTTTTTCTTTCTACTTAATGTAGAAATTTATAGTCTCCGCTTGTCATTCTCAACATTGATAACAAACTAATGAAGGTCATAGGCTACCGGGGGCCCGAAGAGTAACTTAAATGTAATGCAACAGTAATGTAACGCCTTACATTTTCAAAAGACTAATATTCCAACACTGCTCATGTGGCAATCAGCCACTTACCATGATGAAACAAAAAACTTTTTAATTTCATTCTCTGTAGTGATTGTTATTGATCTTTTCACGTTGGTGAGGCTACCGTGGTTTACTCCAGTGTTGCTATAGCAACCAGTTTCATTGAGCGGTAGGCCTACTTGTACCAAACCGTGTTGTGTCGAACTGTGTCGAGCTGGTACTAGTCAATCGAATAGTGGCTTATAAGTGTTAACAGCACTGAGAGAGGAGAGAACTGGATTGCAATTAAAGGTTATTCAATACAATTTCTATTTTTACACAATATAAATGACATGAATAGCCTAACAGTTTTTTAATTTCAGTCTCTCATTCTGAATCCATCAAACTGCGGACATATATGGTAACTGGACTGGTCATCATAATGGCCATGGTTACACTATCGGTTTGGCTGTGTTGCTTCATGAAGCCGCGAGGTAACAGCACTTCTGGTACAGTACTTTGATACAGTTATCCTACATAGAAAATCAAAAGTACTGAACTGTTGCCTCTTTGCCTCCTGTTCCAAAACAGGACCTGTCACAAAAATATTAATGTGGTATGTTTGCCTTTTTTAAAAACATGAATCTAGTGTAAATAAACTGTACAAATAATAATTAGTTATGGCATTATATTTGCTTATAAAAGTATTTATAGCAAAGGATGCTTATACACAAAAGTTACAGCAATCCCTGTCTGTCTACCCCCAGTGGTCAACGAAATCAAAACACCAGTCAGAATCCAAGCATGAGCCAACCTGTAGGAAGCAATGGGGACGAATCAGAGGAGTCACAATATATGACTATGAAAAGAGGTACCATCTCCTTACATGCATCACAATAGCTAGTCTTGCATGTGAAATATAATAATAATAATAATAATAATAATAATAATAATAATAATAATAATTGTATACTCTTCCAGTTGTAGGTGCAAGACCAGTCCAAAATGTCAACCAAGAGTGCATGTCTCAGCAGAATAGTGAGTCTATGCTTATGATACTTATTAATGACAATCCCTAGCTCTATTCTTTAAGTTCACATGGAGGGAATAAGAACGGAGAAATTCTGTACAGTATAGACCAAATTTGAGAACTAGCACCTAAGACTAGGTAAATGGTAACTTGATATGATCATCCGCTTTCACTTCATTCAAAGCGTCTGAAATATCTCCACTGGCAATGGGGAGCCGAAGTCACGCCCTCTACGGCGTTAGCATAGGGTCCTGTCGAGCCTATTAAAATGAACGAACAGATACCTATAACTTCTGGTCCGCTTTGGTATGCGTCGTGGGTTTCACATATAATGTTTAAACTTACATTTTGAGCTTCACAAACGTAAAAAATAAATTGATTGTAGACGAACTTCAAAAGTTACGTTACATAAAACAACAAACATAGTCTTGATTGGCATGAATGGTTATCATTTAAATTCACATGCAACATATGTGTGACTCAAGTTATAAATCAAAGTGGACCAAAAAGTCAGGTTTATTTGTCCATTCACTTTTTTTTTCGCTAGGTCCCGTATGCTAATCGGAAGTTAGCTCTCTAGAGGGCGCTATGTGCTTTGCAATGTTTTGAAAAATGTTGCTACAGTTCGTTTAAAACGCATATAAAAAAAAAATGTTTCTTTAACTCGAGGTCAGTGATGTCCGGGCACGATAGCGTGGCTTCAGTTTCTGAATTTGGCCTGTGTCGGACACCGATCTGTGTTGGTGAAAACGAAAGTCAATCGTACTCTCCCTGACTGTCAGGAGGAACAAAATTAAATTAGCAGAGCCAGCAGGCGGCGTTCGCCTGGCTAAGTAAATGGGGCAAGGTAAATTAAACTAAAACAGAGTACCCTTGTCCTAGTGTTAGCAGCCTTTTGACTGTAGAGCTTGGGACCCTCACATCAGTTAACCCAGCATGCTAGCTAAAATCGTCGCCATTTTATGATGCCATGTCTTTCTTACCGGCTTCACATTACAGTAATTATTTCTTTCCATATCAGGAGTTGTTATAACTACTGAACAAAATACAGTATTGGAGAGAAATTTTCTTTTCTATCAACAGACGACACATCTGAGTATGCTGATATGGCCTCTTTCAAAGCAAGACCAGAAGTCCAGAGAATTGGATATTGACCGTCTTTCTAGACTCGGCTATATGACTTAAAAGTATAGTCAAAGTATTTATTTATTTTTTTAACATTCTGTTCATGAAACATATTCACTGTAGGCCTACTGTTAGTCTTAATGAGTTAAAAAACAACAACATGACATTTCATATTTTATATTGCCTTTGCCACTGATTTCAGTATTTGCATCACAGCTATTTTCTGAATAAACATATTTTTAATTGATTTATTCATTTTAATTTATGTTTTCAATGTTTTGTACGTCAAGGATGAGTAAAACTGTGTGATCTACATGGGAAACAACAAATTTGGGAAATAGTAAATTTGGTTTTGGTCAGGGAAAAATCTAGGGCTAACTTTTGTCTGATGCATTCTTATTTTCGAAATCTACTATCTAGAAACTAGCCAAATTTGCTCAAAACTAGTGAACAAAAAGACAAAAACCAGACAAATATGCTTGAATATAGGACAATAACACTAAATTCAAGTCAGTTCAAGTTCCAATGTCAAGTCTGCAGGTCTGCAAGTCATGTGATCTAGCGCCACCAGAGGGTCAAAGGTAGAGCTGCATCCATGAATGTAACTTCGATTCCCAATTTTAAAAATGATTTTGCCGTTTTATTGAAAGTGATGCTAAAAGGTTTGACATTTCAATGTTCCAATTTAAACATTTCAAAATCCAAAACATTCAACCTTTGCAGCTAGTCAAAAAACGTATACACGAATCCGATGAAACTACCGGAAATAAGCAGGCGCCATTATTGAGCTACCTAGATCACTAATCTGTCCATAGGGATAACGTGATTGATAGCACACCATAAAATACAGTGATTTACAAGATTCACCGCTACTTGTATAATGTCAGAGTATTCCATGGTCTTTGCGGTTAGCTGTCATTGACTGTGCATTGCCAAAAAGGTTTGTTGACAGCCCAACAATGGCGCCGCCACAAGATGGCAACCTACACAAAACGCTCGTTGGATTTGTCTATAGGCAGCCATCAAATGGTGTAAGGAATTGACGATCTGATCCAAACCAAATGTCTTACTTCCGCTCTAGACTGTTGGTGAGGACCTAGGAAAATTTTGCATCATCTTGCATTTTACAAATAACTATTGAAAGTTTTGCACAGACAACGTGATAACTAATCTTCTGTAGAGAACCCCAAGGATAATCAATGAGACAACTGTAATGGCATTTGACAATAATGGACAATCATTTGACAAAAATTCAATTCAATTAATCTTACAGTAAAACTGGTATAACAACACAAATATTCTGTAAAGATTTTCACTTTTTTGTAGTGTACCACGTCTGAAATGTACCATTGCACAGAAAAAAATAATGCCTTTAAATATCCATTTTTTGGGTTCTATCTTAGACTCCAGGGTTATAGAGCATGCCCTGCACTGCAAAAAAGTTGACTACTGGAACTCTGATGTGATGGTGAAATGTCTTGCTCTGCATATCTACTATCTTCAACACTTTTCCATTGCTTGCCATTCACTTAACACTTCTTGGACATCACGGTAGTTTATTTTTGAGTAGCCAACACACAAGAACATTTGTGCTTAATCCTGAATCTGCTGTCTACTCATGGCCATTGTGTTCCTGCTCTGATTAAGCAATTAACCAATGGATGGTTGAGTAAGCAATGACGAAAAGTTCGCATGAAGTGTGGTGAGAGCATCTGACAATTACATGTGTATTTGAGTATTGCACCCTTGCAACGAAGAACCATATTTGTCCATATTTCAAAATTAAGAATACAAACATTTTAACACATATAAAATGGTAGTAAACCAGTCTGAAATGAAAACCAGACTGAAACCAGATATTATTGAAAAGTGCTGAAATAATATCTAATTAAACGATTTTGGTTTCAGACTGGTTTATTTCCATTTTATATGTGTTAAAATATTTTTATCCAAAATTTTGAGAATTGGATTTATATGGTTCTTCGTTGCAAGGCCTCTAGTGAGCACCCTGAGTTTATACCTTGAGAAAAAAAGGCTGTTGTGACAGCAAAGAGGAAACTGTCATTGGACATATCTATTTATAGTTTACCAATAGCTGTGTTACGGAAGATAGCTACTCAGAAACACGCAGAAGATACAACATGGACCACAGGCAAGCATTGCTGCTCATTTGTAAGTGCATTTATACACTTTTACAAAAAGATTGGAAATACTGTAAAGTGTAACAAACTGTAAAGTTAAAACAAATATTGTCTGAGAAATGTATGTTTGAATTCTGAATTTAATGGTTAAGAATAGACAGGATGGCAGCGTGATCTTTCAAAACATACTATTGAGCCTTCTGTCATGTGCAAGCTGTCCTCAACAGAGCATTGTCCAGCTACACCTTGGAAGTATATTTGTTGCATGCACTTGTAGTTCACTGCTTCAATGATCTCTCTTTCTCTTATAGCCCTGTGTTCATTAGTCATTTCTAAAGATACATTAGGTGAGAACAGAACATGCTCTGTTGTGTTTGTATAATGTATATGTTTATATATAATTACACAATAATATATTTTACATATATACTTATATTTTAGAAACTCAGTGTTTTAATGGTGACTATATGTAAAGAATGACATCTGTTGTTACTGATTGTTTGACTTCACCTGCTACAGATCCCCCTGCAGCTACAGTGGTGGTAGTGTCTCCTCAGCCTCCTTTCTACTCTGGGCAGAGAGTCACTTTGAGGTGTGACATTGAAAAATTCACAGATTGGTATTACACCTGGTCCCAAAATAGAACTGAAATTCCCAATGAGAACAGCAAAAGCATCACAGTGATACTTCCACAGAAGTCTGTCTATTTGCCGTTTGATTGCTTTGGACGGAGGAAAGATCCTCCACGGGTATCATTAAGAAGCAGGTTTTATACAGTTGCATACAGTGGTGAGTGACCATTCAGATTATTTTTTTTTTTTTACCAAGGGTGCTATGTGAAAATTTCAAGCTGTTCAAGTAAAACACATGCATGCTATATCTTGCCCTGTCATATTTACCTTTAAGAACATGTAGCTTAGCCATAAATGTTAAAATGCATGATGTTCTCGTGAAGAACAAAGCAAGTTGATTCACTGATTCGATCCTTTTGAAGCCCACTGACTATAACGGAGGAATGTTATATTTTTGTGATGGGATTACACCAAATATACTAAAATGCATGTGTGTTGGCATTACAGGGAATGAAAACAATCCAGTAGTTGAAAAACCTACCCCTGCCATCGGAGACCAGATCTACTACACACACTATAACAATGTCACCAGTAAGATTTTCTGCTTGTTTTTGCAAACCAGTTCTAGTTCTTTCAGCTATTACACCAGGAAACAAATTAGACCATGGGTGAAACATGCAAAATTCACATACTGTATTAACTCATCGTCTTATCGTTGTCACAAGCACCACATTCTAGATTCATTCTGCTCGTCCCTGTGGGCATTGCTGTTGGTCTGGTGATCGTGTTTGTTCTCATCATAAGTCTAATTGTGCTCTACTGCTTCAAAAAGCCGAAAGGTACTTCCAATACGCAGCTACATTTTAGGAAAACCAAGCTGAGTTATGGTAAATGAATATTGAGATTGAATGTGGATTGTTTGGTTGCAGGTGTCTTGGCAGGTCAGGATAAACAAAGAAAAGAAATGTAAGTGCACATTCTGCAAATAAATGTTTGTTGCATTGTGATGAACAGCCGGCTGCCTCCTTTCATTTTTACATGTGGGACTCTTCATTCCGTATATGTTGTTTTAAGTTAGCTAAATAGAACTAAATGCATTAACATTAGGACTATAACTAGCACTAGCCTTTGATTATTTTAGATATGTGGACTCGATTAACTTTTATCAAACAAATGTGCAAATTAGCCTGGCTTTGCCTTCCTACATAGTTCCACTCAGGGGCGGACTGGGACAAAAAAATCGGCCCTGACATTTCAAGCAAAACCAGCCGACCATACTGGATAGGCCATTAGAAAATAAGCTTATGATTACAGTTACACTGAGAATGTCAGGGCCGTCGGCCCAAATAGTGTGTCAGCCAACCGGGCATTTGCCCTGTGTGCCATATTGCCAGTCCACCCCTGGTTCTACTCAATAATCATCTCTCTCCACGACTCCATCTGGCTCGGCAGTTGTGAGAGATTGCGTTGGGTTTCTACTGTTGTAGGGTGGAAAGTAAATTTTTTGTACTGCATTTGCATTCAATATTTTTATTATACTGTTTCTCATAGTGTAAATCTTGTAAATCTGTGTCTTTCTCTAGTGACCAACAGCAGAGCAGTGCCATTTACTCTGAAAAGGATTGGCCCGTGTCAGATTATGTGATGGAAAGAGGTAAGGACTTGTTGACCTATAAATAGTCACTATTTTCTAGTACTGTTAAACTGTTAATAACTGTTTATATGACTGTCTTGTTACAGGTTCTGAAAATTTGTATGAAAACATGAAGTCAAGCATGAATCTGCAAGAAAGTATGTTACTATTAATATGCATTTTTCATGACTAATTTATATCAGTTAAAAGGTCTATGATGACAAGACGCTGGTAACGGATAGCTTACCATGAATCATGTTGAATGCCACTGAGATGAAGGCATACCTCTGAACCTTTTTATTAATGTGAATTCAATTGTTTCCCTATATGGAACAATGCCACTTGACTGTTGCTACATGCCTCACATGATATGCGCATAGAGTGAAATAGAAGCGAGACAACTAAAAAATGCGAGCTCTCAAAGTTTTGACGTTTTCAACATTGGGTATTTGCCTAGCTGCCAGTCCTACACTCAGCAGTTGCTACGCGCCTCCATTCCGATATGTGCAAAGTACAAGATGAAGATAAAGTGAGGCGACTAAAAAGTGCAAGCACTCAAAGTTAAAAGTTAACCTTTTGAGGTTGCGTTTTCTTCAACATTGCAACTAGTTATAGCGGTTTAGCCAAAACTATGCTGTCTTAGCAACAAGCTGTTTCAATCTTGCATGTTTTTGAGTCGCACACTACTAAATCCCACATATCCCATAAATTTCACATATCTAGGCAATGAAGATGACTATGAGAATATTATGGCTTCTTCAAATCCTGAAGTACAAGCACGAGTGGAACTTCTGAAAAAGATGCTGGCTGGCAACTGAGAGTGAGTGTGGCCTTCTGAATCTGAAGCAGATACTGAACAACCATGAGACAGACCGTACATCTGTAGCCTATCTGATGTCAAGTTAATGAATTGTTGCTGTGACATTTTCCTTTCTTATATTTGAGATGCAAGCTTTTAAAAGCAATAAAGTGATTTTCAGAAAACTTTTGGAACATTCAGAGAAAATTTGCCTTTGATTTATCCGTTTTAAAACACCCAGAGCCTGTGGCTCTGTAGCCTGGTCATAAGCCCCTGGCTCGAGGCCTACACTTCTCCAGCCAATCAGCAAACTGAAAGAATGAAATAGGCTATCAGCCAAGCGCTAATCCAATCATTTTGAATTGAAACATCTTCAGCAAGCAATCATTTCTCATTAGCCAAAATCCCAGCCCTGCATACGAAGAGAAGCGTAGACCGAGGCCGAGGGGCTGGTTATGACCAGGTTATCTCCCTTCAGAACGCCACTCTCTTCTCTGATTGGCTGCTAGGTGACCTTTATTTCCAGATAACTGGCTACTTTGGAAGTAGTTCCAAAAAATAACTCATCTAATAACTGATTATCGTTCCATATGAATGCCTCTCAGAATGGTAACTATGACAACAATAAGCAGCCTTGTAGATCTACTTTCAACTGAAAGTAGTACCCAAACCGATCAGGTTAGCTTCTTTTAAATTTGAGTTGCATATTTCTTTTACGTTGTATACGCTTCTTCAAATATATGAGAGATAGATAGATACAGGAGATAAGCGGGATAACAACCTCCGAGGTGTCCAGTTATTCATTTATAATTGGCTTGGCGGAATAACTCCGTCTCCGCGCTGCACGCGTCGCCGGAGTTCTAGATTCCACCTCGCCAATTATAAATGAATAACTGGACACCTCGTCGGCCGTTATCCCTTACCTAGCGGCTCTGTGAACTGGAATCTAAGTTTTGCAATGAGCATTGCTATGTCAATCACATTATGTGTAATGTGATCTAATTAAAATAAATAGATTAAACTTCATGCACAATGCTGTTGGGTTTCTGAAACACTATTCACACTGACACATCAATACAAAAGTGAAGAACCTTTTCTACATCCCACATATTTGGGGCCGGGATTTACTTGCTGTTAGACCATGCCAAAGCACATGTGCTTAAAACTTGTCGCAGCATTACGCAGTCCAGCACAAGATCATGGAAGTCTTCACTTGAGACACCGTAATGCTAGATCCAAAAATCCCCAGGGTTGAGGTCTTTGTGGTTGTGGTCTGTGTTTTTTTCGACCCCATATTTTTGTCAGTACATCTTGCGGACGCGTCATGTTTACTTACACGCACGACCGCTGCATGAAATGAAAAAAAAAGCATGCCCTCCATGATGCATGCACTTGTGCATTGGCTGCAGCAAGTAAATTCCAGCCCTCACTGGTTTATTTTTAATACAATTTAATCAGTACAACTTGATAATTCAGCACTGTGGCAAACTTACTCATTTCCAATCTCTCTAGAGTTGAACAATAGTGATGGTCTATGAAAACCTGAAGTTAAAAACACTGCCCTCAGATTTAGACAAAGGCTGAATGAACTTAGAAAAGGGGAAACTCAAATGTTTAACTTTAAAGGGGGTGGAAAATTTGTCATGGTGACATATTCCTTTAGCACCGGCAAATTAACATTAACCCAAGTCCCTTCTGGCACAAAAGGGGTCTTTGTTGTTTTTTGATGGGCCTATGAATGTTAGTGAGGGCACAGGAGGTATCAAAGGAAATAAACATGCACTCAAAATAGCTGCATTTGCTCACTGGAGGAGTAGCTTCATACAAAATAACCAGAGCAACTGTCACATCCTGTTTAAAAGGGGTCTTGGTTACTAGTAGATGGCTTGTCTTTTAAGGTCAATAAATGAAATAATTCTTGGTTGATGAATTACTACATACTGTATGAGGAAAATTGTAGCATTTTTTTTACATGTCATGGTGTCGTAACCATTTGGGTTAGGTTAAGCCAACACTTTAGAAAAAAACAGCCAAAGTCACCAACTTCATGATTGTCGAAAAGTTTTTGATTTGTGTTTTGTCAATGCAACAAACATTTTGTTTTACTGTTGCATGTCAGATCTATACCCAAACTGCTGTGCGATTGAGAGGCTGTGTTTGAGCAATTCATCTGCAATAAAGAGGTTGACATGGGGGGAAAAGAGTATGTGACGGGGGATGCAGCACCAGACAAAAGAGGTGTGAAATGAAACTGAGCTTTCTGCAAACTTTTCTGCACTCGCAGTGATGGTAGCATAGCAACACTAAATAACTTAGACCTGCATTCCATACTAAAGATAGACCCCAGTAACAAAAAGTATGAGAACAAAAGAAATGACAGAACATGTTAAAAACGTACAAAAAATTGTATGCATGCAATAATACACATAATGTATACAAACCCAGAAAGCAGATAAATCTGATGCATAAAAGTATACAGCAATACACAATACTCTATGCGCACACAAACACAATCACATCTATTTATAGTGGAATCACATGGGGTACACTGACAAAAACTCTGTATCTCGGAGAAAGGGGAGAGAGACAAAGACAGAAGACAGTATGGGACCCAGTCAAGTGTTTCTGCTAACATGTAAGTACGGCACAACTATCTATCTATCTATTTATTTGTCTATCTATCTACAGTATAAGGTGGAATAAGGTAATTAGGTAGTTTAATTTTTTCTACACTTTTAAAGAAAATTTTCAACACTTTATCCTATGTACAATCTTTATACCTTTAAAATACAAAATTTGACTCTGTTATGTAGAGTTTCAAAAATCAGCTATTGCAAGGCCCTTACAGAGATGCTCCATGGGGGTCTTCTCTATAAGCTAACAAGGCTTAATAGCCACTTCTCTTCACCAGGGTGTCACTTAGGCCTATTGTATGTCACTTTATTATTAGAGGTGTGGCCTATTATCACTTTATTGGTACTGGAGTAAAGCCACAACAACGGTTATAGATAAAAAGGGTACTTGTTGAATGTCAATGAGATTGAGCCTGGGGAAGATCCCAGTGGAGGATCGAAATGTTGCCGTTTTGATGTTAAAATAAAGTGTATTTCTGGAGCTTATACCCAGTGTGTGGACCGTTCAATCTCATTGTCTACCACTTTTGTCCGGCACCTGGATTATTGTTTCTGTCGATGTGCGCACCTCAACCAAACGTACTTGTTGAAAGCACTGTGTGTGTGTGTGTGTGTTTTGTGCCAAATTGTGTAATAGTGCCAGGTGCATGTCTCTCTCTCTCTCTCTCTCTCTCTCTGTCACAGTTATGAATTTATGTGTCATCACAGAACACACAAAAGGTGAGAGGCGAAAGCTTATTTTTCTTAATGACAGTTGTTCATAACATTCAAACACCAACTGAATTAATAATACAAAGGTGACTTTAGATTGACATATGTATTCACGTTAACATATATTAGAAACATGTTCTAGACCCTAAACATGTGCTTGACCCTATAAATCAATACCTTGTCCTGCCAATTACCTCAAAATGTGTTGCTCAGTTCCAAATACAGTAATAGAAGAGGAGTATTCTCCCCAGTTATCTATATGTGGCCTGTATGAAGAAAACACTTCTTAATAATGCTCACACAACTCAATTACTTGATATATTGGCCTACCCACTAGTGCCACTAATGATAGGCATTTCAGACGTAAATTAGGCTACAAAATGTTCTTCCAAGATAAGCACAAAGAAACGTGTCTTAGATGTATAAAGATGTTATAAGATTGATTTCTAAAACATTTATTTGTGGTTATCTTGGGATAAGAATTTGTAGCCCATGGTGTTAGTGTTCCTCGTAGTTTAGACAGTATAAGCCTAGCATACAGTATATCATATCATATATTGTTTTGTTTTCTCTACAGAGTTTCTTTGGGCAGGCCAACTTTTGGGTAGGCCAATGCAACAACAATGCAAAAAAGAAAATGGGATTCGTTTAGATTGCTTGTTTCCTATCCCAAAGCTCTGTCATCCTCATACTATGCAACCCATCATTTTAGCAGCAATGCCAAGATTGGCACAAATATATTTGCCTAACATAGTATAGGCTAACAGTAAAATATATGATTTATTAATCACACTGAAATATGTCATGCATCAAACGATTAAAAAAAGAATCTGATTAATCACAAAATTTTGCAACGATCAATTGTGACTAATCACTTTAAATGGCAACTCTTTTCTTCCAGTAAGAATTTGGATGCTAGGGTATGTTGGAACCTTATTTTGCCCTTGAAAGACCCTGATGATAAAAAGCTGGCTTTGAGACAGACGTAAATTGTTTATGATACAAATGTCGTTGGGTGGTCCAGTGATCACAAATACCTTATACCTGTAGTCACATTTTTTTCTTTTCACATTTTTTTTCTTTTCTTTTCTTTCTTTTTTTTTTTTTAATTGATATTTTCTTCACAGAAAAAACAAATCCGGTAATTCGAGGACCTCCACAGCCATGGTTAAAAAAAGGAGATTCAGTAACACTCAGCTGTGAGGTTGACTTCAATCCAGGCAGTAGATTCTACTGGTACAAGACTGCCCCCTACAGGCTTGATTTGACATATATCACGTTTGACAGTAGAGGATATTACATAGAGCTACTCTCAGACAACATCCGTGGAGCTCCGGGCTCCTACACTCTCAGCCCTGCTGGTCTTAGACACTCAGGGGTTTATGTGTGCAGAGCAGAGAGAGGAGAGCCAGCCAACCTGAACACAGATTTCAGCCAACCTCGGCCCCTCTGGGTCACAAGTAAGTGTCTAAACAGTGCTTGTATTGCAGTGATCTCTGATATCAGTTGTGCACAGGGTCTTAAAGGAGCTGTGTGTAAGAAATGTATTCCAAATGATCATTAAACGGCCCTGATATGTCACCAGACATGAAGGAATCATGTGCATTTTAAACACTGATATCACTGACAGTTGTAGTCCAGCCAGAATATTTGCATTTGAAAAGCTAAGCTGCAGCCAGGGGTCAAGAACGCGCAGATTAGCGGCAGCACTTTAGCATCGCCATATTTACGTATGGAGTCACAATCCGAACCATGCCAGCGCATGCACGAGAGTCATGCTGGGCACGAGCACTCATGCACTTACAAGTTGGTGGGCGGTTACATGCGAAATGTTATTTCTCCGGGGAGAGTAAAAGCAATATTTCATGATCTCTGGTTAGTTTTTGCTTATTTCTTGAGGAGCTTATGAAAAAAGTGTACTGTCATGAATGCTATAAAAACTTCAGGCACGTTCTCGACAGAACTGTCTTCCTCGTGTTGTATGGCAAACAAACTAGGTGCATTATCACCACCGTCTGGACTGAAGGACTACTGTTTGGACTACCAACTTTGGAACTTTGCGCATGGGCAGCATGGGCATGGCCTGGCCTGTTACCTCCAGTGTTCACAATGGCGTTAACTGTCAATTCACCGCATTTACTAGCCTAGCCTCGGCCATTCAGTTCTATGGAGGGCGGGACTTAGTCGTTGTCTCCAGTTTATATATAACCTCCTTGGCTGCAGCCCACAAGTAATGTTTATGTTGTCATTTCAAGTGGTATTTATGTTGTTGTCATTGTCAAGGCCTCATTATGCTTCCGAAAAATATCATGACAAGGTCAGAAATAAAACAAGGATATGTATAGGAGATGCTTTTGAAAGATATTTTGAACATGATTGTAGTACCAATTTTGGCCACAATCCTACACACAGCTACTTTAAAGGGTTCTTTTCATGTCTCTCCTTTGATATTGTTTGTTTCAGGTTTTTCTTCCTCATCCTCTGTAGCTGTCAGTCCAAGCATAAATCAACATTTTTCATCTGAGTCTCTTTCCTTGGGTTGTGAATGGGATGGGAACTCAACAGCATGGAGACTAAGATGGTTCTCCGGTTGGATGGAGCGGGACAAGTGTCCTCATAAATTCATATCCGTAGAGGGATCTAACTGCAGCACCAGATCAGCATCTCGTTCACACAGTGGGGTTTACTGGTGTCAGTCTGAATCTGGAGAGCAGAGTAATCCTGTCAACATCACAGTACATGGTGAGAGGAAGCAGGAATGTTTTAATTCACTTTCAGCATTTGTAATGTATTATTTCGAACATTTGACGTAAATATTGTGAAAATGTGAAATATACACTGTAAACCTAATGCATTCATTTTTTTAATTTTCTCCTAATAGAGTTTTATGCATATGATAATCATTCAATCATTCATCATCAATCTACCAACTTATTCATTGTTCTGCCAACATAAGATTCTATGATGAGTTAACAGTGATGTGATTTCTTTTGTACAGTTAATTTTGACTATGATGTTTATACTGTATGTCTCTGTATACTCTACGGTATATACAAGATATTGGATGATCTTCCTTCCCAACGCCCACATTTGCACATTTCTCTTTAAAAAATACTGTATTATATGTTATGTCCAATATGCACAATATAAAAATGTAATCAGTTAATTTACCTCACTTCATGCACTATAGCTGGTGATGTGATCCTGGAGAGTCCTGTCCATCCTGTGACTGAGGGAGAGCCTCTGACTCTGCGCTGTAGATATCGCTACCAGCCATCAAACATCAGTGCTGACTTCTATAAAGATGGGACACTCCTCCAGACCTCCACCACAGGAGAGATGACCATCCCTGCAGTCTCAAAGTCACATGAAGGCCTCTATAAGTGCAGGATTCCAAATGGAGGAGAGTCACCAGACAGCTGGATCACAGTAAAAGGTAAAATGCAAATACAAAATGTGATACAAACAAAAAGGTAAAATATGCAAGAAGCGATGGAGGGACCAAGCAGATCACTTGGATAAATTTGCCATAGCAAAGACAATGTGATTGTGAATCATGGCTGGAAATACTCATAGCTAGTTTCAAGTCAATAGACCAAAGTTTGGCTGAGATATACAACTGTTTACTTTTTACTTGGCCTGTGACATACAGAGATAATTAACTAAATATGTTGACCAAAAAGTGACGTGTCATTTTTGCCGTTTAGCCCTTTTTGAAAGGTACATTGCAGTTTCAGTTTTGTCCTTTACTTTTTTCAGCGGATGTTACTGGAATATTATTTCCTTAAAACAATCATGATGTTGATAAATGTATGCACCAGTACTATAAAATATGATACGTTTTTGTAAAATTCACTCTACTGCACCAATAATGCACTCTGGCAAAAACATTTTTAATGTGTATAGTACAATACTATCTAAAGCAAGATGACAGGTGTGTTTATATATTGCTTTGGTGATACTTAATCCCAATTAACCTTTGGCAGAAAAGCCAATTCCATCAATCAGCTCAGACAGAACAGAGCCAGTATTCACTGGGACCACAGTTACCCTGACATGTGACATGAGCCAGTCTACTGGATGGAGATTCTACTGGTACAGAGACACACAGACCTCTGATCCTGTGGCTCAGACTGATGGAAACTCCTACAGCATCAGTTCTGTTAAAGTCTCTGATGGAGGACAGTACTGGTGCAGAGCTGGGAGAGGAGACCCAGTCTATTACTCACAGTACAGCAATGAGGTGTGGGTAGAAGTCAAGGGTGAGTTGTTTTGTTGTGTCTTTGTAGTTCACACACACACACACACACACACACACACACACACACACACACACACACTTGCTGCAACGTACAAAGTGTCACAACTGTATATAAAACACAAATTTGCATTGCAGTTCATTATATGTTGTTAGTAATCTGTGTGGATTGGGTTTGTCGGTTACATGGTGGTGGGTTGAAGAACTAGAGCATTGTGTATCTATGCATTTCATATTTGTGAGGCTCAGAGCTGTCGCAACAAGGCAGGCAAACCAGGCAATTGCCTGGGGCCCAGGGCTGAAAGGGGCCCCCAAGATTGACTGTTTAATCATTTTAGTAGTTAAGTTGGTGTTGTTTTTCAACAAAAAATGACTTTAAACTGGAGTTAGACAACTGTACAATACAAATAATTTTATTGATGATATTTGAAAATTATAACAATGTGGTTCAGGTAAGTTTTTTTTACGGGGAGTGAAGGGCCCCCATGTCCTGTTTTGCTTGGGGCCCCCAAGTACCTTGAAACAGCCCTGGTGAGGCTTGTGTGGTGAGTGAAAACAAATTGCAGACAGCTGGGTCACAGTAAAGGGTAAAATTTTATATTCAAATACGCAAGCAGCATTAAAGGGGGCCAAGTTAAAATTGGCCAAATTTGCCACCAAGACAACAAAATTTAACGTTGTATACTATTATCATTTTGAAATGTAACATTTTGTGTGGCAGTAAAGGAAATCTCACAATTCATCACACATGTTTTTATCACCTTGTTTTTTTTTTTTTTTTATCAGTGTCAGCTCCTCATTCTGGATATTTCTTGCTGGTAATAATAGTGGGCATGGTTGCTGGACTGGTAGTCATTATAGGGCTTATCATAATTCTGGCACTACTGCATCACTTCAAAAAGCCAAAAGGTAAGAACATCTTATCATCTAGCTAGTGACGTAAAGAGAGCCAAACCAATGTGTTCAAAAATATTTCCAATATACAACAACAACAACAACAACAACAACAACAACAGTTCAAGTGTTATGTGCTATCATGTCTCTACATCTACAGGCCTTGTCACAGAAACAGCACAAGTGTAAGTGTACATTCATTGCTGAGACACTGATGACATGTATACAGAGATGACAGCAGTCTAACAGGAAGGATCGACATCCATGACGTTTTTACTTAGTTGTCTGTTTCCCTCTAGTGGTCAACAACTGGAAGGTATCAACCACAACCCAATGCAAGATCATAGTCCTCCAAGTCCACCTGCTGAAGGGGATGGCGATCAATCAGATTGTATGACAAAAAATTCAGACAAATTAGTCCAAATAAGTCATCACACAAGTCACACAAATTAATTCCTCTGAATATTTTAGCTTGTATAGGTGCCACAGATGTCTATGAGAACATCAAAATACAACAGAGAACAACTTTGCAACAGAGTAAGTGAAAGATTTCAGGTTTTGTAAATCTATTATATAAATTGTAGTGCTGTCAGTTTAACGCGTTAATAACGGCGTTAACGCAAACCCATTTTAACGCCGTCAATTTTTTTAACGCGCGATTAACGCATTTGACCCGCCATTATCAATGGAATGTGAAAAAAAATTATCTCCGACATTCCAACACCTCCCGACGTTTCAGTATGTCCTGTGTTTGTATTAAGCTTCAAGTAGGCCTACTGCTTAGCCTAGGAGCTAGGCTACTCATGCCTACAGTAGCCTACACACGCACTGCACACACGGCACGGGTGTCTGCACTCTGCCCTGCTGCTCCGATGTCAGTGAAAACAAATATTTTACCGACACAATCGTTGACATTCACTCGCATGTTCGCATATTTAGGTTGTTAATTAGTTAGAGGATTGATGTTGTCACTTAGAAATCCCTTCTCTTGAACTGAATACCCCGCAAATAGGCTAATATCAGTTTCAAAATTGCAGCGCGAGTGAGAGAGGTGAAACAGGTCGGAGCGCAACTGAGAGAGAGAATGTTTATGAGCGTCATTTGATGTCAGTGAAAACAAATATTTTACCGACACAATCGTTGATGCTCACTCGCATGTTCGCATATTTAAGTTGTTAACTAGCTAGAGGATTAATGTTGTCACTTAGAAATCCCTTCTCTTGAACTGAATACCCCGCAAATAGGCTAATATCAGTTTCAAAATTGTAGCGCGAGTGAGAGAGGTGAAACAGTCTGAGCGCAACTGAGAGAGAGAATGTTTGTGAGCGTCATTTGATGTCAGTGAAAACAAATATTTTACCGACACAATCGTTGACGCTCACTCGCATGTTCGCATATTTAAGTTGTTAACTAGCTAGAGGATTAATGTTGTCACTTAGAAATCCCTTCTCTTGAACTGAATACCCCGCAAATAGGCTAATATCAGTTTCAAAATTGCAGCGCGAGTGAGAGGTGAAACAAGTTGGAGCGCAACTAAGAGAGTGAATTTGTGCAAACGAGACGCATATAGCCTACCTGATTCTGAACATTATGACCTTGTCACTAAAATGAGAGCTTCTTGCAGGGCAATTGCCAATATGGCAAAATGCATTTTAAAGGTATGCTCATGCAATGTAGGTTTATTCATGTAGACCATAATGCCATATTTTCATTGAGCCTCTTTAGAATAGCTTAATGACTTGTGATGAAGAAATTAAGTTGATAATGGAAATTGTGTATGAAATCTTTCTCTTCTCATGTCTAGGCGATGAAGAGGAATGTGTGGAGAGGCCATCTATAACTCATGGAGTCCAAGAGCGAGTAGAACTGCTCAGGCAGCTTTTGACTGGAGTTTGATTTGTGTAACCAAAGTGCTGAAACAGGAGTACCTGCAAGATATATTCCCCTAATCCTGATGCCAATGCGTTTTGGTTGCTTTTACTCCAAACATTTTTTTCAGTATTGATTTTTGGTTGAGTTAACTTGAGGCTTAAGATTTGTTGGTGCAGGATAGATTCAGCATTATTGGCAGTCTTTTTGCTACAACTGTTATTGTCCATTGGTCCTTCTATTGTGTCAAGCTGGTAGAGCAGACAGTACATTTATTATTTAATTTAGAAAATAAAGTCTCATTTATTTCAGCTGCTTTACCCGTTTATTGCATCTCGAGTTGTGAGACACACAAGACAACACACTGAGGCATGGGGATAACATGTCCAACCAGTTAGAACAACTTTAAATGCATGTGTTTAAGGATATTAGTTGTAGCTCTTAAGCTGCTCCTGCGATTAACAATCTCACTTGAAGCCTGATGACATTGGCAAGATAACCTAATTCAACATGTTTCATCATATCAGACATTTAATTGTATAATTCCATGGCAACTTCCAAAGTAAAGCCCTAGAAAGAACATTTATGACTTCTAGAGAACAGTAGGCTGCATGTTCAGACATATGGACCCACCCATATGTCTAAAGCAGAGTTGAAACTTAAAGCAATATACCGGAGTAAGTTTAAGCATAGCCCTGCTGCACGAGCCTTCTAACAGCAATATATTTCGCATGAAATGAAAGATTTTCGAACAGCACAGACCTAAAGCGAAGGCGAAACACTTTACATTGAGTCAATGTAACCTCAGATCTTACTTTCGGTTTCCAACAGTCAGGTCCCATTGATTCAGTGTAAAGTGCCTGTTTGCTTCTGCGTTCGCGTTCGGTCTGTGCTGTACCAAATTATTTTGTTCCACTCGCTAACTAGCGCATTTAGCAAGCTCTTTCAACAGGGCTATGTTTGAATTCACTCCGGTACTCTCCTTTAAGTTGAATTGAAATCCCAAAGGTTCCAGTTAATGGAAGTGTGAGTTTGTGATCACCTATGGCTTGACAGCCTGACTGCACTGCAAAAAATGAAAATCTATACAAATAAAATAAACTTGAATCTAGCATTTTTATCTTATTACACTTGTTTTTCAATGTATTTTCTTAGTAAGACTGGATATTGTTAAGAATATTTGACTTGTTTCAAGAAAATTATCTTACTTAGATAATACAACTAATTCTGAGCAGCTTTTTCTTAAAATAGCACACATTTGGACTGAGTCGTGTTAACATTTAGACTGTGAGTACATTTTTACTTGTTTCAAGACAATAAGACAAGAACTGACCCCATCTCATTAAGATATTCCAGCTAATCAACTGTGATTGCATTCAAATTGATAGGGTCATTGAGATTGTCATTCATGATTTAGCTTTGAGATTCTGAACCTCACCGGTGGCGTGTTTGCAGAACAAAGTAAACTACAATACACCATAAGCTTATAATAATAGAAGCTCTGCCTTAAGGATTAACATAAAGTAAATAGAGCAAACAATTTCTTCTCTGCTGATTCACTTATTTACTTTAATACATCATAGCTTCTCATACAACAAATCATCAGTTAGTTCATATTTTCTCAAAACATATGTTTACTATTGAATGGCACAGGGTGATATGCAGTGTAATCAGGTAGTTTTTCTAAATCTATAAACTCTGTTGCCTGTGCACCATTTGGCACAGCAATTTCATATGATTGTAAATCTGTATCCCATTTCAATGTGTCAAACACTTAATATTCACAGCAAAATAAAGATGAATCAATAACATAAATAGTACTTATTAGTCCAAAAATAGGGAACCCATCATTTGAGTCTGTGATTATTAAAGTGTTTAATGTACTTGTTGCCATTAAGAGACATCCATTTCACAGAGATTACATGATGGAAACTGTCAATATTCAAAAAATCTCTAATCTTTGAACTGACATATGCCTCTGAGGCCTCTGAAACCACTGATGTGGGGCCTAATTCTTTTTCGTGAGCAAATATATTGTTTGATTGATAGGTACTTTCAACAATTTTGCTATGCTTCACTGTTCAATTCTTGCTAATATAACATCAGCACCAGCCTCTGAGCAGGGCCGTCGCAACAGGACAGGCAAACCAGGCAATTGCCTGGGGCCCCAGGCTGAAAGGGGCCCTCAAAAATGACTGTTTAGTCATTTTAGTAGTTCAGTTGGTGGCGTTCATTCAATTAAATATGTCAGAGGTAGACAATTGCAAGTTCAACACAAATAATTATATTAATGCAAGTTGCTTGAAGATCATAACAATGAGGTTTTCGTAGGAATTTATGAGAGGTGAAGGGCCCCCATACCCTGTTTGCTGGGGGCCCCTAAGTACCTTGAAACGGCCCTGCCTCTGAGATATCCTTAGCTTTTGTAATGACAAGAAGTCTTATCACAGCAAGCTGACCTAACCTTGGGGTTTATGTTTCCTACAGTATAATAAAACATGAGTAACTTGTTCATAGAGGCATGGGGTCCAACAGGCGTGCAAATCTCTATTTCATCTGAATACAAAATTAACTGTAAAGCAGTTGACTTTACAGAAAACAATGGATGAGTTCTGAAAAGGTTGCCATTCACCTGGTACATGGTATCCTGGTATAGTTATGGTGCTTGCATACTACTACACTAAACTACTAAATATATAGGGAGAATAATGCTAAAGATAAGAATAGTTCTGGTGTATTTTGGAAAAATGTTCTTATAGTATTTCAGAAATCAAATACTAGTTTTGTCTAGTAACTATTTTGATGTAATTCTACCAGACTTTCTTTCCAAAGTTTTTCAAACTAAGTAGCTTATCAATAGGTTTCAGATCAGCATCAAGCAAATAAATGAGAAAAATTTGCTTAAAATAAGAGAAAAAATCTTAACAAGTAAAAGAAAAAAATTGATTTCTGCACTTTATTTAAGTTTTTTTGTATGCTTATATTTGGATATTATTTTCTTGTTTTAAGCAGTCTTACCAAGTCAGATTTTCTTGCTGCACTGGCAGATAATTTAGCTCAAAATAAGCAATTTTTCACCTAAAACTCTACAATTTTTCTTATTTTTAGAGGGCATTTTTTGCAGTGTGTAGATTTTACTGAAGTCTGATAACTTAGGAAAGCTGTTCTGTCATCTCAGAATGGCTGCAAGATGATGAAAATTAAAACCTCACAGCCTTAACATACTTATGATTAAAATTTGGGAACCACCCACTGCTAAATTCTCTCAGCATGATGAACTTCTGTAAAATGCTGCTTCAAGAAGTGCAGTGGTTTGTTGCGTCTGTTACGAAATATCCTCTCTATACTTCCTACTCTCTTTACCTCTGCATATTGTTCCTCAATGTTGTGCCATTATGGTTGGTTGTTACAATAACTCTACAAAAAGGTGGAAACAATGCATTACAAATTCAAAATTTCATATGATTGTAAATTATTTTGAGCCAAAATTTTGGTCAATGCCTTCATCGGGGTCATCACAAAATCATGGGAAGTCATCAGTCATGGCATAGTTGTCATTAGTGGGAATCATGGGAAGTCATTAGTTGTCTATGAATAGCCTACCGTATGCAACCCTTACAGTAACTCACTCACGTCTGACGCAACACAAGGACGGGAATAGATCTAAACTCAAAGAAAGAAAGACATCACAGATCACATCAAAGGGACATCATGAAACCCAGTCCAGTGATCCTGCAGATGATTTGTAAGTGCAACATTTCAAATCATTTCATTTCAAAGGCACTGATGTGTTGATCAGCACAAATATTTTATTTTGAGAGAGGAACAAAGCAAGCAATTTAAAAGCAATTTATATCTTTTGCTAGTAACCCACTGTTTATTATTATAAATGTTAAATCTTATTTTAGAAATAACCAATTAGAATGTTGCTACATTCAGAAGTTTGAATGTATGAGGTCAAATTTGAGGATATGTCAGTAAACAGACTATGATCAGCCTTCAAAATGTGTCTGTTGAAATGCTGTTTTGTTACAGTGCCATGCTACATGCCATAAACAAAGTGTGTGTGTGTGTGTGTGTGTGTGTGTGTGTGTGTGTGTGTGTGTGGGGTTGTGTTTCTTTGTTTTAGTTTTAGTCCTTTACCTTTATGTCATGTGTTTCCTACACTGTAAAAAAGAATTTGTAATGGTTACTTGAAAAATGTGTGGAAACTCACATGAGTTAAGTAAATATGACTTATCTTTTTAGATGCAAAGTACTTATCATACAAAAGTACTTTGAACTTGAAAAATAAAAGTTATATTTACTTAACTCATTTGAGGCAACGAGTTTCCACACATTTTAAGTAACCATCACAAATTATTTTTTACAGTGTATGCAAAGCTGCATTTGTGCTGATTTGAAGTCATAACATTCATAGGCCTAAGTACAGTAATTTATTTAAAATCAGCACCTATATCCTGTTTGCAGACTTTTCCTCAATTTTGGCCCCCCTTCATAAATGAAGAAAGTCAAATAGATGGCAGAAGAGAAGAGAATAAAGTTGTCACATTTTAATAGGCAACCCGAGCGGTCAAACAGACCTCGGCTACATATAGGTTGGCACCCCTCAACAACCATAACTCAAACAATGTTCCCACGGCCCTGTAGATTAGTTCCAATTAGACTGAAGGGGAATTACAGTCTCTCTCTCTCTCTCTCTCTCTCTCTCTCTCTCTCTCTCTCTCTCTCTCTCTCTCAGGCCTGATTCCTTATGTTCTTTCTGAAGAAACACAAGGTGAGTTTATACTGTCAGATAATACCGGTACATTGTTATACTGTTTGTAAGTAATGGGAGGCCTGGTGAGTTGATGTACTGTATGCTTTTCTGCAGAGTCTCCAAAGGCTACGGCAACTCGACTGCCCAACTGGGCCGATGTCTTTAATGGGGAGGCAGTCACCCTTAGATGTGATATACATGGAGGAGAGCACACAGACTGGATGTATAGCTGGTATAGAAATGGAGAGGAGATAACACAGATGAAGAGAGAGTATTTGAGTTCAGGGTCAGAATTCCAGATCAGATGGGCTCAAGAGTCTCACAATGGAGTCTATGGATGCAGGGGAAAATTTAATGGAGCCTCAACCGAGATCAGTGAAGGCATCACAATTACAGTATTAGGTGAATACTTGTCAGTATTGTCATTGTATCTTAATTTGTTTTATTAAGTACCGGCCCTCATTGTATGGTACGTCATGCAATAATGTAGTAGCCTACAATCGTGCAAACAGTATCATCTTGTTTTTATGCTTTGATTTGTGATTACATTGGCACACGGTCATTATTTTTCAATGGGGTCCTGCTTTCTCAATGGTGTGCTGGCAATAAGTTGTCTGTATGTGCAATTTGTAGATGTTGTAAACCACAAAAAGTGGTAAACAAGTCTTGGGTAATGTCCCCTTAGGGGTACCAGGCAAGCCTGCAACAAAAATAGAATAGCAAAAACGATGTAGGCCCTACATTCTCACCAACCCAAGTGGATTTGTTTGCTTTCAAGTGATATTATTTCCAAACAGATATACCAAGGCCAGTTCTCAGAGGGCCTCCACAGGCCTGGCTGACTGAAGGAGACTCTGTGACTCTGAGCTGTGAAGTTAAAGGCTCCAGGGCAGGCTGGAAATTCCACTGGTACACAACCAACCAATCTGTATTGTCAGATATCTCAGACGGCAGTAGAGGAGCTGAAGGCACCTACACTCTCAGCCCATCTCACACAGGAGTTTATGTGTGCAAAGCAGAGAGAGGAGATCCAGCCTATCACACTGGATTTAGCCAACCTTACCCTATTTTTGTCACAAGTGAGTTAACTCATTTATGAAGTTATAAGTTTAACTTAAAGGACCACAAGTACGTACTGTATATTGCAACATCGTGAAAAGTTCGAATGTTTGCCGGGAAGCAGAATTAGAAAAATTTGAGGCATAGAAACTTACAGATGTACAAATAGCTACTTACCACATAGTGATACCCGGAAGCTACAACTAGCAAGCAGTCTTCTGAATTTCTGAACTTTTCATGATGTTGCAATATACTTGCAGTCCTCATCACACCGGCCTTCTCCAAATTGAACTAACCACTCAATTTTACATATTTCCTTCCCTCCACCCCACCCCCTCGGTTTAGGTCCTTTTTCTCCATCATCTGTGGTAGTCAGTCCCAATGTAAGCCAACGCTTTCAATCTGAGTCATTTTCTGTGGGCTGTGAGGACCCCAATGGAAACTTTAAAAGGTGGAAACTGAGATGGTTCTCAAGAACATTGGAGCAAGGAACCTGTCCCTCTGGATGGACAAAGACAGGATCCACCTGCAGCACCAGTTCAGCATCTCTATCAGACAGTGGAGTTTACTGGTGTCAGTCTGAGTCTGGAGAACAGAGTAATCCTGTCAATATCACAGTGAATGGTGAGAATATGTCTTTTGTCTATTCTCAGGGCTGACAAGTCGGTTCTCACATGCTCACACATGCCTTTACTTATGTCATAGTCTTGAGTTTGCCCAAATACTATTATGACATGTAGCCTATGATAATAGGCCTTATGCGTAACAATAGTTCCAGGTTCGCTAAACTGGTCCAGGTCCTCAAGATCTCCCCCGCATCACATCTACTGATGTACATGTAGCGCCCCTAGCTGGCCCTGGCTATCTGGTGGAGTGCGCTCCCCGAATCCATGTGTGGCGAGAGATCTCTCTCTCTAAGTAGTCAACTATGCTAGTTTAGGTAATAAACACTCACTTAGAATGTTAAGGCTAATCAAACTGTACTAATCATAACACTAAGTTACCTTTAATAACCCTTTAACATCCTGTAATTACCAAAATAAGGAATAAACCTTGTAATAAAGTCACTTACTTAACTTATCTTAGCTACTTAGCATCTCGACCTACTGTCAGTTCTTGGCTTTATAGAAAATATCACAAAAGTTACCCTTTAAACCTCTTCACTCAGGCATTAGTGTAACCATTCAATGAATTACCCAAATGAAATATCCACATACTATAAGCATCAATCATAAAGTTCAACTATTTACCTGAAATAATTGTAAATATGTACATTCAAGCAATATGCTTGTAAACACAAAAATATTCTCTTTTCTTTTCAGTTCAGTTCACTTTCAAATATATTTCAGTTCTGTTTCAATTAATAGCAATTCAACTCAAAAGTACTCACTCTGTAGTGATATCAAAATTACCCTCTAAGGCTAAACCTAACGCACCGCGAGTACCTCTATTCATTTCAATGAGAAGCGACCATCGCGTCTGCAGAGCATTCTGGTTAAGCGATGCGGCTTGGTGGACGCGGAAAAAGTTCAGCAATGCCCAACTATATGCAAATGAGAGCGATTTTCGCATGCGAGTATCCAATGACAGATACGTGATTGGGAGGGCTATCTTAATTCAACTACTCAACAGCAACTGTGTTTTGAAACACACCCACGACAAACAAATTTGCGAACATGAGCGGTGCGGTGTAATGCGAAGTGAAGGAGTTCGCTTCCCTTGCTGGTGGATCACAACCGTAAAGCCGGCAGTTTAAAGCTAAACTGTATTCTCATCAATTCAAATCAAAACAGGTACCCAACCAAAGCAAGTTGTCGGAGTCCAAGGAGATGCAGGCCTGTAGCGTGGCTTGGGGACGTTGAGACCTGAAACAAAATGGCCGCTTCACGCCTGTGGCGCATGAAACAAAAACTCCTTGCTCACACTGCTGTCGTCGCCGCTTTCCCCTCTCTGCTGCTTCACCGGGTTGGCGAGGCTCGAGGGACAAACGTCGTTCGCCCAGCCAGACGATTGAGGATCGAAGATAGGAATCCGTTGGTCTGAACCCTTCGAGTGAGTCCGAGCAGGCCACTCCGCAGCACAGTCCGCAAAACTCCAGCGAGTCCAGTCGGGTTGACTAGCACTCATGATATCTTCGCGGGAAACTTTTACCCAAAGAATCCCACAACACTAACGCGCGTAACACACATATGCTCGGGCAAAATGTCCATCTGAGACGCACTGTCCGTTTGTCACTAAACATTAACCCTAACATCCATAAACTTAGCGGGTTGCCAAATTTATCTACAATTATTTAGTTACCGCGAAACTGTTGCTCCTCTCTCGACTTTCTTCCCACATCTTCTCCTCCGTGTCTCCTTCCCCCCACCACCACTTCCTGTCTCTTCACGACCTCAAAACCCCAAACTCTGATTGGCTTACAAACAGGAAGGTGTAATTTCACAAACTTAATTCTTTTTTCACATTCACATTTTTTTTTAAAACAGTTTAAACATATTAACATTCTCATTTAAGAAGTAAATAAACACAATAAAAAGGAAAATAAAAATACAGCTTGGGAAATCAATAACCCAAAATCCCACAGGGCTACATACACCAATATGCCAGCTGTGCTCTACCACAGCCAGTAACCTGGACAAGGGATTCAGCGAAGAGTATCATATAAATTGTGATAATAGTGCCAGATTTAACACACCAACAATCTTCTGTGCCACTGCAACACCTCCCAAGCACATGCAAATTTAAATATCACAACATATTAGTGGACAGGGGCCACAGGGAGTCCACCCTTATAACTTTGTGGCTACTAGGCTACTGCTAGCCCATAGCCATAGGGCTTCTGGTCGTTGTGCTATCCGATTATATGTGGCAGTTTGAAAGATTCTGCCCCTAGGATCTATCATCTATTCATGGCAAGACTATACGTTATGTTACGGTCTGGCTTGCCAGGCTACCCCTCCCTCACATCTGTGGTGTCTAATGTGACCTTGTCTCAAGGCCATTACAATCCAAAAATTCACAATGAGAGTAACTGCAACGTTCTACAAACCAGCAATGTTCTCTGTCATTGCAGATCTTTGGTCTGAATTGGCTTTAATGTCACTTTTCTTCTGCACAGATGGTGATGTGATCTTGGCCAGTCCTGTCCATCCTTTAATTTTGGGAGATTCTCTGACTCTGCGCTGTAGATATCGCTACCAGCCATCAAACATCAGTGCTGACTTCTATAAAGATGGGACACTCCTCCAGACCTCCACCACAGGAGAGATGACCATCCCTGCAGTCTCAAAGTCACATGAAGGCCTCTATAAGTGCAGGAACACAGAGATGAGGAGAGTCACCACACAGCTGGGTCACAGTAAAGGGTAAAACTATTGGTTTCCATTAATAATTTAATGCCAAATACAACTTATTTGTAGAACACATTGTAATGCATGTAATGTATCAGTCTTGTCTTACCTCACTCACGTCAGATGTAGCGCTACGCGCGTTCATCTGATATTCAGCGATAGACGAATTATTTCAGGAGCCAGAAATCCTTGAATCTAACTGGGCAAACGGCTTGTCCATCAATTTAATTGACGTACACTGCAGCCAACCACAACGAAACCAACCGAAGACGCTCGTCACGTTTGTTGGATTGGTTGGATTCAAAACAGTTGCTTCTTCGCTACGTCACACCCTCTACAGCAGCCAGCGGCCCTGATTGGTCCGGTTAGAGAATAATGGCTTGAAATCTCTCTGATGGGCTTCAACATCAGATCGTTGCGCGGAAGTGCCTTACGAAAGTTACGTAGCGCATGATCTGACGTGAGTGAGGTAAAGTCTTGTCAGCATCATCTCCATATTCCGGATCCTCTGTGCTGGTTCTTGTGGGTGCAATTGTTGGACTGCTGATCATCTTTATATTCATCATTTTGGATTCTGCTTTATCGCTTCAAAAAGCCAAAAGGTACTTCAGGCATTTTCAGCTCCTCCAATAAAACTGAACCAAGCTAAAGTGTTTTGTCTCCTGGAAAAGCTAAATGCAATTTTCTAGACCAAAACTGAATGTTGATTTGTCACCTCTGTCAGGTCTGGGTGCCCAGGCAACAATTTCGTAAGTATGCATCCCTTGGGAAAGTGTTTCCTCATCCATTGCTCAGCTCTACACTCATTTCAGTTTCAGCTTTAAGTGTTACTTTAACTTTCTTGTCTTGTAAACATATTTTTGTTTTCTTCCTTGATAAATTTCTTCTTTTTTTTTCCTTTTAAAGATGTGAGAAAGGGGGCTTTACATGGGCTGACACTTCAGCCCGCCCCCAACCCTTTTATCATGGTTTTGTAATTTAAGCAATATCACACGAGTGGGAGTGATGTTGTTAGCAGGATATCATCACTGTGTGTGGTTCGGCCGTATGCACGAAGCCGCAGGCTGAGTGCAGTAGGCAACCACACACAGTGATGATATTCTGCTGACAACATCAGGATATATCAAAGTGTTTTCCAAAGCCCCAAATTTTAATTTATTGGTATCATGAATGATTACAGACAATATTATAACGCTGCTCGTAGAAAATGTGCACTGATTATTAAATGTCTCCAGGGTGCTGCTGCCAGATATCATCACTCGAAGTGACGCTTGGAATGCATCTCGTCCAATCCAGAAATTCAGAAATAGCTCGACCGGGAGCTGAAAGGGAGATTCTTAGGGCATTGCTGTAGAACACACAGGTGCTCAATCTTCCGGAATAAATAAAGAATAAACATGTTTGTTTGTCTCCCTCTAGTGGTCAACAGCAGGAAAACACCAACCATAGACCACAACCACAGCAGGACCTGAGTCAGCTTGCAGGAAGTGATGGTGCCCTGTCAGAATATATGCCACTGCAAAGAGGTAACACTCAGAACGATAGTAAAATCAGATGATCAGATTCTTTATTCATATGTGGTAATGCTATCAATCATAATGATATATCTGCAGGTACAACATAAATCTATGACATTTGGTAAAGCTATCAATCATAATTGTATCTCTGCAGGTACAACAGATATCTATGACACAATAAAAGCATAATATATGCCTCTACAACACAGTAAGTAGATAAAGGCAAATATGATATAAATGGACCTTATGAAATATATACAGTCTCATGTCATGTCATGTCATTTGACAAGAAATATTTTCTATTATTTGAAATTACAGAAACCACAAACTTATATGAAACTTTGAATACATCCTAAAGGGGTAGGTACGATGTCCTCTAATTCTTCGTATAGTGCCCCATAATTTATCATATAGCTGTATTGTGCTTTAAAATAATTACCAATGTTATTAAAATAATCTGTTGTTTTTACACTGTGTGACACCCCTTACCGTATCAAACATATTCAGTTAGAGGCCAACCTTGAATCAAACAGCTGATGCTCAGGCCAGAAAAGCAAAGCTCTACAGGAACCTTCAGAACATTAAGTAACCTACTACAGAGAAATAAATAAATAAATAAATAAATAGCGACAATGACCCAGTGACCCTTCCTAGTTACTAGTAGTGAGTAAGGATTAAAGTAACTAGTTTGGGAAAGCTCTGGTGGATGCAACACTTAGCATTGCCTAGCAAATAATGAAAGTTATGAAAAGGTAACATGATGACCCAACCCGGACATGTCAAAATAAAGATTGTTGAGGCATTTAAATGATTTGCTGTGTTTTACCAATCATATTTCAATGACACTCTTAATTAGTGTGATCCAGAAAGACGAGCTTGACAAGAAAATAATAATGATGGGAAGTTTTATTCATCTAATCCACAATGGTACATCAACCAGACAAAAGTTACCATCAATGCACCAAGCAGCAAGAAAGATGTCATTCTGCAGAAGGCCTAACTGGTGGGAGATTGCACAGAAATCTGAGGAAGGACTGGTCCTCCAGATTGTATATGCTTGCTGGATAGACCTCATTATTCTTGATTACCTCATGCCAATAAGGGTTTGTGACGTTGCTATTGTTATGTTACAGTCTTAGTTGAATTGCCCCCTCACCTTTTCTAATATGCGCATGATCCACCCTATCTAGACTATCCCCCATTTGGCTGAGGAAAGGACTTCTATATTCTGTACTGTATATATTCTGATATGATGCACCTCATATCTTAGTTGATCACGTCACGTGTATTTAAAGTTGTTCCCCTTTGCTCAAATGTCTACAATCTGCATCTGCAGTCGCCAGGCCTGTGCTTTGTCCAAATAAGGGAATACCTGATTCAGACATTTGCTGTGCTGGAGCATACGCTTTTCATTTCCCTCATGTTTGAGTCTCTCTCTCTCTCTCTCTCTCTCTCTCTCATGACATTATCAGTTATCCTTATCATGTTGTGCAATATTTCTATATTAGCTTTTTCCCTGACATACTTGTAAAATGTACATTATAAGGACCCATTGATACGTTAATGATGTTGGATATTTATTATTATTTTGTTAATACATCTTTATTGCTTTAGCACAAAACCAACTATTAATATTTGATGATTTTTTTATTTTGGTCGTTCTTGTGTAGGCCTATCAATTTGTAGAAAGTCTTTGGTGTGGTGTAGAAAATACATTCAAAGTACTTTATACTTTACATAATCATTTCTTCCTTAAAGGAATATTCCACCTCTTTATAAAATTGGTTATTCACCCTCTTACCTGGAGTAACATATGTGGGTAAAAGCAATTTGGTCTCAGTGCATGTGCTGTCCTATTATGGCAACACCAATTTTACCTTTAGCTTAGCATAGGCACTGGAAAGTAAAGTAGCCAAAGGGTTGCTATCTGGAAACTTTGCATTCCAGTGCCTATGCTAAGCTACAGCTAGAATAAAGCTAAAATTGGGGGTGCTGGAGAGGGAAAACGCATACACTGAGACCAAAATGCTTTCACCCACATATGTAACTTCACGTAAGAGAGTGAATAACCAATTTTCATAAAGAGGTGGAATATTCCTTTAAAGTATGTTAATCTGTTTAGTATGTTGAAGTCTGTGTTGAGTTCCACTATGTTATTTTACAAACAAATGTATAATGGACAAATCTCCAATTATGTCATTAAATATATTCGTATTGATATTCTCATAATGCTCCTCTTTTTTATGTCACTACATAAACTCACTTCTTCAAACTTAAGCTCTAAGATTGGCTGTGAAATCTAGCAGTTGGTGTTTTGAAACTAACGGTAGTGGTAGTTACCATGGTGCAAAGGCTAAAGATACAGTCGGCAGGTCACATGACCATACAATGCTAACCACATAAAAAGATCTTTTATGATAGTGCCTTCTTTTGAAGTGTTGGTGCCTTTTGCAGCTTGGTGTGACATACACAGGTCATGGTTTAATCAGGAAGGGCGGATTTCAGACCCACCTACAAAAGGGGCTAATGAAAGTGGTGGGCATAAATCCTGAGGCACATTTCATGTAAGCTTTTTGGTTCTCATAGTTTCACCTCTTGCGTTTTACACAAATTACACAAAATTACTCAAAGCATTCTGTTAAATTAAGTATTCCGACTGTGAATATGTATGAACAGCATGTAGGCCTACTGTATGTGTGTTAATGTGTGTGTATAAATAACTCAGAGACAAGTCTTTGACACTTCCAATTAATTTTTCATTAGAATGGCATAGGCCTACAGCAGTGTGCAGTGGTGTCACTGGACAGTAGGCCAACATCTATTTTAATCAATGATTACATAGATTCAGGTCTGTGGAGTTAGGAGAGCTTTTTACTCAATGGAGGCAGGCCACAAAAATGGTCCAAAGTTGTGACAGTTGTAAGCTTGGGTTGCAGGTAATCAACGAGTTGCTATTGTGGTGTTTCAAGAGGCACTGCATACACTATCTGTGTGTTTGCATGACCATAGCCTGCTAACCACATAAAAAAAGTGTCAACAGAGGTTCTCACCAGCATCAATTCATCGTAAAAACCACACTTGCGACAACATCTCAGAAACAGGAAGTTTTGTGGACTCGTAGAGACAGGCAAGCATGGGACCAAGACAACTTTTTCTGCTTCTCTGTAAGTCTCACAAATACGCTACCATTATTTATGTTACTTTAGAAATATAATGCAGCACTTAATATGAATTAGATTGTGCTCATTTCAGCATTATTGAGAGCGTTGCTTTGATAGTGATGAACTGCATTTGGACCCATTTACGAATTGACTGTTAGATAACTTGCGCAGTTGCAGTAGATGTTTGGGAATAGAGAAGCTGTTAGCTAAGATGACGCACATCAACGATCAAAATGGTTAGGAGGGACTGTGTGAAATCAGGCCATCTACAGTGATGACCTTCAACACGTTTACAGTAATTGGGTTCATAACCGTTCATTTCATTCTAGTTGTCTTCCTGAAACACAGGTGAACATATAAACCTGAAGAAACACGGAACAATAAACTAAATCATGTAAACCTGATTGATTTTGATGGATCAGACTTCTAAAATGTCAGAACGGATTATCACAGTTGCCTGATTATGGCTTTTGCTATAGCACAATCAGTTTTTTTGTGTTCATGTAAACAGGGTCAGTGATTAAGAAACGACAAAAGCAAAAGTTGTTTGAACGAACAAACAAACAAACATGGACTGCAAATGCAGATAGCAGTGGTGGATTTACAGGCTGTACAATTTGTGCAGTCTGTGAGTATCTAATGTGATTTCTCACATATAATTCCTCATTAAAATCAATAAGGCACCATTACAGACAATAATTGAAGTAGTATGTTTCTCTAATGTAGTATCACAAAAACCTACAAGGTTTTTAAACATTTCAAGTTATATATTCTTATATGATAACATTATAATGCCTCGTGAGTAGGCCTACAGTCACAAGAATGTTTAAACCTTTATGAATATCAATGTCAGTTATAAAGATTAATGAATGCATTTCAACTCTATGAATACATTCACAGCATAATATTTTATGAATACTGGGTTCATAGTAAGTGTTACTGTTTTGTCTGTTACCCTTTCTGAGCCCATTATCTGACCTCAGCTTATGTAACTTTTCTTTTTTTTTTCAAATCAGTAATACAAGCAAAGACTAACTATGGATCTACCGAAGGTGACTAGCCCTTTATATTTATATGTTTATGAGTAACATAGATTTCTTTTTCATCTTTTCCCAATGTCTCTAATATGGAATATGTGTATGTCTCTAATATGGAATATGTGTATGCTCTTCTCCCTTATTTGTCCAAATCACTTCCATCAATATCAATTATTAGATAAATCGCCTGTGTTTTGTTGTGACATAGTGTGACTTTGTTGTTGGCATGTTCTATATTGTGGTCTTTTGTTGAGTGATAAGCATTAATTTGGAATGTGGTGTGCTTTCTGCTCTTAAATTAGAGAAGTCCAAAGCTGTTTTGATCCTCAAACCCAACTGGACACCAATCTTTGAGGGAGAGATGGTCAATTTCACATGTTCTGTAGAGGGAGAGAATAGGGACACCTATTACAAATGGCAGATTGATAAGGAAGGTGGAGAAGCTCATAACATACACATACATGGAAAGGAATGGACAAGTGACAGAAATTATGTCATCACTAATCCATTGAGGGATAACAGTGGAATCTACAGCTGCAGTACTGATCGTCCTAGACATTCAAGTAATACTGTAAAACTCACTGTGGCAGGTATGATGTTTTTTTTGTTATTCTTACTATGCTAGCCTGCTTTTTTTAAATTCTGGAAGTCCCCCTATAATCGCAGATTTAAAACATTATATTCTTACCAACCTATGTGGTTTTGTTTTCTATATCACAGAATAAAAGCCAGCAAGGATAATAGTATTATCTCAATGATTTTCATTTTTTTTTAAATTCAGTTTCATTTAACATGGGTTCAACATCAAAGATCATAACAGCATAAAAGATCAAACAGCATAAAATGTTGCCTGGCATGCCTTTATATGTTACTGTATTGAATGACTTAGTAATTGTACTTGAGTCATGGTATTCATACTTTTTATATATACATTTACATCACATATGCAAGAAGTGAGTGACAGTGGTGCCCTCAGCCATAACAACACTTAGGGCCCTATCATGCAGACTGCGCACCATGCGTTCGCGACTGGCACAAGCTGTCATTGCTATTTTTTGCGAGCGCATGGTTCGTTTTTCTGTCAAGTAGTTTGCGTTGTCTGGCAAATGACTTTGCGTCCTCAAAGGTGTGGCTAGGCGCAAAGCGCAACAGATGCTATTACACAGACGCAGAAAAGGATCCGCCACTGACTGGGAAAAACCTGGTCATTCGTCAGTCACGCATTCCTGAAATGGTATTTTAATTGCGCACAACGCAAGAGGTAATGCACTCCTCGTTCCAGCATAACAACAAAGGCCACAACAGTAATTATTACAATCGGAAAATCATTATGATGTCCAGGAAGATGTGGTTAACCAGAGTTTATTAGCCTGCAACAGGAAACGTGTGAGGATAGGCCTATAAGGTGGGGGGGGCGTTAAATGGAAAATTAAGTCTACTTTTGCTTTCGAATGAATAGCTATCAGGACTAAATCCGCTTCCTTCGTGTCTTGTGTAGCCTGTAGACATCAATTTAATATTACCAGAGCCATTACCGCTCTGACTATTACTAGACCCGACATGTGAGCTTGCTAGCTATTCAATATTTCAATTTCTTAAATGCACAAGGTGGAGATCAGCATGATAGCAATTCACCAGGCGCTTTGCGCTCTTCGTTCTTAAAGGCAATGAGAGATTGATCTGTCATTGGATATGTCTGTGTTACACCCATAACACACCCATGATTAATTAGGCATCCTAAGTCCAACCTTTTTTAACTTTGCGCTCAGCGCGAAGTTCATTTTCTGCGCTGTGAAAATAGCAAAAACGCCCCCCAAAACCATATGCGCCATCCGTCAAACTTTGCGTTGTCAAAATAAGGCCCTTAATATTCATGTCTCATAAACTAGTACCTGGTATTTTAGGCTTATGTTGCTTTTGTTTTAACATCCCCAGCTAAACCCACTGCTAAAGTGAACATACAGTCTCCTCAGGACCCTTTCTATGCAGGAGACAATGTTACTCTTCATTGTGACATAGAGGAGCAAGAGACTTGGACTCAGTACATATGGTACATAAATGATGACCATAGAGCTATCAACAGTAAAAAGAGAACTATTATCATCACTCTACCAAGAGAACCTGGTCAGTATTCACCATACAGTTGCTTAGCTACAAGGGGATATCCAGCATTTGCATGCTATAGAAGTCACAGCAAACAAATTCATTACCAAGGTGAGATTAAAACAAATATTAGCTTTCACAATGGATATAAAATAGTCTTTGAATAGAATGTAACATGGTGGGAATGTCACACCATTCACTGTCATTCACAATTGTGTTCACAGCCCTTCCAAAAGCTACCATTTCTGCAGATCCCCCAGGCCCTGTGTTCACTGGAGAGTCTGTAACCCTGAAGTGTGTGATGGACTCTCACAGTGACTGGAGATACAGTTGGTACAAGGATGGGCAAAAACTGGCAATGTCTCCAACACATTACACTTCAACTATCAATAAACCACAAATCTCTGACGTTACACATGTTTAGGAGAGAGAGAGGGCAGGCCCTCACTCTCAAGCTCCAGCAATGAAGTTCTTCTCTCCATAAAAGGTGTGTGTATCTCTATTTGTGTGTATCTACAGTATGTAAATGTTTAACCCAGATTAGCAACATTTTGCTGAATATTATCCCAGATTCTTACCAGTTCCACCTGATCCATGCCATTTTCAAATCATGCAATAATTATTCAACATTCAGAGGGAGAGCCAACACCTTCCCTACACTCAAACAGAGATGGACAAGTCTTTTCTGGAAACAAAGTGACTCTCACATGTGAAATGAGCCAGTCTACTGGATGGACATTCTACTGGTACAGACACAGACAGACCTCTGATCCTGTGAACCAGACTGATGGAAACACCTACAGCATCAGTTCTGTTAAAGTCTCTGATGGAGGACAGTACTGGTGCAGAGCTGGGAGAGGACACCCAGTCTATTACTCACTGTACAGCAATGAAGTGCAAGTGCAGGTCCAAGGTGAGTTTTGGATTGTCTACAAAGCATGTCTGGGACACTAATACACAGTTAATGTGAATTTTGATATATTGTATACATTTCTTTTTACATCAATCCTACTACATTTGAGCAGAGAGACCAAAGGCTTTTGTAAGCCTGCAGTCCAATTGGTCAGACATCTTCAGAGGAGAAAAAAATTACCTCAAATGTGACATTCAAGGAGAGGAGATGTACTGGCAGTACAGTTGGTATAAGGATGGAAATGTGATGAAGTATAAAACAGAATCAACATTTGAAATCTACTGGGCTGATGAGTCTGACAGTGGGGACTACAGCTGCAGAGGAACTCACCACACAGATTCACAGACATCAGAGATGAGTGAAATCATCAGAATTACTGTATCAGGTGAGTCAATGAAAGCCAGTAAGCTCTGAAAGCTTAAGTTACTAAAACTGGCAACTAAACTATTATTGTCCCCTTCTTCTAACAAATAGCAAAACCAAAGACAGTTCTTGGAGGTCCTCCACAGCCCTGGCTGACTGAAGGAGACTCTGTGACACTGAGCTGTGAGGTTAAAGGCTCCACTACAGGCTGGAGATTCCACTGGTACAAGACTGCCCCCTACAGGGCTGATTTGGTACAAGGGACTTATGCACTACTCCCGGACAGCATAAGAGGATCTGGAGGCTCCTACACTGTCAGCCCTGTTGCTCTTAGACACTCAGGGGTTTATGTGTGCAGAGCAGAGAGAGGAGAGCCAGCCTATCACACAGAGTTCAGCCAACCTCAGCCTCTCTGGGTCACAGGTGAGGAAAATGCTTTAGAACTGTCTATAGTTTTAGTATTCACTGTCACTGTCTATCACAGTGTGACAGGTCTTTTTTTCTGTGTTAGGCTTTTCTGCGCCATCCTCTGTCACTGTCAGTCCAAATCAAAATCAACATTTTGCATTTGAGTCTCTTTCCCTGGGCTGTGAGGGGAGTGGGAACTCAACTGGATGGAGACTGAGATGGTTCTCAGGTAGGAAAGAGTTTAAAATGTGTCCTTCAGATTGGGCAAAGAAATCCACCATCTGCAGCACCAGTTCATCATATTCATCAGTTAGTGGAAATTACTGGTGTCAGTCTGAGTCTGGAGAGCAGAGTAATCCTGTTAACATCACAGTGCATGGTGAGTAGAAGCATTCTATTTTTCTTTTTTTTTTCTTTTTTAATAAGATTGCTCAAGCAAATCCTGAAGTTCCAGTACCACATGTCTAAATATAAAAATAACATTATTACTATGATAATAATATTACTAATAACGAATAGTAAGATCAGACTGAATCTGTGCACTATACAGTTGGTAACGTGACCCTGGAGAGTCCTGTCCATCCTGTGACTGAGGGAGATCCTCTGACTCTGCGCTGTAGATATCGCTACCAGCCATCAAACACCAGTGCTGACTTCTATAAAGATGGGACACTCCTCCAGACCCCCACCACAGGAGAGATGACCATCCCTGCAGTCTCAAAGTCACATGAAGGCCTCTATAAGTGCAGGAACCCAGAGAGAGGAGAGTCACCAAAGAGCTGGATTACAGTAAAAGGTAAATCTATTGTTTTCCATTAATAATTAAATGCCAAATACAACTTATTTGTAGAACACATTGTAATGCATGTACCGTAATGTTTCAGTCTCATCATCAGCATCATCTCCATATTCCGGATCCCCTGTGCTGGTTCTTGTGGGCGTGATTGTTGGACTGGTGATCGTCTTCGTTATCATAATAATTTTGGTTCTGCTTTATCGCTTCAAAAAGCCAAAAGGTAAGACCTCTTCAGGCATTTCCAGCTCCTCCAATAAGACTGAACCAAGCTAAAATGTTTATCTCCTGGAAAAGTAAAGTGCCGGTTTCTAGTAAAAAAAACTGAATGTTGATCTTTTGCTTCTGTCAGCAGGTCTGGGTGCCCAGGCAACAATTTCACCGTAAGTGTCCCTAGGGAAAGGGACACTTTTCCTAGGATTTCCTAATCCATTGAATAGCACTAAAGTCATTTCAGTTTCAACTTTTACTTTAAGTTTCATGTCTAGTAAATATTGTTTTTTCCTTGATAAATTCTTTGTTTTTCTTTTTCATAAGAAGGGGGATTTATATAAACTGAATCTTCAGCCCCAAATAAATAAATAAGTTATATTCATCTGATCCTGATCTTTGTCTCCCTCTAGTGGTTAACAGCAGGGAAACACCAACCATAGACCACAACCACAGCAGGACCTGAGTCACCTTGCAGGAAGTGATGGGGCCCAGTCAGAATATATGCCACTGCAAAGAGGTAACACTCAGAACGATAGTAAAATCAGATGATCAGATTCTTCATTCATATGTGGTAATGCTATCAATCATAATTGTATCTCTGCAGGTACAACAGATATCTATGACACAATAAAAGCAGAATATATGCCTCTACAACACAGTAAGTAGATAAATGCAAACATGATATAAATGGACCTTATGAAATATATACATATGTCATATTTGAGATCCAAATATTTCCTTTTATTTCACATTACAGAAACCACAGACATATATGAAACTTTGAATACATCCTAAAGGGGTAGGTAAGATGTCATCTTATTATTAGTAGCCTATAGAGCCCCATGATTAATCATATAGACGTTGCTGCATTGTCCATTAAAATAATAACCAATGTGTACTGTGTAGCCCCCTTACAAGCAAAGCCCCTCTACAGGAGCCTTCAGTAAACTACTACAGAAAAAAAATTAGCAACAGTGACCCTTCTTAGTTGCTTAGGAAGTGGGGAAGAAAAACACATTTGGGAAAGGTCTCATGGATGCAACACTTAACATTGCCTAGCAAATAATTTTAGTAAAAGGTAACATGAAATCTCAAAATAACGATTGTTGAGGCAATTAAATCATTTGCTCTGTTTGCCAATCATATTTCAATTTCTTAATTAGTGTGACTCAGGAAGGCGAGGATGAAGAAAATGATGGGAAGTTTTATTCATCCAGTCCACAATGGTACATCAACCAGATAATAGTTACCGTTAATGCACCAAGCAGCAAGAGAGATGTCATTCTGCAGACTGATGGGACATTGCACAGAAATCTGAGGAAGGACCGGTCCTCCAGAGTTTACGCTTGATGGATAGACCTCATTATTCTCGAGTACCTCATGCCAATCAGGGTTTGTGACGTTGCTATTGTTATGTGACAGTCTTAGTTGAATTGCCCCCTCACCTTTTCTAATATGCGCATGATCCACCCTATCTAGACTATCCCCCATTTGGCTGAGGAAAGGACTTCTATATTCTGTACTGTATATATTCTGATATGATGCACCTCATATCTTAGTTGATCACGTCACGTGTATTTATAGTTGTTCCCCTTTGCTCAAATGTCTACAATCTGCATCTGTGCATCTGCAGTCGCCAGGCCTGTGCTTTGTCCAAATAAGGGAATACCTGATTCAGACATTTGCTGTGCTGGAGCATACGCTTTTCATTTCCCTCATGTTTGAGTCTCTCTCTCTCTCTCTCATGACATTATCAGTTATCCTTATCATGTTATGCAATATTTCTATATTAGCTTTTTCCCTGACATACTTGTAAAATGTACATTATAAGGACCCATTGATACGTTAATGATGTTGGATATTTATTATTATTTTGTTAATACATCTTTATTGCTTTAGCACAAAACCAACTATTAATATTTGATTAATTTTTTATTTTGGTCGTTCTTGTGTAGGCCTATCAATTTATAGAAAGTCTTTGGTGTGGTGTAGAAAATACATTCAAAGTACTTTATACTTTACATAATCATTTCTTCCTTAAAGGAATATTCCACCTCTTTATAAAATTGGTTATTCACCCTCTTACCTGGAGTAACATATGTGGGTAAAAGCAATTTGGTCTCAGTGCATGTGCTGTCCTATTATGGCAACACCAATTTTACCTTTAGCTTAGCATAGGCACTGGAAAGTAAAGTAGCCAAAGGGTTGCTATCTGGAAACTTTGCATTCCAGTGCCTATGCTAAGCTACAGCTAGAATAAAGCTAAAATTGGGGGTGCTGGAGAGGGAAAACGCATACACTGAGATCAAAATGCTTTCACCCACATATGTAACTTCACGTAAGAGAGTGAATAACCAATTTTCATAAAGAGGTGGAATATTCTTTTAAAGTATGTTAATCTGTTTAGTATGTTGAAGTTTGTGTTGAGTTCCACTATGTTATTTTACAAACAAATGTATAATGGACAAATCTCCAATTATCTCATTAAATATATTCGTATTGATATTCTCATAATGTTCCTCTTTTCCATGTCACTACATAAACTCACTTCTTCAAACTTAAGCTCTAAGAATAGCTGTGAAATCTAGCAGTTGGTGTTTTGAAACTAACGGTAGTGGTAGTTACCATGGTGCAAAGGCTAAAGATACAGTCAGCAGGTCACATGACGATAAAATGCTAACCACATAAAAAAATCTTTTATGATAGTGCCTTCTTTTGAAGTGTTGGTGCCTTTTGCAGCTTGGTGTGACATACACAGGTCATGGTTTAATCAGGAAGGGCGGATTTCAGACCCACCTACAAAAGGGGCTAATGAAAGTGGTGGGCATAAATCCTGAGGCACATTTCATGTAAGCTTTTTTGTTTTCATAGTTTCACCTCTTGTGTTTTACACAAATTACACAAAATTACTCAAAGCATTAAGAATCCCGACTGAATATGTATGAACAGCATGTAGGCCTACTGTATGTGTGTTAATGTGTGTGTATAAATAACTCATAGACAAGTCTTTGACACTTCTGATTCATTTTTCATTAGAATGGCATAGGCCTACAGCAGTGTGCAGTGTTGTCACTGGACAGTAGGCCAACATCTATTTTAATCAATGGTTACATAGATTCAGGTCTGTGGAGTTTGGAGAGCTTTTTACTCAATGGAGGCAGGCCACAAAGATGGTTCAAAGTTGTGAGGGTTTAACTGTAAGCTTGGGTTACAGGTAATCAACGAGTCGTTATTGTGATGTTTCAAGAGGCATTGCATATCTGTGTGTTTGCATGACCATAACCACATAAAAAAGTGTCAACAGAGGTTCTCACCAGCATCAATTCATCGTAAAAACCACGCTTGCTACACTTGAGACAACATCTCAGAAACAGGAAGTTTTGTGGACTCGTAGAGAGAGGCAAGCATGGGAACAAGACAACTTTTTCTGCTTCTCCGTAAGTCTCACAAATAAGCTACCACTGTTTATGTTAATGTAGAAATATAATGCAACACTTGATATGAATTAGTTAATTTCAGCATTTCTGAGAGTGCTTTGATAGTGATGGACTACATTTGGACCCATTTTACGAGTTGACTGTTAGATAACTTGCGCAGTTGCATTAGATGTTTGGGAATAGAGAAGCTGTTAGCTAAGATGACGCACATCAACGATCAAAATGGTTTGGAGGGACTGTGTGAAATCAGGCCATCTACAGGGATGACCTTCAACATGTTTACAGTAATTGGGTTCTTTTCATTCTAGTTGTCTTCCTGCAACACTGGTGAACATATAAACCTGAAGAAACCTGTTAACAATAAACTAAATCATGTAAACCTGATTAATTTTGCTGGAACAGACTTCTAAATATCAGAACGGATTATCACAGTTGCCTGATTATGGCTTTTGCTATAGCACAATCCGTTTTTTGTGCCATGTAAACAGGTCAGTGATTCAGAAACGGCAAAAGCAAAAGTTGTTTGAACAAACAAGCAAACAAACGTGGACTGCAAATGCAGATAGCAGCAGTGGATTTACAGGCTGTACAATTTGTACAGTCTATGAGTATCTAATGTGATTTCTCACATATAGTTCCTCATTAAAATCAATAAGGCACCATTAGAGACAATAATTGAAGTAGTATGTTTCTCTAGTATCACATAAACATAAGGCTTCTAAACATTTGAAGTTATACATTCTTATATGATAACATTATAATGCCCCATGAGTAGGCCTATAGTCATGACAATATATACACTTTTATGAATATCAATGTCAGTTATAAAGATTAATGAATGCATTTTAACTCTAAATACATTTACAGCATAATGTTTTATGAATACTGGGTTCATAGAAAGTGTTACAGTTTCCTCTGTTACCCTTTCTGAGCCCAATATCTGACCTCAGCTTATGTAACTTTTTTTCAAAACAGTAATACAAGCAAAGACTAACTATGGATCTACCGAAGGTGACTAGCCCTTTATATTTATATGTTTATGAGTAACATACATTTCTTTTTCATCTTTTCCCAATATCTCTAATATGGAATATGTGTAGTGTATGTCTCTACTATGGAATATGTGTATGCTATTCTCCCTTATTTGTCCAAATCACCTCCATCAATATCAATTATTAGATAAATCGCCTGTGTTTTGTTGTGACATAGTGTGACTTTGTTTTTGCCATGTTCTGTATTGTGGTCTTTTGTTGTGTGATAAGCATTAATTTGGGATGTGGTGCGCTTTCTGCTCTTAAATTAGAAAAGTCCAAAGCTGTTTTGAACCTCAAACCCAACTGGACACCAATCTTTGAGGGAGAGATGGTCAATTTCACATGTTCTGTAGAGGGAGAGAATAGGGACACCTATTACAAATGGCAGATTGATAAGGAAGGTGGAGAAGCTCATAACATACACATACATGGAAAGGAATGGACAAGTGACAGAAATTATGTCATCACTAATCCATTGAGGGATAACAGTGGAATCTACAGCTGCAGTACTGATCGTCCTAGACATTCAAGTAATACTGTAAAACTCACTGTGGCAGGTATGATGTTTTTTTTGTTATTCTTACTATGCTAGCCTGCTTTTTTTTAAATTCTGGAAGTCCCCCTATAATCGCAGATTTAAAACATTATATTCTTACCAACCTATGTGGTTTTGTTTTCTATATCACAGAATAGAAGCCAGCAAGGATAATTTATAGTATTATCTCAACGATTTTCGTTTTTTTTTTAAATTCAGTTTCATTTAACATGGGTTCAACATCAAAGATCATAACAGCATAAAAGATCAAACAGCATAAAATGTTGCCTGGCATGCCTTTATATGTTACTGTATTGAATGACTTAGTAATTGTACTTGAGTCATGGTATTCATACTTTTTATATATACATTTACATCACATATGCAAGAAGTGAGTGACAGTGGTGCCCTCAGCCATAACAACACTTAGGGCCCTATCATGCAGACTGCGCACCATGCGTTCGCCACTGGCACAAGCTGTCATTGCTATTTTTTGCAAGCGCATGGTTCGTTTTTCTGTCAAGTAGTTTGCGTTGTCTGGCAAATGACTTTTCGTTCTCAAAGGTGTGGCTAGGCGCAAAGCGTAACAGATGCTATTACACAGACGCAGAAAAGGATCCGCCACTGACTGGGAAAAACCTGGTCATTCGTCAGTCACGCATTCCTGAAATGGTATTTTAATTGCGCACAACGCAAGAGGTAATGCACTCCTCGTTCCAGCATAACAACAAAGGCCACAACAGTAATTATTACAATCAGAAAATCATTATGATGTCCAGGAAGATGTGGTTAACCAGAGTTTATTAGCCTGCAACAGGAAACGTGTGAGGATAGGCCTATAAGGTGGGGGGACGTTAAATGGAAAATTAAGTCTACTTTTGCTTTCGAATGAATAGCTATCAGGACTAAATCCGCTTCCTTCGTGTCTTGTGTAGCCTGTAGACATCAATTTAATATTACCAGAGCCATTACCGCTCTGACTATTACTAGACCCGACATGTGAGCTTGCTAGCTATTCAATATTTCAATTTCTTATGTTACGACCAGGCTGGTCATCTAATTGAACTCAAGCCAGTTTACTTACTGGGGGCTCCGCCCCTTCTTGTCTACTAGTCTGTGTCTTGTTTCCTACAGAGTGCTAGAGGTACATGGGTGGCGCTTGGACTAATTGACGTGGCCATAAGAGGGCTGGTTTTGGCCTGGTGTCGGCCTCTCACTCTCGCTCACTCACTACTACCATCTTGCCCTGACGGCCCTGGCCGCCGTCATACTGGGTTTTTCTCGCCTGGCTTTGTCTCGTCTCCCTCCGGCTTCGTCGCTCTTTGTTTTGTTTACCATTTTACTCCACACACATCTTGCACAACACTTTACTTTTATACAATATACTGATTCTTTCTACTTTTATGTAAATAAATACTATTTAAACGAGCGTTACTTGTGGTCTCCCCTTAATGTTTAGGGTCTGCTAAGAGCCAAGCAGCCCTGACACTTAAATGCACAAGGTGGAGATCAGCATGATAGCAATTCACCAGGCGCTTTGCGCTCTTCGTTCTTAAAGGCAATGAGAGATTGATCTGTCATTGGATATGTCTGTGTTACACCCATAACACACCCATGATTAATTAGGCATCCTAAGTCCAACTTTTTTTTAACTTTGCGCCAGCGCGAAGTTCATTTTCTGCGCTGTGAAAATAGCAAAAACGCCCCCCAAAACCATATGCGCCATCCGTCAAACTTTGCGTTGTCAAAATAAGGCCCTTAATATTCATGTCTCATAAACTAGTACCTGGTATTTTAGGCTTATGTTGCTTTTGTTTTAACATCCCCAGCTAAACCCACTGCTAAAGTGAACATACAGTCTCCTCAGGACCCTTTCTATGCTGGAGACAATGTTACTCTACACTGTGACATAGAAGAGCAAGAGACTTGGGATCAGTACATATGGTACAGAGATGACTATAGACCTATCAACAGTAAAAAGAGAACTATTATCATCACTCTACCAAGAGAACCTGGTCAGTATTCACCATACAGTTGCTTAGCTACAAGGGGAGATCCACCATTTGCATGCTATAGAAGTTACAGTAAACAAATTCATTACCAAGGTGAGATTAAACAAACATTAGCTTTCACAATGGATATGAAATATCTTTGAATAGAATGTAACATGGTGGGAATGTCACACCATTCAGTGTCATTTACAATTTTGTTCACAGCCCTTCCCAAAGCTACCATTTCTGAAGATCCCCCAGGCCCTGTGTTCACTGGAGAGTCTGTAACCCTGAAGTGTGTGATAGACTCTCACAGTGACTGGAGATACACTTGGTATAAGGATGGGGAAAAAATTACAATGGCTCCAACACATTACAATTTTATTATCAGTAAACCACAACTCTCTGACCAGGGATGCTACACGTGTTTGGGAGAGAGACAAAGCAGGCCTTCACGCTCAAGCCTCAGCAATGAAGTTCTTCTCTCCATAAAAGGTGTGTGTCACTCTACTTGTGTGTATCTACTGTATGTAAATATGGAAACCAGATTAGTAACATTTTGCTGAATAATATCTCAGACTCTTACCAGTTCTACCTGATTCCTCCCCTTTTCACATCATGCAATGATTATTCAACATTCAGAGGGAGAGCCAACACCTTCCCTACGCTCAAACAGAGATGGACAAGTCTTTACTGGAAACAAAGTGACTCTCACATGTGATATGAGCCAGTCTACTGGATGGACATTCTACTGGTACAGAGACACACAGACCTCTGATCCTGTGAACCAGACTGATGGAAACTCCTACAGCATCAGTTCTGTTAAAGTCTCTGATGGAGGACAGTACTGGTGCAGAGCTGGGAGAGGAGACCCAGTCTATTACTCACAGTACAGCAATGAAGTGCAAGTGCAGGTCCAAGGTGAGTTTTGGATTGTCTTCTAAGCACGTCTGGGACACTAATACATAGTTAATGACAAGTACATGAATGTGAATTTTGATATGTATTTGGTATAAATTTCTTTTTACATCATTCCTTCTACATTTGAGCAGAAAGTCCAAAGGCTTTTGTAACCCTGCAGTCCAATTGGTCAGACATCTTCAGGGGAGAGAAAATTTCCCTCAAATGTGACATTCAAGGAGAACAGACATACTGGCAGTACAGTTGGTATATGAATGGAGGTGTGATCAAGTATAAAACAGTATCAACATTTAAAATCTGGTGGGCTAAGGAGTCTGACAGTGGGGACTACAGCTGCAGAGGAACTCACCACACAGATTCACAGACATCAGAGATGAGTGAAATCATCAGAATTACTGTATCAGGTGAGTCAATGAAAGCCAGTAAGCTCTGAAAGCTTAAGTTACTAAAACTGGGAATTAAACTATTATTGTCCTCTTCTTCTAACACAAAGAAAAACCAAAGACAGTTCTTGGAGGTCCTCCACAGCCCTGGCTGACTGAAGGAGACTCTGTGACTCTGAGCTGTGAGGTTAAAGGCTCCACTACAGGCTGGAGATTCCACTGGTACAAGACTGCCCCCTACAGGGCTGATTTGGTACAAGGGACTTATGCACTACTCCCGGACAGCATAAGAGGATCTGGAGGCTCCTACACTGTCAGCCCTGCTGCTCTTAGACACTCAGGGGTTTATGTGTGCAGAGCAGAGAGAGGAGAGCCAGTCTATCACACAGAGTTCAGCCAACCTCAACCCCTATGGGTCACAGGTGAGGAAAATGCTTTAGAACTGTCTATAGTTTTAGTATTCACTGTCACTGTCTATCACAGTGTGACAGGTCTTTTTTTCTGTGTTAGGCTTTTCTGCGCCATCCTCTGTCACTGTCAGTCCAAATCAAAATCAACATTTTGCATTTGAGTCTCTTTCCCTGGGCTGTGAGGGGAGTGGGAACTCAACTGGATGGAGACTGAGATGGTTCCCAGGTAGGAAAGAGTTTAAAATGTGTCCTTCAGATTGGGCAAAGAAATCCACCATCTGCAGCACCAGTTCATCATATCCATCAGTTAGTGGAAATTACTGGTGTCAGTCTGAGTCTGGAGAGCAGAGTAATCCTGTCAACATCACAGTGCATGGTGAGTAGAAGCATTCTATTTTACTTTTTTTCTTTTTTAATAAGACTGCTCAAGCAAATCCTGAAGTTCCAGTACCACATGTCTAAATATAAAAATAACATTATTACTATGATAATAATATTACTAGTAACGAATAGTAAGATCAGACTGAATCTGTGCATCATATAGTTGGTGATGTGATCCTGGAGAGTCCTGTCCATCCTGTGACTGAGGGAGATCCTCTGACTCTGCGCTGTAGATATCGCTACCAGCCATTAAACATCAGTGCTGACTTCTATAAACATGGGACACTCCTCCAGACCTCCACCACAGGAGAGATAACCATCCCTGCAGTCTCAAAGCCACATGAAGGCCTCTATAAGTGCAGGAACCCAGATAAAGGAGAGTCACCAGGGAGCTGGATCACAGTAAAAGGTAGTGTTTATAATGATACAAACAAAAATGTCAAATATACAAGCAGTAATGAAGGGGTTTTAAGCAAATCAGTTGGATACATTTTGCCATTGCAACACAGTATATAAGTGAGGCACTGTTTGGCTGTAAATATCATGCATGTTTTTACCAATAGATTAAAGTTTGGCTGAGGTCTGTTTACCTTTCACTTGGCTTGTGACATACGGTACACTTTTGAAAAAGAAAAGAAAAACAACTTGGAGGCTTGGTCTGATCATGCCCTTTAGAAAGTGTTGTAGTAGGGTCATAAACCTCACTTCCGTGACCATCTTCTGGCTAATATGTTTTGACAACTGATTTGGCTTCTATGCACCATTTATAAAAAAAATAGCCCCCATGTCCCTCGCAAAAATGTCGGCATTTTTTTTTATTGGGCCGAATCCAAGATAGCTGCAGGCATCATTTTCAAAAAGTATTAAAGAAGTATTATTTTTACCAGAGCAACTACAATTATGTATGAATACACTGTTTGTGGTAAATTGACCCCCTAGAATTGATTCTGACATCATTTTTGAGATTTCAACATCATTTTGGCCCTGATATCCAAGATGGTCGCCATCTGCTAATAAACCGAGCACAAAAAGTAAGGAATCTTGACTTTGGCCCATCATATCTCCTCTTTAGAGAGACCAGTCTAGAAAGTGTTATATATCATTTTCATCGTTGATCTGTCTCCTTTACAATGAGGTGTATTTTGCAAGGATAGGGCAATCATGGAATGAGCAACACAGCCAAACGTGTGAGCAGTGCCTACCAAAAATGTGCCAAAATGGCTTGTTATTCTGTTCTGTTGGTATATAAAATGTTTTGGCCATACACTTTACACTCAGTGTCAGGGCTCTCAGTAGCGTGTGGAAGATCCATAATATTCCTCAGTAGCGTGTGGAAGATCCATAATGTTCCTCACAGTCTGTAGTGAGTGCCGGTTTTGGTACAGTTGAGCATATCTTGTAAGTCTCTGGCAGTAAACCTACGGATTAGTGCAGCAAAAGTGAATAACTTCTTAAGACGGCCACTCTACATGCTGGGACACCAGCCTTAGCTTGCCCTATTACACAGGCCCTATCCTGAAGGAACAAACGTGGCATCTTTCCACCACTGTTGCTGCTTAGAGAAACCCAACATTTGCAGAACCCATGCTCAGGTGCTAATTTAGGCACACCAGTGACTGATAGTCACCTAGCAGTATTGAAGCCTAAAACAGGATGACTAGCCACAGAAAACCATAGTGGCACATTTTTGGTTGGCACTACTCACACATTTGGCTGTGTTGCTAATTCCATGATTGCCCGATACTTACAAGTTATACCTCATTGTAAAGGTGGCGAATCAACGATGTAAATGATATAAAACACTTGACTGATTGGTTTTACTAAAGCGGAGATATAATGTGCCTGGGTTGTGCCCTGATTTGGATTGTGACACCATCAAATTCAACCATTCCATCTGGGGCTGATTGACATGGGATAGTGCTTCAGGGAAGGATGGCATACTAGATATTCCTAGTAGTTGGCACGGAGGCAGTGTTGGCATAAGCTATCTTCAAAATGGATGAATGATTATTTCTTTTTCATGTTCTTCCAATTCACTGAACAAGCTTCAGCCATGGTGCTACTCTTGTAATCAGCATAAATGACTTGTCTTGTGAAATTGAATAGTTCCTGTTGGTGGGACAAACAGATAGGGAGTCATGTTGTGATGTATGTTGTATTGGCTGGGAGGGCCAGCAGTTCAGTTTTGGAGAGGTTTTGTTGGAGATGGTTATCTTTCATCCATGAAAAAAGGGTATAGCTAGGTATCATTTAGCGGAAGAAGTAGCCATGCGAGTGGATGACTGGGCCTCATGATGTTGCATACAAGGCAAAGAGGATGGGCCCAAGTACCAAGCCTTGGGGAACTGATCGATCTAGGTTAAGAAGACAACACCTCAAGAAGACCTGTTCCTCACTTTTGCTGCACTAATCCGTAGGTTTACTGCCAGCGACATACAAGATTTGCTCAACTGTACAAAGCCGGCTCTCACTACAGACTGTGAGGAACATTATGGATCTTCCACACGCTACTGAGAGCCCTGACACTGAGTGTAAAGTGTATGGCCAACATGTTTTTTGTTCTTTTCCTCAGTTTTGTAGGAGAGCAATCTCCGAGCAATAAAGGCTATACCAAACGAAGCCATTTTGGTAGGCACTGCTCATGTGTTTGGCTGCATTGCTCATTCCATGATTGCCCGATCCTTGCAAAATACACCTCATTGTAAAGGAGACAGATCAACGATGAAAATGATATATAACACTTTCTAGACTGGTCTCTCTAAAGAGGAGATATGATGGGCCAAAGTCAAGATTCCTTACTTTTTGTGCTCGGTTTATTAGCAGATGGCAGTAATCTTAGATTTCAGGGCCAAAATGATGTTGAAATCTCAAAAATGATGTCAGAATCACAATTATAAGGGTCAATTTACCACAAACAGTGTATTCATACATAATTGCAGTTGCTCTGTTAAAAATAATACTTCTTTAATACTTTTTCAAGATGACGCCTGCAGCCATTTTGGATTCGGCCCTTTAGAAAAAAAAAATGCTGACATTTTTGCGAGGGACATGGGGGCTATTTTTTTTATAAATGGTGCATAGAAGCCAAATCAGTTGTCAAAACATATTAGCCAGAAGATGGTCACGGAAGTGAGGTTTATGACCCTACTATTGTACTGACATTTCTTGAGGAGTCTAATCCCATACAGCTGAATCCCTGATGACAAAAAGTAAATTTGATTGTTTACTGATAGCTGATCTATTTATTGTAGTTTCAGTGTCACTTCCTACTATACTTCCTGGATCCTCTAAACCGCTAACCATTGGTGCGGTGGTTGGAGTATTGATCATCTTGGTGATAGGCACAATACTGTTCCTGATGTATTGTTTCAAAAAGTTCAAGAGACAGAAAGGTAAGGTCTCTGTTAAAGAAAATAAAGAGAGACGTGGCCAGTGTTGCAGAAATTGTAATTGTAGTGTTTTTTGTGTAGCAGGCCCGGTCAAACAAACAGTACTTGTGTAAGTACACATTTGACTTTATATAGTGGTCCAAAATTTTTCCTAACAGAGTTGAAATACCAATATCTAGTATGGTCAGTTATTTTACATACATACAGTACATTACACTTACCTCTGGACAATGTATATTACTGGAATTCTCTGTTTGAAATTATGGTATTTATCACCCTCTAGTGGCCAGCAAAAGCAGGACACCAGCCAGAATGAGGACCAAACAACCAACTCTGCAGGAAATCATGAAGGCCAGCAGGGATATGAAATGCTACCTAGTGGTCAGTTCTTAAATATTGAGCAAGTTGTTCATAGTGCAGATAAATCATTAAACAAGAAAAACGCTCAGAGAGCGCAGACCTCCGCCAAGACAATGTGGTCACAGATTAGTTAGTTAGTTATGTTTTATTTGATAGGGACAGATACACATCATGTAGGCTGTACAACAACCTAACAAAGAGGCATCATAGCATTTATAGCCAAGGGCTAATTTCCAATGCCCGTCCCTAGAAGGGCTTTTAAAGTAAAATACATAGATATAAAATTATACAAACTCTACCTACCTATCTTTTCACCTGACCTACAGTACATTATACACATACCATTATGGGCACACACACACACACACACTGGCTCCAACACACACACACACACACACACACACACACACACAAGAATGAACTATCCCACCCCCAACCCACCAGTGCACTTGATATCATGACACACAACACATACTCACTCCCACACACATGCACACACACAGACAGCTTCCCCTGTCCCACACACGTTCACATATGGCTACATACCTGGTTGTTTTTTAGGAACTCCTTAAACTGACCTCTGAACCTCCCATGACTATGAATGGCCTTGATTTCAGGGGGCAGACTGTTCCATAGATGTAGTCCTTTAATTAGAAATGAGGACTGACCAAAGGAAGTTTTACGGTGTGGTATCCTGCAATTCCCTGATACAGCACCCCTTGTGGACCTCCCTACAACCTGCATTGGTTGAATAGATACAGACGGCAAGTCCGGGCACGCCCATAAAATCAGCTCCTCGTGTCCCCCATGTGGGGGAAAACAAACCCTAAATTAGTGAAGGAGTCAATGGCATGCTAAGCTACAAGTTACACTGAGCACCATCTACAAGGAGCCAGACACATTTTTGAGGGCAATGCCTGAAGGTAGTAATGATGGTCAGATGGTCCGATGTGAATTCTGAACTTGACACCCCTCCAAACGCGATACTGATGACAATTTAGATGATGTTTGGTAGCTTCATTAGCTTGCTAACTAGCCAACTTCATTGATCACCACAGTAAATGTAGCTAACTTTAGCTTGCTTAACTGAGCTAATCAGACTTGTGATTGAAAGTTGCTTTACTTTTGACAGGAGCAGAGACGGCTCATGACATTTCTGTTAGTGTAACTGCAATAAACAAATGATGGAAAAATTATTTTAGTCTAAACACAAGTAGGCAAACAGGTCATGAGTAGACAAAACATCTAATATGGACTTTGTTCAATTTTACTTAGCGATCTTTTATTGTTAAGCAACTTTCTCTACCTTGTCCATTCACCATAATGTTAAATTGGCCTCTGTTATCCCCCACGCTGACTCCACCCTCGCCCTTTGGGGGCGTTAACCGTACTTGCCGTCTGTATCTATAAGGTCACATAGCACCTGAGGGGCTCGGCCATGCAGGCATTTATATATTGTTACGCCCCAGCTTGGTTGGTCGTGCCATGGGCCTATCCTGGTCTGTGGTTGACTGTCTTACTGGTTGTCTATCTGTCCATCTGTCCCCAGGCCCACAGGTGGAGCTGTAGCCTGGCCTGGCTGCTAGGTGTGGGCCTAATTGGGAGGCCTTTAAAAGAGGACTTCCTGGTTCCTCTCTCTCTCTCTCTCATTCTGCTCTGGCCGTGGGTCCATGCGGCTGGCTGCAGCCCTGTTCCTGCATTACACCTTTTCTTACACCACACTCCATTTACTGACACACACTACACTTTTGGTTACAACTACATTACTGACATGCCTATTTGCTTTAATGAATACTTATTGTTTACTATTTAAAGTCGGTGTGGTCTCCCCTTCATGCCGTGGCCATCAAACAAGCCTGGTGGTCCTGACATATGGGGGCTCTTCCGTGAGAATTTGGACCTATGGGGAACTCGTCCGGTTATCGTAACTTTAACGTTAGTTGCGTAAAATTTTGGGTAATGTTAGGCTACTGTAATTCCTTTCTATTGGTGCATAGTTGGGTGAGTAGTGCTACATTTACAAGCGTTCTGATTGTTGATTGTTGTTTTTTTTGGGGAGATACACTGATTTTTGTTTTTTGAACGTGTGTGTGTTAAGACCGTAAGTTAAGGTAATGTATTGGAGCATCTTTTTGTACAACCATTTGGTTTAAACAAAGTTCGACCTCAGTTTTGGTGGCTGGGCAAAAAATCTGTTGGAGCTATCACTTTATCCCCATTTAGAGCGCTTTGTGCTGGGTTTAGGCTGCTGCAGTCACTGGAGTCTGGGTGAGGGCACCGCCGTGGAGAAACGGCTGGATTGGCTTCGGTCGGGGCAGCACGTCTCCACTGGTATCGGTGAGTAAATGGTCTTTGCTCTTGGACTCAGTGCGAAGATGGGGCAGAATAGTGGGGGGTAAATGTTTTAGGGGGATGCTCCAGGATTAGTTTGGCCTGCTACCAGGAGTCAGTTTCCCAACAGCGTCGTTGCAAACTAACGTAGCAACTTCCGTGGTTGGAACGACGGTTGTCCGGCATTTGTGTTACCCAAAGCTGTCGCTAAGACTACAGTCTTTACAACTACAGTCGCTGGAACTTAGTCGTTACAACCACAGTAGTTTCACTGTCGTTAGTGTTTAGAATCGTTCCCCAACGGCGTCGGATGACCTTACCATCGGATGTGAGACTGTAGTTACAGCGACAGGTGTATAGCTGTCGTTAAGCCTCTTCCTCGTCTGTTTGGGTCTTAAAACTGTCAAATTGAGCATCATTTGATGCATTACCCCCACCTACAGGATTAACTAATTCCCACTTCAACTTCACCATGTGGTAAGATGCAACTGTTTGAAACACAAATGCTCCAGTTATCCATAGAAGTTTCAAAGAACAAACAAAGATAACTAACAACACGTCACCAACCATCACGAGTAGGCTACAGCATGTCAAATATATATATATTAAAAAAGACGACTTTGTTCCCGCCTGGATTCGAACCGGAGATTTGACAAAATACTAATTTACTGCCTCAGGTGTGCATGGCCTTAACCCTCATCACTACCGTTTCTGATAATTGAATTGAGGCACAACTCGTAATTGACTATCAAAAGAAGTACGTTTTTAACTTTTTTTTTGTTTTGTATGGAGACTCATTAAATAACGTGGTTATCATCAAATAGCCCATACAAATTGAAACACTGTCATGTCGGGGAATATTATCTACCACTACCACTAGGTTTATCATTGTGTAGTTTATTTATCAACACTAGCGATTTTATGAGCTTAGTGATGCTACAACTTTAGCCATGCTATGTTGACATGCTTTTTGCAACGAGTGCTTCCGAATTCTCCCCGAACGCTGCCGAAACATCTGGGAACGATGTAGTTAGAACAATGTAAGTTGTAACCAATGTCGTCAGGACTAACATGTTACGACAGAACTTCAAGCGCGTTGGGAATTGGTCGTTGTTTGCCATCTTTATCGTTAGTAACTGCGTCGGACAACGGTGGTTAGCTAGCATCCGTTGGGAAACGGACTCCAGAACTGGATTGGCTTTGTAATTTGTTTGGTTGAATTTGGTTTAGAGAGCTTTGGTTAGTTTTTGGTTAATTTTGGTTAAATTCTTTTTGGTTTGTTTCACATGCTGATCGACAAAATTGTCGCTGGCTGTTTTGTCGCAATGGATAGTTCAAATAATTTGACTTTTGAACAGCAAAAACAACTGCTGGAAATGCAGATGGAATTGGCTCAAAAGAAATTGGAATGGCAGCAAAAGAAATTGGCGATTGAACAAGAAATGCGTAGAAAGGAATTGGAACACGAAATTAAGCTAAAACGTTGGGAAGCGCAAGAAAAAGAGAAAGACCGTTTGTTGGAATTGGAAAAGCGTAAAAATTGGGAACAGCAACCAGACTTAGAAAAAATTAAACTCAGGCTGCTTGAAGAGGGTAAAATTGTGGGAGGGCCGTCTTCTAAGTCAAGCCTAGTTGAAAATATGTTGCCTAAAGTCAATGAACATCCGGATAGCTCTCTCTTTAATGGAAAATTTAGCGTCTGATCTGTGTCTGAATGATAAGTCTGAGGAGGTTCAGTCGTTTTGTGCAGGCTCTGTAAATTATGTTCAGCCTATGGTAGGTGGGAACAAAAATGTTGAAGCTGTGTCAAGTGATGTGCTTGAACAGTCTGTGGTGTCCAAGGTCTCAGCTTTGCGCCGTTTTTTAGTGACGGTTTTGTTTCTTTGGTAGGAGATGCACACGACCCTGTCCCAATGGAAATTCTAACAGACAGTGAATCCTCAGAAAGCTTTATTTGTGCTTCAGTTTTGCCATTTTCTTCCGTTATCAGACACTGGGGAGACTGGGTTAATTCGGGGGACTGGCCTTCAGTCGTCAGTGCCTTTACACAAAGTAAAGTTGAGCTCTGGATTTGTGAATAGCGAGGTTACCCTTGCCGTGAGACCCTCTCTCCCTGTTGATGGTGTTCATGTCAGTTTAGGCACTAGTTTAGGTGGATGTTTTATGTCTCCACCGTTTGTGGTTCCACCTTTGCCTTTAGCAGAGCCAATGAAGCATCTGCAAGACGTTCCAGAGATGTTCACTGCTTGTGCGGAGACATGTTCTCTGGCTCGTCTACAAATTGAGTCATCGTCTGAGATTTGTGAGACTTCTCTTACTGGTTTGGTTGATTCCAAATTGCCTCTGTCCTTGTCTAGCAATCTGCTCGAATCTCAAGCGAAGCCGCACTCTGCACTTTCAGGGGTGGCGAGTGTTCAGGGTCCGGTTGGACCGTTCGTTGAGGGGCCGCCGACTGCTCAGGTGGCAGATGAGAATGGGGTGCGTGTTCCTAACGATGCTGTTTTGCAGAGTTGTGTTGCGCTTGATGGCTTGTTGTGGCGTTTAAGCGTGGAACAACGGGAGAAACTAAAGTCCTTCATTTTTGAGTCATCGTTCTTATTTTGCGACATCTTCCTTCAGTTTTTGAAATGTTTAGTCCACTGTTGCCTCATATACTGGGAAATGTCTTTACAAGTTTTCTGTTTATCCATCTGGCAAATCTATGGCATGGAGGTTGTGCTACCTGGTGTGCTCTCTCCTGCCCCGGATTGATCTATGCAATTGTGTCTGTTTTTTCCTGCTCAATCTGTTTGTCTGCTTGCCTTAAAGATTTATTAGAGATACCGATGTTTAAGGTAGTTGGTGTGGATCGCCTCCCAGAGGAAAAGCACATACACACGGTTTTGTTTACATTAAGAGCTAGACATGACCTGTTCAGCCATTCAGCTACGGACTCTAGTTGTTCATTTAGTTTTTGTGAGACTGCAGCAGCTGTTTTTCCATGAGTGAACAAAACTGCATCATCTGCATACATTTGAAAGCCTATGTCTTGGCAGGAGTCCGGGAGATCATTTATGAAAATACTAAATAGTATCGGTCCTAATACTGAACCCTGTGGAATGCCTGTTTTGATTGTTTTAAATGAGGACTTAGCATTGCTGATTGCCACACATTGTTCTTGGTTTGTGAGATATGATTTGAACCAGGCCACTGTCTTTTCTGTGAAATTAAAATTAATAAGTTTAGATAATAAAATGTTATGATTTACTGTGTCAAATGCTTTTTTTAGATCTAAGAACACAGCCCCCACCAGGTTGCCTTTATCTATTGATGATTTCAGTTGCTCCAAGAGAAAGCAGTTAGCACATTCTGTGGAGAAATTTGTTCTAAAACCAAATTGTAGTGGGTGTAAGTGTTTACTCAGATGGTGTTCTGGATCACCAATTGCCACCAAAATTGAATCAGTTCTTACTCATCTCAGTACAGACGCCGGCAAAAACATAACCTCCTTGGCGGAGGTAAATAAGTCATTTAAAAGCAATGCATGTAACATTGGTACAGTGGTTTGGTTAATGGTATCAGATTTTTCCTTAAAAACAATAAAACTGCGATTTTACTAATATCACATGAGAAACACAATGAAAACACATTGTTTTAGAATATGTTTGAAAATGGATATGTATAGCGTTTTGGAAAAGACAAATGCAGAATGAGATTTGATGAAACAGTGGTATTTTGATATACTATAAAACTCTGTACAATAAAAATTAATCATGCATTAATTAATAGCCTTTTGCTAAATCTGTAAGAAATGCTGTACATATAGTTGTACATCCATTGTTCCTTGTACATTGCAATTGACATTGGATAAGGTGTGTAATTATAATAAAAAAGAAGTTTGCAATTATAACAAGATATTTTCCTTTGCCCTTAGGGTCAGCACATGTGTATGACACCATTCATACTGATCAGCAGACTGGTGAAGGTCAAGTGTATTTCTTTATATATACTGTACATCCATTTCATATACTTAGACATGTAGCATAATGTAGCAAATAATCTCTACCCACGGTGCTCTCTGGAATACAGATAGTACTCACATATGATATTTGTGTTTGTCCAACAGGTTGCTCAACAGTTGGACAAAGTGATGTGACGTATGCCACAATTTGTCAAAGTGAGAATGATTTGAAGAAAAAGAAGAAAGGTAAAGTCACATTAAAAACTTGACAATCTATTGATTGATTGATTGATTGATTGATTGACTGACTGACTGATTGATTGATTGTAATTCTCTGACTCCAGACAACAGAAGTAAACCAGAACCAGATATAGTTTACTCTGAGCTCCAAGCAGTGAAGAGCACAGGTAAAAACGAGACATGTTGACACCCTGCGTCATTCACAACAACTACAAGAATAAGTGAACCAGACATATAACCAACTTCACACAATCTCATTATCTGTAATTCATTTGAGTTCATTTATCACCACAGCAGGAGATGAAGTAGAACTTGGAGACGTGACATATGCCCAGGTTACAGAAAGGAAGAAACATGGTGGGAAAGGTACGGGTTTTTTTGTTTTGTTTTGTTTTTTGTTTTTTACTTTTTTGACATTAAGTAGGCCCATGAAATATACTGAACTCTAGATGTTTCCGTCTCTCTCTCTCTCTCTCTCTCTCTCAGTGCAGAAGCCCAGTGCAGATGCTGTTTACTCTGAAGTAAAACTCCAGACATCAGGTGAGACATTGTTGACTCAAAATAAACCGCTTGTTCGCTTTTGTGTTTGTGTTCGGTCTTACTGTGCGTTCAGACAGAGAGCGATAAATTGCCAGGAGTTGCCACGACTCCCAAGAGTCACTTGAGCACAGCAACAAAAACAGCAAAGTTGCCCACGACATTAGCATTCAAACGTTCGACCCTGCTTCTCTACAGGAGTGACACCGGTAAATTGGCATTCTGATTGGTATTCGCCAAATCGCATCATAGCTCATAAAGTTAACTAAAGTTTAACTTAATTTTATCGCCCAAGTTTCGCCCACCTCACCTGCCGCTTTTGTCGCCGAAATCGCCCGTCTCCATAGAAAGTCAGTTACTTCCATCGCCCATATTGCCTGAATCGCTCTCGGTCTGAACGCACAGTTAGTTGTTTAAAATTCTTTCATTCAAAACGCTATCTGGTGCAGCTGGTTATTGCAACAGAACATTCACTTTAATTCCTGATGCCACTGCACCATCTGATGTTTCTGAACAAAATGGCAAACATCTGGTTTCTGGTACAAATTATGGTATATTGGTGCAGAAAGAAAAATGTGTATTGATACTTTGCAGGTCTTTGAGGGCATTTCTTCCTCATTATGGGCGTTGGTGTGTTGAGCTGAGCTGAGCAGTGGACGAAAAAACAAGAAATTCACAAAATAATTTTTTTCCCTGTATATTTTAGGTCATGTTTTGTACATAGATGCAAATTGTAATTGTAACTAGCTGTAGCAGCTTGTAGGAAATGCTTATGATGTAATCATTGACCTCTGTTGTCTGTTGTCTTCATTGTAATCTGTAGGAGCTCTGTAGGATTATTCATTATTTCAATTGGAATTTATTTTTATTCTGTTGTAGTGATTTCTATGGGTCAAAGGTCAATAAAGTGTCTCAGGCCCCTTCAATACTGTCAATGATGTTTTTCAAAGTTGATGTCTCCACACACAAACACATAGTATGTAGAGATGCTGTTTTTGTAGTTATTTTAAGATTGTAAGAGTGATTGAAAGATATTACAATGTGGGCAATACAGGAGCACACATACACAGTGGAAACAAACAGTTATGAATACAGACAAGGCCAATACATTTACAGAGAACTGAGACCAGAGCTGTGGTTTTCCACTTCCTGACTCACCACCAGTGTGCACAAGTAGAGGGGTTACTGTTTCCTCTGGGTGCTCAAGCGAGAGGCATTCAAAAGGGACAAAGGTTACTGACACAAAGGCAGAAGGCATTTAAAGGTACGGTCCATGATGTTTTCCTGAGGCACTTTTTACTGTATTGCTTAAAATACCATTTCCACCCCAATTGCAGACAATGAACTAAATGCACAAATACGATAATGAAATTGCTGGTCATCTGTGGAATGAACAAGATGAGGAAAATGGCATCCTATCATTTTGAGCGTCCACATCTAAATGATTGAATGACAATGTCTATCAAACTCAGCTGTCATTTGGCCCACCCACCTCCCCTGATAGACAGCACTTCTGTGCTCTGAAGGTGGAACTTTGAAGGGAAAACTGAGGAAGTTATTTTAAAATTTAGCCTGCTTGAACCCTATCTTTAACAGGGGGTTTCTAAAGGGCTGTTCACACCAAACACGATAACTGTAACTTAAATAATGAATAAATATCACTCTAATTAATATGATGGACCATGTCCACATGACAAATATAACAACAACAACAGCAAAATATACATCAATATAGACAGGGCCCACTTTTTAGAAGAATAAAATCTTGACAGCCAATCAGAAACCATGGAATTTTTTACATATAGGCGGCACTTAACAGATATATTTGACTGACAAGAACACACTGACACAAGCAAAAAAAACTTAAGTCATGTCCACATGACATCTACGATAAACCACATATATGTCCAAGCAGCACGTCTTTTCACAATTTTTTTTGTGTAAGCTTCCTTTTACGTTTTTGCAGTGTGTGAGCCAGGGCCGTTTCGAGAGACTTAGGGGGCCCCAAGCAAACAGGACATAAGGGCCCTCCATCCCCCCTAAAACACCAATATATATATCACATTGTTATAATCTTCAAACATCTTTCATTAATATAATTATTAGCTTTGAACTTACAGTTGTCTAACTCCAGCTTCATAGTCATATTTTTATTGAAAAACACCACCAACTGAACTACTAAAACGATTAAACAGTCAATCTTGGGGCTCCTCTCAGACTGGGGCCCCAGGCAATTGTCTGGTTTGTCTGCCTTGTCGCGACGGCCCTGGTGTGAGCTCACACACTTGCATGAAAGAGTGTGTTAGTGTGTTAGTACAGAAGAGGCACTCCACGATTACAACATCTGATTCCCTTTCCTTCCTCTTTCTGGTGGCAACTTTCAATGCTGTTGTTGGGTTGTTAGCAAACAACTTAGTCATCCATGTGCATTCAAGGTTTTATTAGTGAATAATTATATTTCACTATATTAACCTTGATTCATTCAGTTGCTATGTATGTCCAGATTTTATTTTAAACCAATTCACGTGCCCTCTTTTTTGGAGGGTGAAACAGCTGATCACTTCAAACTATATTCTGGTTTCTACATGAATAGGGGAAGGAAATGCCCAGCAGATTGAAGATTGATCTTTTTTTCTGTTCTTGAGCCCTTGGTTGGACCAGGTCTGAATCTGTCAGAATACTGCGGATGCAAGATAGAATGGATACAAGACATCTGTTCCTGGTCATCTGTAAGTGCAAAGGCTCAAAGTGACAGAGAGAGAGAGAGAGAGAGAGAGAGAGAGAGAGAAGATTTGGAAGATGTTTGGTACGGGTGTGGTGTGTTTTTGAGTGTGCATTTGTAGTTATTGTGGGTCATTGTTTGGGATGCTTTAAAGGAAGTATGCCATGTACTGTGGTTGTGAAAGAGCAATGTCGTATAATTTACAAAAGGCACTACTTATATGATTGTATACCACCTTGTGATTAAGTACGTAGTTGAGTTGTTTTGTATCATGTTTTTGAGGCTAGCATCTATTATTAACTGAACTATTAGCGCAACATTTTACAGATGTGTGACGTGCCCTGCCCTGTTTTGCCTCTTTTTCAGTTTTGACTTCACATGCTCACTCTGGGCACAATGAAGGTAATCATATGCCAATAATTCAAGCTTTACTAAAAACAACAAAATTACCCACCATTTCTCTCTCTCTCTCTCTCTCTCTCTCTCTCTCTCTGTTATACTGCCACAATTATCAAAAATTATGTATGTCTGTTATGGTGTGTCTTGGTTTTGAACAGCACAATACGCCACCCAGCCATTGTAATTTTAGGGAATGTCAAAAATACTGCCTAAAATAGAAGATTGCGGTTTCAATAACTGATATGTTGTCACTGGAATACTCATATAACATATAACTTGTCTAAGTATTTACAGTTTAGAAATTGTCCCAACTTTTTTGGAATTGGGATTGTAATTCCTGTTAGCGTGTTCATATTATTAGCCCATGTGTCATGGAGTGCCATGTAGCTTACTGGTGTCTTGTGTTTGGACAGACATACCCAAAGCTGTTTTGACTTTGGAACCAAAGAGGACTATATTCTTCCAAGGAGAGACAGTCCATCTACAATGTAGAGTAAAAGAGTCGAACGACGATAGTTGGTACCAACTTCAGAAATGGAATCCCCATAGAAGCTTCTATGATGAGTTTATAACATGGGTTCGGAAGAGCACTTTTGAGATGAATCATTTAAGAGAATCAGATAGTGGGATCTACCGCTGTTCTGCAGATCGTCTGGAGAGCAATAATATCACTCTGACTGTTTCAGGTAGGTATGAAACCAAACAGACAATGCTTTCGCTTAATGCTGTGGAAACTCTACTTATTTCGAGCTTATTTCGAGCATTTTCGACTAGGCCTAAAGTCTCAGGTGCAGAGGCAAAGAGACCTACAAACACATGGAATATAGGCTATGCATCCAATACCTTGCTGATCCCTAACCTTACTCACTTAAGATGATTCATAGCTGCAAGCAAGCTACTCCATCTGAATTTTTTCCGTAAGAGATTTGTTTCAGAAGACTGGACGTCATCAAAAAATCTTGTCAAACCACTTGTCATCTCATCTTACCTCAATCACTTACAGTTACAGTTGCACTTACTTACAGTACATGTACATCGTACACTTACATGCCACGCAGCCTTGGAAATTTAAAAGGAAGGTAATGGTAGCTTTAAAAATTCCATTTCAATAAGAAATTTCCTATAGTATAGTGTACATAGTATACTCTTTTTTCGATGAAGGAAATTCGGTCTCTGCATATTTCCCATCCGTCATACACACACACACACACACACACACACACACACACACACACACACACACACACACACACACACGGTGGCCGGGTGCAGTGAGGGATTGGATACCTTGTTCCCTGGCATCTCATGGATGTGGTCATGAGAGAGGGATATCCGACCACTTCCCCCACCCATATTTTTTCTATGGGGATATACTGTAATCAGCCGCCCTTCAGTCACAAGGTCCAAACTAGTAGGCCATAGGCCCTTCACTGCCATAACAAAAATATTCAGGAAAATGGGCATACTTGAACAAATTGTTGTGATTTGTTGAACACCTTCAGTTCAGTATTTTCAGTTTTCAAATATGGTGTCCGATAAGTGTGCACACACTGCATACAGTAGGCCTAGGCCTATGCAGTAAGACCCTGAAGACCATTTCTTGTAGTACACCTCAAGGAAATGTTTGGTACAGTAAGGACAATATAATTGAATTTGTTTTGACAGATTTGATTTGACAGCAAGTAGCCTATTTTCATTCAATGTATCCAACCATGCCCTACAGGTCTTCCAAAGTCTGAGTTGACTGTAGAGCCCCAAAGTCCTGTGTTCACTGGAGAGACAGTCACTCTGAAGTGTGTGATAGAGTCTCTCAGTGGCTGGACATATAAGTGGTATAAAGGTTTAACCCCAGTGTCTGAGGGAAACACCTTCACCATCAGAGAGGCTACTGAGTCTCATAATGGCCAGTACTGGTGTCGGGGGGAGAGGAGAGAAAGACCCACATATTCAGAGACCAGTCAAACCACTTTTCTTGATGTTCAACGTGAGTTTTGACCAAACAAAATTATAATTAGCCTATAGAATATATAGATAGATAGATACTATTGTTTTGATGTTATTATTTACTTCTTGTTTGTGCCAATAGCCTTGCCTGTGGCCGCGCTAACAGTAGGACAATGGAAAGATGTGTTCATGGGAGAGACTGTCACTATGAAGTGCGCAGTAGACCGTTTTGATGGCTGGACATACAAGTGGTATAAAGGCTTGAGTCCTAATGCTAATCTGCTGTCTGAATCATTGGGAAACACCTTCACCATCAGAGGAGCTGCTGAGTCTGATGAGGGCCAGTACTGGTGTCAGGGGGAGAGGAGAGACAGACCCACAATGTCATCTGGCAGTGAACTTGTGAATTTTATATTGGGTGAGTGATCTTGGGTGTTTCTGTATGTTGTCTCATGCTCTGAGACCATTATATCGTCATGCCTGAATTTGTAAATGTCAGTCTATATGTGCAATGAAAAATATAATATGTAAATATGTGGCCACTTGCCATTTGAAAAACATGTGCCGAAATATATGACCAGATGGTACTGTATAATATGAAAAAAGAAGAAAAAAAAATAAAAATCTCATGTTGTATGTTGAACTACAGCGGGCCCTTGCCTACCTACGCTAGCCTACAACTCTAGATGCATAATAACGGGAGCAAATTGATTTGCTCAGCGAGTACGTCTAGCCATGAGCTGTAGGGAACCATTGTACATCTGTGGTGTTTAGCCAGTTACAACACATGTGGACAGGGAGTTGTCAGACGGGCTTAGCATTGTTGTACTAATGACACTTGTTGGCAGATTTAGTACCTTCAACCTCATTTAGCCAATTTGGCCTGTTTGACCACTGAAAACCTTTGAACCTTTAGTATAACCCACAATACCCAAAACATTGGGCTTCAGATAGTGGTTACTCAGAACCGCAAAGTACAGTTTGTGTGTGTGTGTGTGTGTGTGTGTGTGTGTGTGTGTGTGTGTGTGTGTGTGTGTGTGTGTGTGTGTGCGCGCGCATCAGTGTGTGTGTGTGTGTGTGTGTGTGTGTGTGTGTGTGTGTGTGAGAAGGAGAGCGAGAGAAGAAGATTGTGCTTGAAACTGTGATCAAAGGACTGATGTTTGTAGTTTGATTTGCTTCAGGTTCTCCAGCAAAACCTAGACTCTCTCTTGAGCACAGAACACCCATTCTCACTGGGAATCATGTTCAGCTGACATGTGAAGTGGAGTCATCAGGGTGGGTTTTCTACTATTACAAAACCATGCCTAACTCTCAGCCTATAGGTGTTTCTGAGATAAACACCTACAGCATCAGCTCTGTTAAAGTCTCTGATGGAGGACAGTACTGGTGCAGAGCTGGGAGAGGAGACCCAGTCTACTTCACACAGTACAGTGATGCAGTTGAGATAAATATCACTGGTTAGTAATTGTTTGTTTGTTTGTTTGTTTGTTTGTTTACGTTAATGTTTGCACTGTATCAGTATATTGCATGTTGACATGTAACACCGTGTCCTAACTTAAAGCGGTTGTCGGGTTGTCGACACTGTCTACAAAGATTTTGTTAAATATGCCGTTCTGTTCGATTAGATTCTCTATTCAATCTGGCCGAGTAACGCAACTTGCGCGACCAAAATAGAAATGGACCGAGCAACTAAAGTCTTCTTAAAAAGTTGCTTAGCAATGCGACTTGTTGGGCTGCATCACGTAGCATTCAGTTAGTACAATCCAATAGAAAACAAAGTGATGGAACTCTTTTTGCTGCACACATAAAGTCGCATCACGTTCAGTGAAGTCAGCATGCATGTTTTTTTTTTTACCACTGCTTTCACTATTGATTCATGCATGTACTGTATATATTTAAATCCTCATAGAAAGACCAAAAGCTTTCGTGAGTTTGTTGCAAAACTGGACAACAATCTTCGATGGAGAGACGGTCACCTTACGGTGTAACATCCAGACCGAGAGAAGTGATGAGTGGGAATACCGCTGGTACAGGAACGGGATTTTTATGTCTGGAAATTCGCTTTATAAAGTCACTGCTTCTTATATTTTCAAAGATTATAAGTACTCATGTCAGGGGTGGCACAGACGGAGCCAGATGGAGTCAGAAGTCAGTGAAAATTTTTATTTGAGTGTGAACGGTAAGCTTCATTGGCATAATTTTTGTTTGAATGTTTGAATGCTGGCCTCAATGTCAAATAACCAGATGTGAAATTTAGTTGTCAAGCCTGATATCTTGGCACCACTTGGGTTGCTGCATCTAGATTAAAGCTTCTTACTGACTATCATCCTTTTCATTTAGCTGAAAAACCAAAAACATTAATGAAAGGACCACAGCCATGGCTAAATGAAGGAGACTCAGTGACTCTAAGCTGTGCGGTTAAAGGCTCCACTACAGGCTGGAGATTCAGTTGGTACAAAACAGTTCCTTTTAGAGATGGATTACACCCTGTTATATATGGAGGCATAACTCACTACCTAGAACCTCTCTCTGATGGTGAGAGTGGGTCTGGAGGCTCCTACACTCTCAGCCCTGCTGGTCTTAGACACTCAGGGGTTTATGTGTGCAGAGCAGAGAGAGGAGAGCCAGCCTATTACACAGAATTCAGCCAAAGTCAGCCTCTTTTTATTCAAGGTAAGACAACATTATTTCACAATTTCAATTTCACAATTTCAACAAATTCAAACGACAAGACTCAGCATTCATACCAAAATTTGCTAAATTTGGAAGACAGATTAGATACAGAGGAAGGTTGTGTTAAAATTACACCCACAAAAAAATAGCGCTGTGGGGAAAACAGAGGTTCATTTTGACTGCATGTCAATTAGGCCCTCTGGTAGTTGAACACCATGTATGCAGATTGGTAAAGAGACGTCAGCAAACTTATCTAAAATTTGTAGCATTTTCGGAGGCTGCAAATACAAAAGGCTTTTCTGACAGTGAAGCTGTATTCAGCAGTCAAAAAGTCAAATTTTGTAGAATTGTCACGTTATTCTGAAAGTAGTATGTCAAAAAGGCTATTTAGGAAAAAAAAAAAAGAATTCTCTATCTCCATCTAAACTCTGTAATCGTGATTGCAAAAATCCAACGCTCCCTGTAGCCTGCCACTTTTTTGTTTGTTTGTTTGTTGGTTGGCTTTTACAATTATTTCAACTGTTGCATATATTATCACATGCACTTCTAACCTTTGTTATTGTTCCTCAGGGCTGCCTTCAGCCACTCTGGTAGTCAAACCCAATAGAACTCAGCACTTCACTGGTGACTCTCTGTCCCTGAGCTGTGAGGTCCCAGACAACTCCACTGGTTGGAAACTAAAGTGGTTCACCAAGGGGAAGCAACTACATGAGTGTCCATACTCATGGACTGTAACATCGGGAAATCAATGTCATACTAACTTCTTGTACTCCTTCGACAGTGGGGTGTACTGGTGTCAGTCGGAATCTGGCAAATACAGTCACATGGTGAACATAACAGTGCACAGTAAGACAACATTTTGCCATCAGTGTGTGTCTGTGTCTGTGTGTTTAAATTGGGTTAAACACAATAACTAATTAGCTTCATTCAAAAATACATGCCAAGACACATGACTATACACAAATCCGACGAAACTACAGGAAGTAAGCAGGTGCCATTTTTGAGCTGTAAGATCGCCAATCTGTCCATAGTGATAACGTGATGGCACATCATAAAATGCAGTGATTTACGAGATTCACTACCACTTGTATGATGTCAGAGTATTTCATGGTCTTTGCTGTTAGCAGTCATTGACAGTACATTGTCAAAAAGGTTTGTTGACAGTCCAACAATGGCGTCGCAACAAGATGGAAGCCTACACAAAACGCTCGTCGGATTCGTATATAGCATAGCATAAATAAGCAGATGTTGTTCAACACCCCCGAAATAACATTATTTTTTTGTGAAATCCATTGGGCCATTACCTTTTGCATGAGGATGTAACCTGTGGCGTGTGTTCTAAATCCATTGGGCCATGGCCTTTCGCATGAGGATGTAACCTGTGGCGTGTGTTCTATCAGATGGACCTGTGATCATTGACAGCCCTGCCTACCCTGTGCCTGAGGGGCATCCTTTGAGTCTGCGCTGTGTATATCGCTCTAGGCCGGCAGACTTCCATGCTAACTTCTTTAAAGATGGAGTGTCTTTGAAAAATCACACAACAGGCGAAATGATCATCCCTGCTGTATCGAAAAATGATGAGGGCTACTTCCAGTGTGACAACACACAAGGAATGTCACCTGGGGCCTGGGTGACAGTAAACGGTGAGGCTTGTTCAGGCTCTGAAATTTTGAGATACCATCTAATCAGTAAATTTATCATTTTTGACCTGTTAAAAAGAAAATTGTGAATTGCTGTGATAAGAGTCATGTTTCTGTGCCAACAGAATCAGGTGTAGACAATGGGTCCTCCTCTGTCATGTTGCCTGTCATTGTAGCTGTGGTACTGGTGGCTATCTTAATATTACTTTTGATACTGGCCCTGCTGTTTTACATCAAAAGGTCTAAGGGTAAGAGCAATGTTACTGACAAATTAAGACAAAAGAAACAACAAAACAAATGTTTCACTTCGTAGTCTTACAGTCGTTGATTTTTCACCACATTGTGACATTAATAACACTTTGTGTAATATAATTTCTTTGCAGGTGGGAATAGGCATGTAACAACTAGGTGAGTTTTCTTTTCCTGCCCCCAGGAAGAATATTTACATATTCAGGGTCTTTTCTCCATGACGTTGTCTTTATGACATTCTTACAAGAACGGTATTTGTCTCCCTCTAGTGTCCATCAAGTCCAGTCCAACAGTGAGGATTTAAACCAAAGTCTGAATCAACAGGAATATACTCATCTACAAAGTGGTCAGTTTAATAAATAAAACATAGTTTGGCAATAAATTACATACATCAGTGTAAATAATACACATCATATGTTGTAAATAAACATACATCTATGCATTTCTCATTTCCACTTTAAGAAACAACGCATTTGTATGCCACAGTTGATACACAAAATGAAGAAGGTATGGTGTTTCTGTCTTGTACATTCAGTTATATTTCTCAAAATGCTAATTAACATACTGAAATGTATACCGCAGATTTCATTCAGCTGTCATGTCAGAATTAATTTCATTCAGTTTTATTTTGCTGAGCACCAACTCAAGAAAGAGCAAATATTGAATGTTAGTGTTTCAAACTAGCTTTTAAAAGGTAGTTTTTAACCTATATTTATTTAAACTTCATGGAAATATATCATATATGTGCTGTGTTACCCACAGATGAGGCTACAACTGATTTAACATATGCTCAAATTGACCTGAAACAGATCGAAGATAGACAGAAAATCAGTAACAACAGTGGTAAGTTTTGGAAATATGTCAGGTCAATATTGTATCATAAATAGGCTTAGTCCTTATTATAAAACAATACGATTCTGTTTTGACAGGAGATGGGAACACATCAACAGAAATTGTGTACTCAGAACTTAAAACACATGCCACAAATGAGAAAGGTTTGTTTATACAAATTTCCAGCACACATAGACTTGCTACAATACCTTTGATAGGCTACCCAAAATTATCAACAAAATTATTCTTGGACAAAAGGTTATGTCCAGTATTATTTTTGATCAATCACAGATCAGCTGACAGATTTTGCTGTAGTTTGATGGCTTGTCATGATGGTTTGATGGCTTTTCCCATTTGTTTCCATTTGTTTGTTTTATTTAGAGTTGTTTCCAGATGAACATGTCCCCAATGATGCAACTTATGCTCAGATTGATGCCAAAACAAAAAAGCCAAAAACTAGTGGTAGGACTTCTTTCTCTCTCACGCTCTTTTTGCCTCAGTAAATATGATTTATGGAGCTTTAGAGCTGAAATAAGACAAAGAGATAAAAGATAGGCTACATTTTGCAACTGCTCTACAGTACCTATATACTGGTCTGTTACAGAGGAACATCAGCCCCAACATGGTGATGCAATATATGCCAGAGTCAGCCTTAAAACAAAGAAGCGGAACACCAAAGGTAGGGTTATTTTTGTTTCAAAATATCTAATGTTGGCAAACATTTTCATGTTACATCGCTATGTATGTTTGGAATTTTTTATTTTAAATTCTGGATTTAACGGCAAATAATATAGTAAAGTGAATATTTTGATTTTGTAAAATAAATTCATAATTTTGGGGGATGAGGTAAAATGTGTATTACATAAGGTGAGTGCACAATTTAGTGAATCAAGAGCATGATTTAGTTCTTGCCATCTACATCTTATCCTGTCTTTACAAAAAATGAAAGGCCATTTGAATTCCTATGTATATTTCCTCAACAGATGACTGAGGCTGAAACAAGTTGAAGACATTGTTTACAACATTGTATTATTGTTTTTGCTGTGAAAATGCCCATAGCGACAGTACACCAGCATACATTGCAGTAGTTTACTGCAATTGGAGCCACAAAGTATACAAAACATACACGCAGGAGTATACACACACACACACACACACACTTTTATAGAAAACAAGTAGTATGTTTTTGCAGGACGTGCTTTTCAAAAAAGAGGCAAACTGTACATAAAATTCAGAGTATTAGGGTTATTCTTTTATTAGATCATTTAAATGTAGCTTCAATTTAAACATACAAAATGAATATAGAGACATTTGAATGTTGGTGAATGTCTATAGACAATGAAATGACATTACAATAGAGGATATGGTTATGGTGAAGAAGCACAACACATTAAAACCAAATTATATTTTAGCATATAGCCTGCTAACATAGTGATATCTGCTATCGGCTACTTTAGACCAGTTATTACTAATATCATTGTGGGAACAGTTTTCAAATGTACAAAAGTAAACTTGTAGACTAGGCTATGTATACAGAATAGTAGTAGCATTTTTGTTTGATGAAGTCATATGACAGATATTTGATTATGTGCAATCTTACTTTTGAATAACAGATGATAGGCCTAAAAAATGATGTCTGACAGTGAAAGAGAATATATTTATACTGGTGAATAGTAGATGGAATTTTTGAAGGAAACCTGATGCCATTCCAAAAACATTGCACTTTCAATCTGCCCCTGAATTATTTGTACTTTAAAGATGAGTAAAAGTTTATAAATAGATAAATTACATGTTTATTGAAAGAAAAATGTTGCCTAACATCTGACCAATATATAATCTGATACATTATATAGAATAAATTAGCTATACCGGCAATATCCCTGAAACAGGCTATAAAATATCTATAAAAAGTCATAAAATGATTGATTATTTAAGGACATTTTTAATTCTGATTTTCCTCATAAAATGGAGGATTGAATGAGGGGGATGACTAGCTTGGCTTGTGCGACCATGTTCAGAAATGAACTGTGGTCTGGCAAAGCTAGCATTGCCCGGAATTCCGGGCAGGATTAATTCATTTACGTCTCTCAATGTTATAGGACAGAGCTGAGTCATCGTCGCTAAACTTGCCTCCTTCAGCCTGCTTGTTTCTCATTAGGTCTTGATTTTTTGGGGCTCAAGAGTTGATGATATGGCCTCCTTGGCCATACTGACTAGATCGTGAAATTTCATGCAGCGACAAGAAGTATGGGCGGACCCGGGCTAGGAGAGGACATCTGTAACTGAACTTTTCTTCGCCGAAGGCACTTCATTTTATGGTTGTGGTCTTTATTAATCATCTGGTCTTCATTAATCCTAAAAGAGGACAGTGTTATCATAATTTCTATTGTCATGGATATTAAGTAAGCAATAAATCCCGAGAGGCCGGTGTAAATGCTGGTTTTAGCACGGGTGTTGTTAGGCACGAGGCGCAGCCGAGTGCCGTTAGACATCCGTGCTAAAACCAGCATTTATACCGGACTCGAGGGGTTTATTGCGCTTCTAAAACTGTTACCACGTTAACCGGCAATAGTTTCATTAACGGAAAACATAACCACGAGAAATATAGCAAGTTATTCCTTGATACCAATTCCTCCGCCAAAAAACATACTTCCTCTTACTGAATGGTTGCCAAGTAACGCATAAGCGCTGCTCCATTCACTTTCTTATGGCGCAGCAGTTTAGAACGAAATGCGGTTGGAGCCGTGCTAAATGCCTAATTTACAATGGCATCGAACGCGTTTTCAACCAATCACAATCGAGGACCGGAACTATCAGTTTTAGAACAGTTTTTTTTATTTAATTTTAATTGGAAAGTGACATTGAATGTAAAAGGAAAAATTTTGATGTTCCAATATTACAAACGCCATGCTCTATGTTCACCTGATATCCACTAAAGCCATTATGCAAACTAATTACTGTAGCTCCACGTTTCTCTTATAATATAACTTTGTATAGTATCATGTGTTGTCCTATTAATATGACCACGATCAATGAAACAATGTAACAGCGAAGTCACAATATTCACAACTAAACATGTTACATATCAAAACTGTGTTTGTTTTTTTATTGGTTTTGGTTTTGTCTGCCAAAGGCTTACCTGTAACACTATGTCACTGATGACACTGACGACTATGTTATTATTTAATGGTTCATCTTTTAATGAACACATTTGAATTACTGTGGTCCAAAGCATATGTGCAAAAGCAAATTGTATATCTTACCTTTTCCAGCACCTGACCAATCTTTTGCCTTGTCGGCCCTCAGGGTTTAAACACACCTGAAAGTCATCCAGGAGGGTCAATCTAGACAATACACACACACACACACACACACACGCATGCATGCACACACACACACACACGCATACACACACACACACACACACACACACACACACACACACAGTAAACCAATGATACAGTAAAAAATCAATCATTAATTTAACTCCAGTGTTTGAGCCAACATTTTACATCAAAGCTATGACACTTACATTATCTCGGTCCCACAGGAAGGTTTCCACAGCTCAATGGTGAAGTCCTTGATTTTACGCCTGCTTACACTTGGTGCTGAATTTGGGCACTGGCACAGCGAAGGTACCGCTGTTTGTTCACAACATTAGTCAAGTCAAGACACTATTTGTCACTGCTCACTGTGCGTGCAGACCGACACCGATTCAGGCAACATGAGCGAGGGAAGTAATTGACTTTGTATGGAGACCGGCGATTTCGGCAACAAAAGTGGCAGGTGACATGGGGCGACAAAACTTGGGCGATAAAATCAAGTTAAACTTCGGTTAACTTTATGTAATGAGCTATGATGCGGTTGGGTGATTACCAATCAGAATGTCGATTTACTTGGGAGATGCCTGTAGAGAAGCAGGATCGAACATTTGAAAGCTAACGTCATGGGCAAATTTGGTTTGGTTGCTGTGCTCAAGCGATGTTTCTGGGGAGTCTTCGGCGACTCTTGCCAATTTATCGGTCTTGGTCTGAACGCA
>JAODXP020000028.1:27463041-27479269 GCA_027497455.2 Sardinella longiceps | reverse complement strand
CGCACAAAATATCATCAGGGACTCATGAACTCAAGCATCATCATTCTGCCAATGTGAGATTGTTTGTTAACAGTGATGCGATTGTCAAAACTACAAAACTATTGTTGTCCTTTCTGACAGATTTTTTGCTCAATTTAGTACAAAATGTTACTTCATGATACCGAGCCCTGGAGCAAGACTTTTAGACATCAATACGTCATGCACACACCTACTCTTTCACCTTTATAGAAATAATTGCATGTCTTATCTCTAAAATAATACTCATCAGCTAATATCAAGTAAGTATCAGCTAATAGATCTTGCTTGCTGCAAACATCTTTATTATCAGTGTCTTTTATAATCCTCAGAGTGTTATTTAATTGAAAAATGAGAATGTGCAGCAATTTATACTAACTCTCTTCAACTCACTCTCACTTACATTCAGAAAAGGCATCTGAGCTTGTATACCCTGCTTTTGTCTTCTATATTGGACATATTTGCTTTGGTTTTGTGAAATGCCTCTCTAGAGTCTAATTATCAGTGAAGATATTGTCTTATTTGTTTTACCTGTGAGACGTTTGGAGCAATACAGGCAGAGGATGAAAAAGGAGAAACTAATTCCAACCACCAATCCCACAGCAAACAGGATGAGGGATTGAGACCCTGAGAGAAAACAGATCTCAGTTGCACAGTGCTGTGTGTGACAGAAAAACTGAGTTAGAGAAATACATGAGATTAGGTGTATTACCTCGCTCTTCTATTGTCTTGGTTTCCAGAGATGCTGTAGATTCACAGTGCAACACAGACACACCAGGTTAGAGAACAGAGGATAATATATCATGACTGAACAAGGGAGATGATTTCAAGTGACTTAAAAACATATTTCTTCACTCCTGTAGTGTGTGAGTTTTGACTGTAGGTTCAGGCAAATCTGTGGGGGGAGAGTAACAAAAGGTCTCCTCAAAGTGTATGATTGACTCACAGCTACCTCTGACTTCAATCCAGCTCTTTGGTGACTCTCTTCTCTCTGGGTTCCTACACTTATAGAGGCCTTCATGTGACTTTGAGACTGCAGGGATGGTCATCTCTCCTGTGATGGAGGTCTGGAGGAGTGTCCCATCTTTATAGAAGTCAGCACTGGTGTTTGATGGCTGGTAGCGATATCTACAGCGCAGAGTCAGAGGATCTCCCTCAGTCACAGGATGGGCAGGACTCTCCAGGATTACATTACCAGCTACAGTATACAGAGAGACATGGGTGTTCATTTAGGCCTCTTCAATAGGTACAGTAGGAAACATTTTGAAAGAGAATTAAATTATGTTTATCTCCCTTCAGAACGCGATTCTCTTCTCTGATTGGCTGATGGGTGGCCATTATTCTAGTATATCTGGTTACTTTGGAAGTAGCTCCAAAAATAATTAATCTAATAACTAATCACCGTTCCATGTGAATGCCTTTTAGAATGGTAACTATGTAAGGGATAACGGCTGACGAGGTGACCAGTTCTACAGAAATAATGGCGAGGTGAAGTTTAGAACTCCGGCAACGCGCGGCCGGGTTAGAACCGGTCACCTCGAAGGCCGTTATCCCGCTTATCTCCCATTTGTATTCTTCTCCCGTATATTTAAAGAAGCTATAGAACGTAAAAAAAACATGCAACTTCAATGTAAAAGAACTTAAGTTAACCTGTTCTGTTTGGGTACTACAAGGCTACTTATTGTTGTTTTATCTCCCTTCAGCACGCCATTCTCTTCTCTGATTATTTGTGCTCACCATGCACTGTGATGTTGACAGGATTACTCTGCTCTCCAGACTCAGACTGACACCAGTAAACTCCACTGTCTGATGAAGATGCTGAACTGATGCTGCAGGTGGATCCTGTTTCTGATCTCCAGTCACACTTTGATTCCCCTCCTCTGCCTGTGAACCACCTCAGTCTCCATCCAGTAGAGTTGCCCTGAACCCCACAGCTCAGGGAGAGAGACTCAGATGTGAAGATCTGGGACCAGTTGGAATTGAGGATCTCAGAAGCTTTGGTATACACACCTGTAAGAATAAATAGGCCTATTAGAAGAGTTTTGGACACTGAGATGGACAGAGTGACACATAAACAGAATATAGCAACCGCTAGACTAGAGGCACCTTGCCCTATACAAAATATTTTAGGTAACAAGTGATATTTTAGGTAACTCATCAACTGATGATGAGTTTGTCTCTCACCTGTGACCCAGAGAGGCTGAGGTTGGCTGAACTGTGTGTGATAGGCTGGCTCTCCTCTCTCTGCTCTGCACACATAAACCCCTGAGTGTCTAAGAGCAGCAGGGCTGAGAGTGTAGGAGCCTCCAGATCCTCTCATGCTGTCTGGGAGCAGCTCTACAGAATATCCTATCTGTCCCTGTGTCACTTTTAGTGAGTCATGCCTGTAGGGGGCAGTCTTGTACCAGTGGAATCTCCAGCCTGTAGTGGAGTCTTTAACCCCACAGCTGAGTGTAACTGAGTCTCCTTCAGTCAGCCAAGGCTGTGAAAGGGAACTCAGAACTGCCTGGGCTTTCTCTGTTTTAAATGAGGAGAAAGTGCATTGAGTTGCATTGATATAACTGTATTGACAGAATATATTTAATGTAGGCCTACAAATTTGACAAATAACAAGAAATGTGTTGAGTGATTGGAAATGAAAACCCAAGTATATACTAACCAGGAGAAATTCTAATAGTTTCAGCATCACTTTCGTCTGAGTCTTTTTTGTCATTTCTCCTTTGCCCTTTACATGTATAGCTACCACTTTTCCTTGGATTTATTTCATATCCCAAATAGTGTCCATCAGTGTCGATTTTCTGTCCATTCCTAGTCCAACTGTACTCCCAGTCACTACTCTCTCCACTCATTATGTCACATCTGAGAGAGACCTGCTCCCCACTGAAGAACTTGGTCCAGTTTGATTTTAGTGTGATGATAGCTTTTGGTTTTTCTGTCAAAGATCAATTAAGATACTTAACTGTGGATAAGTGAACATCCAAATTATATTTTCAAAACACAGGCTATTGACATAAGAATAAAATGATATAATATAGCATGAATATAGACAGCATTTACTGTACTCAAAAACACGGATGTTATGATCACCGCATGTTTCTTTTGTTGCTGCTTATTGTATGTAAGCTAATAAACTAACCTGAAATCTTCATCTCAGCACCATCACTATACTGTGTGTAAAAGGCCTGTTTTCTTCTCTGTGCTCTGCACCAGTACTGTCCTCCATCAGAGACTATAACAGATCTGATTCTGTAGGAGTTTCCATCAGTCTGAGCCACAGAATCAGAGGTCTGTGTGTCTCTGTACCAGTAGAACACCAAACCAGAGGAAACACCCAACTCACATCTCAGAGTCACTGAGTCTCCAGTGAAGAGCTGGTGGACTGGACTTAGCGTGAGTTTGGGTTTTGAGGCTTAGAAGGATGAAAAGGATTCACTGTCATACAGTACATCTAAGCATTCCATTATTTTATGAGACATTCAGGAGAAAAATATATACAGTACTGTATTCAAAAATACTGATTTCCTTGAGGTAAGAACATAACGTCAAAGATGCCAGAGGTGATATTTTCACATTCTGATTAAAACAGTTACAGTTACTTTATCAGATAACTTCTACTATAATGAAACGGGTTACTTCACCATAGAAAACATATATCTTATTGGTAAAGTATTGTACTGAAAATAAACAGTCCTCACCTGAAACAGTCAGAGTCATATCATGACTCCTATAAGAGGCCTTTGAATCTTTTCTTCTGTTTCCTGCACAGCTGTAGACTCCACTGTGATTCTTCTGCACAGACTGAAGTCTGTATTCATTCATTTCACTCTCGCCAATCTGTGGATAAACCTGCTGCTCTCCTCTATAGATCCAGCTGTATCTCCAGTCTGATGGGGACTCTCCCTGTATACTGCAGGTGAGAGTGATGCTCTCTCCACTGAACACTGGAGTCCAGCTGGGGTCAAAGGTCAGAGTGGCTTTGGGTCTCTCTGGGGGAAATAAAGAGGAAATAACTTTCGGTATGTACTGTAAATTAGATTACAATTTTAAAAAGTTACAAGACATGAATGAAATGTTTTTACCTGCCACAGTCAGTGTGACTCCATCACTGATCTCTGAACTCTGTGTGGTTCCTCTCTGTGTTCCTCTGCAGGTGTAGCTACCAGAGTGATGATAACCAGCAGAACTGATTCTATAATCCTGACTGGAAACTACTGGAGTGACTGAGCTGCTGTTTAAATACCAGCTGTAGTCCCAGTCAGTGTTTCTCATCTCTGGTATCTCACACCTGAGGGTAACAGAATCTCCCCAGAATATGTCTCCACTATCAGGAGTCAGGGTCACTGTAGACTTGGGTTTTCCTGCAAAATTGATATCACATTGCTCAGTGATATGAAATATGGTCAATATCATACCAAATCTTTAACTGTAGTTTATTCTATCAATGAGACAATCTAGTTTTAAAGCAGAAATTGAGAAGCTTAATTGACATTGCCAGGAATAAAGTCTGTAACAAATTACAAAGTAAATATGTGATTTTACAAAACACTAACCTGCAATAGTCAGAGCCACATCTTCACTCTGAAGAGAAGCCTTTAAATCTTTTCTTCTGCTTCCTCTGCACCTGTAGTCTCCACTCTGGTTCTCCTGCACAGACTGAAGTCTTTATTCTTTTCTGTCACTCCAGCCTGTCTGTGGGTAAACCTGCTGCCCTCCTCTATACCAGCTGTATCTCCAGTCTGATGGGGACTCTCCCTGTATGCTGCAGGTGAGAGTGATGCTCTCGCCACTGAACACTGGAGACCAACTGGGACTCAGGGTCAGAGTGGCTTTGGGTCTCTCTGGGAAAAAGGAACATGAAATAACTGAACCGCTTCTGTGGCCTACTGTACCGTACAAATGCGACCCTGTACCCTCATCACGGTCATTTGTTATCATACCACTGTTCTCAAACAACTGCAACTGCAACAACTGCTTTTTTCAGTACCTGACACAGTCAGTGTGACTCCATCACTGATCTCTGAACTCTGTGTGGTTCCTCTCTGTCTTCCTATGCATGGTGTAGCTACCAGAGTGATGATAACCAGCTTTACTGATTTTGTACTCTGGACTGGAGACAGGAGTGACTGGGTTGCTGTTGAAATACCAGCTGTAGATCCAGTCAGTGTTTCTCCTGTCTGGTATTACACATCTAAGGGTAACAGAGTCTCCTCTGAATATGTCTCTACTGGCAGGAGTCAGAGTCACTGCAGCTTTGGGTCTCTCTGTAGATGGAGGAATATATAAGGTATGATAAATATCATTGTTGGATACAAATTGGATACACAGAAAGAGAAACAAAAAGAAGAGAGAAAAAAACAGAGAGGGTGAAAGACAGGGAGAAAGATGGATATAGAAAGTGCTTACTTGAAATAGTAGGAGTCCAGCTGGGGCTGGTGGTCGCTACAGCTTTGGGTGTCTCTGGGGAAAAAAGAAAAGCATTAAAATGTGCATTTTGTATAAAAGTGGTAGTGGTGGGGGCTATATGGCCATAAAATAATAATGCTGTTATAGCCAAATAGCCCACGCTTAACATTTTCAGATAATTATGAAGATTGTATTGGCATTCATCATCATGTCTTGGTAATAGCTTACCCTCCAGGCCTATCCTCAATTTGTGAACTTTACATTATCCACAGCTGCTTATGACAACATGACAACATATAGGCCATGTCATATTAGTTTAATGGATAAGACAACATTTGTAAAATGCTACCATGAGGCATGCTTTATGCAGCGAATCAGTCTGAGTTCTCTCTGAAGTTCAGACTACTGTCCATCCTTCGTTAGAGAGTTTTGGGAAACACAGGGATTCGTCCGGTCGATAACTTGGACTACTGTGGTGGTGACCCATACGAAAAAGATTTATATGAAACTTACATTTTTCCTACATGTTGTATAAGAATCTTATATATATTTTATAGGGGACTCAAAGCTCATACAAAATCCATATAAAATGCACATACTGTGAAACTTCATTGTACAATGTTTTTGTTATGTTGTATAAGAGTCTTACATGGGGTTTATAGGGGACTCAGGCCACATGCAAAATCCATATAAAATCCATATAATGTGAAACTTATAAAACTTTGCACCATGTAAGAATTGTATATGATATGTCCCATGTGAAAAAGATAAACTTCACAATGTTTTAGGCCTATATGTTGTATAAGAATCTCAGGGTGTGTAGGGCAGTCAAACCACATGCAAAATGCATTTGCAATGTTTCTATATGTTTATGTTTTATGTGATTCACACATTGGTGAAATCAAAGGAATACTTTAACTTTTATGTAAATTGGTCAGTCATCCTATTCCCTGAAGTTACATATGTGGGAAAAATCATTTTGGTCTGGCAATCCAAATTTTAGCTTTAGCTTAGCATAGGCACTGGAATGTAATGTAGCCAAAGAGTTGCTATCTGGCTACTTTACATTCCAGCACCTATGCTAAGCTAAAACGCATGCACTAGGGACAAAATGCTTTTACCCACATATGTAACTTCAGGGAAGAGGATGACTGACCAATTTTCATAAAAAGGTGAAACATTCCTTTAATTTCACCAATGTGTGAATCACATAAAACATAGAAACATTGTAAAGTTTAAATAAAACTTTTCCATATGAGAAGTTATAAGCTTCATATATGCAATGTATTTTGCATGTGGTTTGGCAGTCGTACAAACCCCATCTGAGATTCTTATACAACATAAAATACATATAAGATTCTTACAGGATATTGAAATCAGATATTAGGCCACTGACATATGTGTGAGGAAGCCGTGGTTCAGTGGCTAGAGCGTTAGACCATTACCCTGGTCACCTGGGTTCAATTCCAACCCAAGGCAGAGGTGTCAAGTAATGAAGTACAAATACTTTGTTACTGTACTTAAGTACATTTTTTAGGTATCTATACTTTACTCCACTTAATTTTCTGCCTACTTTTTACTTCTACTTCTTACATTTTCATGCAAGTATCGATACTTTCTACTCCTTACATTTTAAAAATCGCCTCGTTACTGCTATTTCTTTCGCCATGTTTTTATTTCGTCTCGTCATCGTTCAAACTTTTCTTTTGGGATCTTCAATTGCTCGTTAGGTGCTATGCACGCACTGTGTGCGTGTTAGATGCAGTGCAGCTAACCTCCTTGAGCAGAATCGCCCGCAATGCTTTTCTATCTTTCCTCTCCAAGCTACTAGGAAGAGTCATGTTGCAAGCTTTTCTGCTTTGAAAGCAAGCACCTGTCTAGAATAAATTGTCTAATTTAAATGTAGGATCCCTGCAACATAGCCTATACTGTCAAGAAGACGATTATTTGGCTATTAACGCAGCCTATATTCATTTTACATCTAAGTAGCGATTGTTACGCTTACCTTTGAAATGCTGTTGCTGGGCATTTTAATAGTTGCAGGATAATTTTCTGCATAACATAAAAACGTGTAGCCTAGAACTCATATTATAGTCTAGCTTTTTATTAAGCTATTTCCAGCAGTTGTTGGCTATTCCCAGTGATGAAAGTTGCTTTACCATGGCGTTGTGCATTTACACTCACGTCAGATGATGCGCTACGCAACGTTCGTAAGGCACTTCCGCCCAACGATCTGATGTTGAAGCCCATCAGAGAGATTTCAAGCCCAATATTCTCTAACCGGACCAATCAGGGCCGCTGGCTGCTGTAGAGGGTGTGACGTAGCCAAGAAGCAACTGTTTTGAATCCAACCAATCCAACAAACGTAACCAGCGTCATCGGTTGGTTTCGATGTGGTTGGCTGAAGTGTACGTCAATTAAATTGATGGACAAGCCGTTTGCCCAGTTAGATTCAAGGATTTCTGGCTCCTGAAATAACTCGTCTATCGCTGAATATCAGATGCGTAGCACTACATCTGACGTGAGTGAGGTAAGTTGTGCATAGCCAGAGAGTAAAAGTTTGAGGCTATGATTTTCCAACATAAATAATAAATCAGCTGATAGGACCCTTGCAGAACACTTGAGCAGATATGCATTACTATCTTTAGTCAATAGAAAAGTCTGGGATCAGTTTTTTGTAACTAAAACATTTGTAAGGCTGTTTTTTCTTTTTGGTATAAAAGTAAAAGTAACCTTTTTCAGTAGGCTAATAATAGCCAATGGATTTATACTATTATGCTGCCTTTTATGATGCATAAGGCCTACTATTGATATTGCTGTTTAAAACACAGCTTGCAAAAGGTTGAGAACCCCTGCCATAGAACATGTACCATTATCCCATACCACAAAAGGATGCATGGCCTATCACTAGGCTAGAAATGAAGGCCTGCCAATGGGCCTAAGCCTTTTCGCCTTATATGGCATTTTTTCTCTAAAATTACTTTTACTTTTATACCTTAAGTAGTTTTAAAACTAGTACTTTTATACTTTTACTTAAGTTACAAGTTTGAGTTGATACTTCAACTTTTACTGAAGTCTTTTCAAACACTAGTATCTATACTTCTACTTAAGTAATGAAAGTGAATACTTTTGACACCTCTGACCCAAGGTCATTTCCAGATCCTGTCATCTCGACACTGTCCTGTCTAATAAAATGCCCCAAAAATATCTTTTTTAAAAAAACATATGTGTTTTAGGTAACACTTTATATTAAGACACACATATTCACCATTAATTAGCTGTTTACTAACATGTATATTAGTAGCAAACTAGCTATTTATTAGTCACTATAAAACACTAATTAATACTTTATTCTGCAAGACTTCTTCTATCCATAATAAACCATTAACTAAGAATTTCCCCTGTATAAGCTCCTAATTACCCCTTATTAATAGCTAGTAAGTAAGTTGTTGCATATGAATTATGATCTAAATAAGCATGGGTCAGTACAGGGCTTGTAAAGGGGTGGTAACACAAGAGCAGTTATTCACCCCTATAATACTGGTCTACTCATATGGAATCAAATACAAAACCACAAGGGTTAATACTGTACAAATTACTCATAATTAAGTCTTTGTAATAAAGAATATGTTCCCTATTCTAAAGTTGTGTCTGTTCACATTTAATTCACAATTCATTTGGCACTTAATAAGCCTCATGTGTTCCCTAATCTAAAGTTACCTCCTATTCACACTTAATAAGTGCATTACAGCACAGAGTACACAGCAAACACACATCCAATTTAGCACAAATATGCTACAAATATCACTTTTTATTGGTGAATATGACATAGCAAAAAATAAAATCTCAACCAAAAAAACCCTGCCAAATTAATTATGAATTAAATGTGAACAGACACAACTTTAGAATAGGGAACATATTCTGCATTACAAAGACTTAATTAGGAGTAATTTGCACAGTATTATCCCTTGTGGTTTTGTATTTGATTCCATATGAGTAAACCAGTATTATAGGGGTGAATAACTGCTCTTGTGTTACCACCCCTTTACAAGCTCTGTACTGACCCATGCTTATTTAGATCACAACTCATATGTAACAACTTACTTACTAGCTATTAATAAGGGGTAATTAGGAGCTTATACAGGGGAAATTCTTAGTTAATGGTTTATTATGGATAGAAGAAGTCTTGCAGAATAAAGTATTAATTAGTGTTTTATAATGACTAATAAATAGCTAGTTTGCTACTAATATACATGTTAGTAAACAGCTAATTGATAGTGAATATGTGTGTCTTAATATAAAGTGTTACCGTTGTTGCCACATTTTATGTCAGACAGCTGAGGTCTAGTGGTTAAGGCTTAAGACTTGTAGCTATAAGGTTGACAGTTCGATTCCCGTCCAATGCGTTATCTAAACTATCTGTAGGCCTACTCTCCAGCACGCAGCCCACTGTACCAGGTCAGTCTAAGTAATTTCACTGTCTGCTGTGTCTCACCAATTCCATGTGGGTTAACACTTTGAATGCCAGAAACGTAATGTTACGTTATAACTTGTCATGCGTTGAGTGCCAAAAACGTAATGTTACGTTTTTGCCTTTTTTTTAAATTTACGAAAATAGAAACCCTCACACAGGTTATATATGATTTTTGGAACTCTGTGATAAATAGAACTGAAATAAATTACGATCGGAAACTCATAAAAACTCACGATCTGCACATTTTGTCTGGACATTTTCACATCACAAGGCAGCATTTGATTACTATTGCAGCATTTGTGTCAAATAATGCACGTCATGTCATGTTGTCCTTTCGCGGGTTCGTCACTAGGTGGCAGTCTCACCACAGGCATGATTCGGCTTGTGTCACTCCTCGAAACTTGACAGAGAACACTCCATCATAATCATAAAAGAAGCGATATCTCCTTTTCTAGAAAAAAAACAAGGATTTTGATGAAAACTACCCACTGTTTAGCTTGGGATTTCTCAGGAACGGAGGCATGTAGAAATAAACGGTTTTCACCCACTGAGAGCTCAGAGTCTTACCTTTCAAATGACCCATAGTATGTGTCCATAGCTATAACACAGAATACGCTGTGGCTCTATAAAAATAGGCAACAGTGGCCTGGATTGCTGGCACTCTGGGCCAAAGCTTGTTAAAAACACCTGGCAACCAAACTGTTAATTATATTCTTATCAAAATATAAAGCCTGCACAGTTTTATATAAATTTCATGTATGTTACATGTATGTATCATACACAAACCTATATATGGGCAATTCCAGCGTTATGGACGTGACATTTTCATGCATTATTGATGAACAAAATGCCACATAACCTCCGTAAACTTAGCAGTATGTCACAATTTTGTTCATATTCTTATGCAAACTCCATGGCTGAATATAGGCAAACAGAAAAAAATTATATCATGATTTACATTATAAGAATATGAGCCATTCAATTTGCGTTATGGACGTGACGAAAAACGGACAAACTTTTGAGAGAGCGTAGTTTTTGCTGTGAAGTGTGTGAAATTTTTAGAGAAATGTAAATATTACTACATTCCTACCAAACAGGACACCTCAGTAAAGACAGTGAAAGACTTAATTTCAAATGTAAATGTAAAAAAAGTTGGTTTTCATTGGGAGAAATGGCGTTATGGATGTGACGTTATGGACGTGACGCATGGAAAAACCCTCCGAAACGATACAAAACAATTGTGAACGGTGGATTTTAACCTGTAACGACAGAAATAGTAATACAACAATAAAAAATAACTGATAGCATTGCAGCTTTGTGTGTGTTATCACCCACTTATGCCCATTATAAGCCCCTCCATAGACTTACATTATAGCTGAATAGGGTAAAAAATTTAACGAACAGATATCCTTTCGAAACTTGCTCAGTTGAATATTTACATTGAGACAATACTTTTTTGTATTGGAAGTTTTCTGAAAGAATTTGTATGTCCATGTAGGAGAGACTTAAATTTTTAAGGTGAGGTTTACTTTTTCGTGGAATTGCCCATATGTAATTTGTATGTCTCATATACTGAAACTTAATGTTCCTTATAATTTACTTATTCAAATCATATATATTGTGAGCTTCATTCATATATGACTTAAATGAGAAACGGGCCACTTTTGTAGTATGTGCCATATAAGATTTGGATAGTAATATATGTTTCTGGCTGGAAAGGTTTTTATATGTTTTTATATGACACTTCTTATAAGTTTCATATGAATCTTTTTCGTATGGGAAGACAATAGTTATATTCTAAATTTGATAGTTGTTTGGGAACTGGACCCCTGACATTATTTTGCAACAATTTCTACAAAACACTCTCACTATATCAAATCTAAAAAGTGATCAAAAATCAGACACATATCTCACCTTTAGGCCTAGCATATCCATAGTGGGAGGAGATGCTCATAACCAGGCCTGCAACACAAAGACATAATGCCATTGATCTTACTCTTCTTCCTCATCAATTCAGTCAGGACCACAAGTCAAAATAGTTTTATTAAAATTCACAACTACATTTGGTAGTTCAAGCGACTCCTTCACAGCACAATGCATGCCACCACATTCTTGTTTTAGAGTGGAACCATCACAGAGGCCAATTGCCAGAATACATGTACATACCCGTGAATGGATTATGACTTCCCTGTTTTATTTCCAACTTTGTGATATCTGTGTCGGGGGTAACATTGTGGCTCAACTCAGAAATTTACAGTATTGGAAGTGCGGCTGATTGAAGAGACTGCTCTTCTCCATTTTATTGAAGTCTTTGTTGCCGAAACCGTTATGAGTCAACTCTGCAACATTAGTATGGTTGTGTGGCTGACTGAGGAGACTACCCCTCTAACATAGAATGTTATGGCAACATTTGCTTTTCCTATCGATTTTTAAGAACATTTTCCTATTTTAGTTCGGAGATGTTTTGGCTATTCCAGCATGGTTATTGCTTCATAATTGTAGCCTAAAGGTGCCTACAGACCAAAGATCCGCGACGAGACGGGCTGCGACGTTCTAAAACTCTGAAACTGCGATTTGACATGTTAAATCTTTTGCGACGGCTTGCAACTGCTCACAACAACCTGCGATTTTTGATTCACACCGCCACAACTACTCTCTAAAACCGTCTCATCTCATCTGGTTGCAACCTCTCGAATCTTCAGTCTGAATTGAGCTTAAATTGCATTCAATTTGATAAAGTTTATTTGTAAGTTAAAACAACTAAATTTTTAGGCTACCTCAATTTTGCAACTCGCAACACATCTACTCACAAGAGCAATATTTTTTTTTTTTTTTTTTTTTTTTTAAGGCGACCCAAGGTTAAATCCCAAGGTTAAATCCCTTTGCAATCTAAGGTTATTTTTTACTGATTTTTTTTCTCACAAAAAATCAGAAGAAAGTCGCCTAACCAAATAACCCAACCGGAAGTAAAAGCTCTACAACCATTAAAAAACAAACAAACAAAAAAAACAGAAAACCCTTCAGAGAACTAAAACAACCTTCATGGAATGTTCCTTCCTAATCCAATGTCGTACTTGGCCCACAAGCCCACAGCTGTTTCCTTTTGGACGGGAATTTTGGAAGTCCATTTCCTTTTCCTATTAGTTGACTAGTTGGGGCATTGGCTGTAATTACACTGTCTTTTGACTCTGCTGGTGTTACTTCTAGACTAGCTTTGGTATATTTGAACTCAGTACACGGCTGAACTGAAATTTATCCAGGAGGCTCCTAGATTTGTTAGGTTTGTTCCCATCCCTATAATTAATCCTGATCCCAGTCCAAACATAATTCATTCTAATCAACATATACGTTGAGAAGCCCAAACAAAAGCAAGGATGTAAACAATTTACTGTTTACATCCTACTGCTATTTGTATTATATATTAATAATATTGATGATAACCTTTCAGATGCAGATATTCACTTGTATGCAGACGATACTGTTATATATTGTTCTGCACCTTCCATGGACAGGTGCATGTTAAAGTTGCAAGAAGCATTTGAAAGAGTCCAGCACAGCCTTTTATCTTTAAAATTGGTATTAAATGATAAGAAAACAAAATATATGATCTTTTCAAGGAACCGAAGGAGTATCCCTTCTGCCCCACCTCTTTTCACTTTGCAGGGTAGCTCCATTGAGCTGGTTTCCTCCTACAAGTATTTAGGCTTTGTGTTAGAGGAGGACTTGTCCTTTAAACTTCATGTAAAACAATTGCTTTCTAAGCTAAGACTAAAGCTGGGTTTTTATTATCGATATAGTGCTTGTTTCTCTCAGTCTGCTAGAAGAAAGTTGGTAGAAGCTACATTTTTGCCTGTTTTGGATTATGGGGACATTTTTTATAGAAACACTACTAAAACACTTTTACAATCTCTTGATTCTACTTATCACTCTGCATTAAGATTTATAACCCGGAGAAAGCATTCCACACACCATTGTATTCTGTATGACCTAGTAGGCTGGCCATCACTTCATATTAGGCGGCATAAGCACTGGCTTCTATTTGTATACAAGGCCATAGTTGGCCAGCTCCGCTTCTATATGCACAGCCTTTTATCTTTTAGCGATCAAGGGTACAATCTACGCTCAAGTAGATACATTGTTTTAAATGTCCCCATGATGAAAACAGAATTTGGTAAAACTGCTTTTATTTATTGTGCCTCAACTGCATGGAATGAGCTACAGAAATCACTCAAACTTGTTGTTTTTATGACTGTAGTTGAGTTTAAATTATATCTTAATTACACTTTCAAATCTGTCTGCACTTGCTTTTAAATTTTCTATTCTTGTTTTATGTTTATCAAGTTCATTGCATATGTTTTCCTTACATTCAGTTTAAAGGAATAGTTCATCTCTATATGAAAATTGGTTATTCACCCCCTTACCTGGAGTTACATATGTGGGTAAGAGCATTTTGGTCTCAGTGCATGTGTTGTTCTAGTCTGGCAACCCCAATTTTACCTTTAGCTTAGCATAGGCGCTGGAAAGTAAAGTTGCCAAAGAGTTGCTATATGGCAACATTACATTCCAGCGCCTAAGCTAAGCTAAAGCTAAAAAATGGGGAAAATTGGGGATGCCATACTAGGAAAATGCATGCACTGACACCAAAATGCTTTTACCCACATATGTAACTCCAGGTAGGGGGTCAATAACCAATTTCCATAAAGTGGTGAACTATTCCTTTAACCCTTTCTGTTTTGTCTGTGTTCTGTCTGTGTTAATGTAATGTGTGCTGCTGCCTTGGCCAGGGCTCACTTGAAAAAGAGATTTCTATCTCAATGTGATTTTTGTTCCCTGGTTAAATAAAGGTAAAATAATAAATAAATAAATAAATAAATAAACACTGGAATCAGGTCTTCATATGCAATTAGAAACCCTATGCAAAGCAATGATAAAACTAATACACCAACACTAAGACACAAACACACACATAATAAAATTACACAAAGTTAGAAGCATCGAAGTCTCCAGAACACAGAATGTAGGTATTACTCACAGAGCAGCAGGCCTAGTGGAGAGACCTCCATGCTGTGTTCCGTCCAGTCATAGAGATCTTTGAATGTGTTGAAAGAGACAGAGACTCAGTCCACTTCATCGAATGAGCACATTGGAGAAGGATATTATATGTGAACAGAGAGAGGGTGAGAGGTTATGAGTGTGAGAAAGAGTGTGTGATTGTGGGGAGAGGGAGTGCTGAGGTGTGGCTAAAATAACTGAGACAAGCATGCAGAAAAGTCCTATAACCTACAGAAGAAACCAGAACAAAGCCACAGTCTCTCACCTCTTCACACAATGCAGCCACTGCAGAATCAAAATTGAGTGACTGAGACCAATTTTTAAAAAAAAAAATATAACTCTGTTAGTATAAAAGGCTGAGCAGACAAAGCAATATGGTCAAAACAGTAGATTTTTATATATGTTTGTAGTGAATGAAAGTGTATGAAGCCTTCCGAGAACAAGATAGTTCCTTTTACAGTTGATACACAGGTGTCAATTCAGCACCATGGAGAGCTCCCAACTACACATGCAGCAGAATACTAGATAAACCTATATTTGCCGTCTCAAAACCTAGGCTTATCTGGTCAAAGAAAATGTAAGGAAATATTGTTTTGTAAGTTTGTACACTAATCTTCAATCACACATGACAAACATGTGGATTGTTAAGAGGAGATGCAAGTCCCTGCCCATTTTAGAATGTGTGAAGTGTTGGTGTCTCCTTATTTCATTGCATTGCACGTTGCACAAGTAAGTACATCATAGCCTAATGCTGCTTTACTTTTATTTTGTAAATGTACAGGTGCATTCAGAAATCCTCTGTAGAAGTGGCTTTCAACATGGTTATGAATACTATCTGTTCTCAATGAGATTAGATCTGTTCTTATATGCCTGAAGAAAAAAACAAAAAACAAAACAAAACAAAAACATTATCCTTATGAACTGCAATGGTATGTGAAAAGTGTCATAAACATAGTACATAGTGAACAAAGTCTGGCATTGTGAAACACTGACTGAACTGCCTGAATCAAATACTCAGTACTTCAGCACCATGGGCGTACCCCACACAGGACTGGTTTGTATCTCACTCTTAGTATTTATAGACCTGAAACTACCTGACCTCTGACTAAAGTTGGGGTGGCTCTGCTCTGGTGCTGGTGTGTGTTGGTTATGGGTTGAGTTGCATCTGTGGTTAACACCTTTTAAATGTTTCTCATGCAAGCCTGTTCTTTTCTCACACGGGTTATCTCCACATCTAAATAAGGTAGAAACAACTAGCAGCGGTGTTGCAAGGACTGACCATGG
>JAODXP020000028.1:27357429-27462941 GCA_027497455.2 Sardinella longiceps | reverse complement strand
TAGAGTTTAGATTCGCTGCCCGAGCCCGAGCCCGGCCCGAGCCCTACCCGAACTTGGGCCGGGCTCGGGCTGACATTTGCCGTCACTCTATCGGGCTCGGGCCGGGCCGGGCTCGTGATCAATGTTCCATAAATAGGCCTATGCTTCCTATATGTTTTTTTTATTTTATTTATTTAGCCTATGACGCTATATGGTGTGACACCCAGTAAAGTTGTATGTATTATGGTTAAGTAACTCAGCAAAAAGTGTTATCTAAGCCTAAGGTGATTAATAGAAAATAATGTTTGGACAGCTCTGCGCAGCGCTGAGCAGCACCTGTCAGCTGCGCTCTGTCGGCTACATCAGACCTATAACATACTATAAAGCTTCTAATGTGATGGGGGAAAAAATTAAATAAAATTAACCCAGTCCAGTGGAAAGCATAAGGAAACGTCAACTTTGTTTGCTGACAGTAATATCGTGCTTCTTTCGCGTGGGAACCGAAAGTGAAAGTGGATCATCTGGAGAAATTACGGTGTTTCTGAATACAATAAAGGTAAACGTTACAGCGCACAACGCATTATAACCTCCGTCTATTGCCAGAAAACTTCTGGTTATTTTTTTTCGTGGATTTGCCAGCATGACAGCCTAATTAATGAATGAGTAGCCTATCTAATCTCAGTGAATGAGAGGTGCGCAGAGCTGTGTCAGCACAACGTATGACAGAAAGACGTGGACCTCAACACTGTCATGAAGTCTTGTCTGTCAACAGGCAATATGCTTCAGGAATATGCTGAACAAAATTAACAAATGTCTGTAAATCAATCCGGAATTGTTGTTGAACATGCAGTCACAAAAGTAGGCCATTATTAGGGCTATTTAACATGTCGGGTTTAAATCGGTCTCGGGCTCATTATCACACCTTATCTCTCGGGCCGGGCCGGGCTTGGGCAGAAAATGATCGGTCTTCGGTAGGGTCGGGCTCAATTTTTGGGCCCGATCTAAGCTCTAGCTCTCAGTCACACTCAGACCATCTGGCAGGAGGGCTTGTTCGTCGGGCATGAACAGCGCTTCTTGGGTGGATTGCAGGGGTCCTGTCCTCACCGAGCACTTCACGCCTCTCACCTGGCCTGCTGGAATCACTTCCTTCTGCCTGCCCATTCTCACCACACCATCACTGCACTCAGGGTCACTGGCTTTTATTACTTTTACAAACATTTCCGTCTTCTTACAGTCAAAAGAGAAAGCTGTGCTAACAGCCTGTGTTATTACCTCTTGTGGATGATCCACGCCACTCTTCAACAGCTGTTCGATAACATTGTAGCCAATGATCGGCTCTTCTGCTGCACCTTTTTCATCGGTCACCAGAATGGGTACTTGAAGCGTGAACTGCGGGGCTTGTGATGGCTCTAGCTGGAACTTTACTTCCACCCATCCTCGGAAAGGAATATCAGTCTGGTTAACAGCTTTTCCCACCAGAGCGCCAGGGCCAAGCAGCTCTTCAGTGCCTCGAACTCTCACCTTTGGGATATACTTCTTCCTCCAGACTTCACTGATGAGGCACACTTGTGATCCAGTGTCCCATAAGGCTTGAGTCTTGACACCATCGAGATAGCAGTTAACCATACACTTCTTCCCAATGAGACGTAGCAGCTGAGAGTGATGCCGGGGGGAGATGTGGCTGACATACACGGATCCTGCTAAGCTCTCACCTGGTCCTGCTCCTTCTGCGCGTAGCCTCTCTTCCAACTGGTGAATGCTTTCCCTGAGAATGGCCTGGGTGTCTCGTGACTCATTCAGCTGTTCTTGAATAGCAGGGGATGAGCCTCCTACACTTTGGCCAGAAACATCCACAGTACCACTGTTACCTTTTCCGTTCCTCGGACCTCTACAGCCTCTGGAGAGATGCCCGGTGAGGCCACATTTGAAGCAGTGGTCACATTGCTCCTCTTCACCTCTCTCTTGACATCCTCTGCATGCCCGTCTGGTTCTGGGTTGGAACTGATTAGGCGGTCGTGGTGGCTGTTGCACATTCTTCCTCAGCTCAGCTACTTCTTCTCTCAGTTGCTTGACAGCATTCATCAACTCACTTTCCATTTGACTTTTCACAGCTGTTACTTTCTGGCTTTTGACACTGCTCTTAGCTGAGGCGCTCTGTCCAGGTAGCTGATTTGTGTCTGCTTGCAACTGTTCAGTGGACGTCTCTGTTTGAAGCTCACTTACTCTAGCAGGTTTGACTGGAATGCTCCTCTTTAATTTCTGCTGTCTCTCAAAGTCAACGGCTGCAGCATCATTCATTTTCTCTATTAAAATTTCATCAGTCACGCCCTGATCATCCAAATAATACTTCAATTGCAGCTTTATGTTATCGCTCAATAGCCCTGTACTAAGTGACCTAAGGAATTTCTTCTGAATGAGGTCGGGGCTGTACTGGACATCTGAGCTAGAATCATAAGCAGCTGTCATCAGTCTTTCTTTGAGCTCAATTGCACGAAATAGAAAGTTCTGAGGGGATTCTTTTGTATCCTGAGTTATATTCACAAGTCTGTGGAACATATCTGTTGTGCTGTTTTCTTTAAAGTGAGCCTTGAGAATTGTCTTCAGATGAGTCAATGTCAAGTTACTTTTACTCTCCAACATATCACGCAAACTAAGTCCTGGAGTAGCAGCTTTCACTACAGCTTCAACAATTTCAGCGTCACTATGGCCCTTACGTTTTCCAGTGTCAATTTGATGCATGAGATTGGTGTAGGATAATTTATCTTTCTGCCCCAACTCACCGATTTGGCCATTTATTCGAAATTCACGTCTGATGATCACTTCAGGAGCACGGGGAAATGGAGAGTGAGACTCTGTGGGCGAGCTGGATGGCCTGTTCACTTTCTCTCGTAGCCGACTCATTTCTTCCTCAAGCATTTTCGTCGAATCTTGGAAACTCATCTGCATTTCGGCATACTGCTTTTGCAAGCGCTTCAGCTCTTCCTCGTTGCCTCCACTTTTCCCATCCCCCTTTGGCGCATTTTGTCTCAATCGCTTAGCTGTAGCTAGCAACTCTTGCACAAACGTCTCTGCTACTTCCTTATCTTCATTTTCTACCGCTTCATCCACAGACTCATTTATTGCTCGGATTAACGTGTGCCTCTTAGCTTTATCTGGAGAAACTTTAGCTTGGTTACACACCTCTTTTAGCTGCTCAAGCGTTAGCTGACACAGGAGCTCGGTTAGCTGGTCTTGTAGCTGCTCAATTTCCATCGTGTGTTCAAACTTCTTTTTCTTCAGATTTCTTCTTGCATCACGCCAAGTCCCTGTTGTTCAGGCGCCAATTTTGTTGCACACTTGAATAAAGGAATGTCCTCAATCGTGTGCTGGGTAAAGTTTAACATTTATTTTCCATTCACAGCTTCATTACACGTAACTGCATGTGCTTTTCTCCTATCGTTCTCCTCAATCCTTTCACTTTCGTTCTCTCTTTTATAGGCTACATCAGATTCATTTCTGGTCTTCTAGCGCCATCTACTGGTCAAATCATGTAACAACAACGTAAATTAGAAAAGCAAAAGGCCACAAACTCATGAAGGGGCAACAAAAAGACAGAAAAATGGGGTGTACTCTACACATAGTGCGGCCTCCTTTCCTGATTATTGACTCTTTACATTCTGACCACGAGGCGCGTTCTTCAGTATCTGGAAAAACTAGGTGACTGTGTTTGTTAGCTACACAAAATAGATGGACACGTGCTCATCGATGACATGAATAAAAAGGCATAATATGCCTATATAATCTATTATTATTTAAGAAGATATACAGTATATTCAAATTTCTTCTTCTTCTTCTTCTTTTTCTTCTTGTCATCATTGTAGGTCAATCCACTGACTACTTTGCCATGTGTGTATTCTTTAGCCTACATTTTTCACCCACACATGTCCACATTATACAATTTTCACAATCCACACAAGTCATGACCCTTACACTTTAAAGTGTTGTCTTTTCACATTTCTCACATTGCTTTTGGTTGTTGCTGACAAATTTCACACATTGGTTGTTTGAAGCACATTTTACAAATAGCCTATGGCCATCTTTAACAGTTTCTTTGACCACATTCCTCTTTCTCTCTGCATCGGTCATGCATCTTGTGATAAGCCATTTTACACTATAAGCTTGGTTTTCACTGTCCACAATGGCCATCAAGTTCAATGGTTTCCAGTACATTATTTTACATTCACCTTGACTTTGGACTTGGTGGCCATTGTGGACAGTGAAACTTTCACTGTCCACAATGGCCAAGTCCAATGATTTCATGGACCATGGTGAAACTTATGTTATGGTGGGAGATAAGGACCAATTCCTAATGCACAGTTAAAAGCCCCTGAGTAGCCAAACTAAAATTGGATTGAATGCAGGTACAGAACAATTTAGAACCACGGACAGGTCCAATACCTGGGCGACACACCTGTGCAACCACAGAGACAAAGAGAGGCCATAATCTCTAAATCAGTCTCTGGAGGCTATTCTTAGTGTTTGTACTGTATTTTAGGATGAGTTTGCACCCACTTTTAGCCTGGGAATTCCCATGCTCCTTTGCTCGCTTATTTCATTTCACTCTGCAGAGGAGCATGGTGACCATGGCCGTTTTTCTCGCTTACTTTCGGTATCCAATCGCAGAACAAAAAGGGATTTGTACAGCCCTCGATTGCATTTTACGTCACGTGGTGGCTCTGGTATTGGCTCCGAGGTATGTACAGGCGCTATGATAGACATTCGTAGCGCCCAATAAACGGCTATGGACAATTGTAAACGATGCTTCCGCTACGAGAAATGCAATAGATAGGTCCCCAGACTAAATATCACTTGTGATTTTAGTTTGGCATTCGCCAGGCTAACCCACTTTAGTAACAACACAGACATGGAAAGAGAATTTTGGTTCATTCACATTTATTGTGCGTCTCTGGGGCGTTGGTCCTTAGTTTTAGCATGTGCTCTGTTTACACATAACATGTCAAATCATCAGATTGGCCAGTCACTTCCTTTTTTAACCAGTTTTGTGATATACATGTCCAACTATGGTGATGTGCATACAGCCAGCCCTTACCATATTTTCGTCTTCCCTCAAATGGCCCTGTACATGTTTACCTATATGTTTTCTTCTGATTTAGTTTATTTCATCAATTGTACTTCACTGTTGAAACTTTTTAGGTTTGCATGAATGTCTGATGTGAAGCACCTTCAGTGACCTTGTGCAAGAACTATGCCCTTCGTAAATACACACTTGACATTGATATCTAATCATTATGTGATATAACATAGAGTTCATATTTTAGCTCACCAACACAAGACGAATGTTTATCTTTATTTTAAACATAACAAAATGACTTCCATACAACGGGACATGAGGTGGCATGTCATTGACAATAGCTGTCATTAAAGACTTCATTAAAGCACATATTAAATATTTATATATTAAAGCACAAACAAAAAGAATATTTGAATTACTTTAGATATGAATATTCCTAAAATAATGTTATATGACACATACATAAAATATACAATTTATAGCAAGTTGTGTTCTTGTGTCTTTGGTAATTCTTCTGAAAGTTTCCGGCAAGAAACATATCTTTCAAGTCTTGGTGACAACCACATCATCATATCCATCCTCATTATCTAGACAGGAAAGACAGACATTAGGAGGATGGTCTTCACGGAGTAGATCAAATTTTATATTATATACTCTTTATTATATGCCTTGCTTATATTCTACATGACATTCCATTCACTTTGAATGGACCGTCTCAACGCTCACAGGTCAGTTATTTTTGTATACCATAATAATGGCCTCTGCAAAAGTATAACCTTTGTCAGAGGCAAGATGTCAGGCCCTTGGTTTCATAATGACATAATGGTCGTAATGTGGCACCATGTCACAAGGTTTTGACAGTCCCTCATCACTCCTGCTTACCTTCTAAGCCTTTTTCTGTATCCCCAAAGGGTTATCTCTACTGTTCATGTAATATTTGATCCAATGATAAAAAAAGTATCTACCTTCTTGAGGATCCATGGATGGTCTAATTGTTTCATAGACATCTGTAGTACCTATCACACATGAGAAAAAAAATCAAATACTGTGTACTGTGCAAGTGATTCAATGAATTTGATCTGAGGTTTCAGAAAAAGCACACACCTTTCTGCAGAGGCATATACAGTGGTGAGAGAGTGTCGTAGACATCTGTACTTCCTATTGGAATCAAAGGGTTGAACAGGATATCATTATATCCATTGATTTTTACACTCTTCTATTAAAATTTCACCCTGGCAGCCATTAGTTTCATACTTTCAGTTTGCCATGATTTTTCTTTCGAGGAATATCAAATCCAACCCATGCATTCCTGTAGCCAGTGTAACACATGCACCACACAAGGATAAAGAAGGTCAGTCTTACTCTTCTGCAGTGGCATATACTCTGACTGAGCCCCCTCATATCCTGCAGACTGACTCTGTGGTCCTGAGCCTGGTCTGAACTCTGATTCCAGTCAGGGCTCTGATTGGTCCTATGCTGTTGCTGGTCTCTAGACAGACACAGAGATCTGTCATGAGCTGACAAAGTAATACTGTATGTCTGATGCTGATGAAACTTGATTCTGGCAAACTGTTACTTACGATATTCTGGAAATCAAACATGGGCCTGCAACCAAACATAAACAGTGTCATTATGGATTATATTTGACAATTGCATTCTTGTTGAGTGTTGATTTAACTAATGTGGATGGTATGTTTCACCTGTGAGATACCCACAACGATGGAGCCAGAAGATTAAACAGCAGAGAAGTCCAACTACTATTCCTACTAAGATCACGATGAGGAAACCAGAATCTAACAAAGACATAACAGTCACCAGGGTGTGTGTATGCTGATATGAATGTGTGGAGGGACAAAAACAAACAGAATATATGATGAATATGAGGTTAAACAGTACTTTGCTTCTGTTCTGATTCAGGAGAGAGAGAGAGAGAGACCATCAGCATTGATCCCATCATTATCACCCAGGGAAATGGAACACTAATATCTGATTGGCTGGCAGGGGATGTGTTATGTTCAGGATACCGGCCACCAACGTGTCCCGATATACAGAAGGGGAATTATAGACAAGATGGGGCGAAGAATGCGATAATGCAGCAACGCTTCTGCCAAGTCTGTTATTCTCCTATATTGGGACACCTTGAAGGCGGTTACACCACTCTTTGACTGAGCTACACACCTCTGTATGTTTGAAATTGGTGTCTATTCTTTACATGCATGAGTTGCAATGAGGATTACGGCCTTCAAGGTTTGCTCTTATGCAGAAATAACGAACTTGGTGGACGCTTGAATATCAATATTCAATATAATAACAATAAAATTAAGCTTTATACAACCTCTGATCATGATCCAGCTCTCTGGCGACTCTCCTCTCTCTGGGTTCCTGCACTTATAGAGGCCTTCATGTGACTTTGAGACTGCAGGGATGGTCATCTCTCCTGTGGTGGCGGTCTGGAGGAGTATCCCATCTTTATAGAAGTCAGCATTGATGTTTGATGGCTGGTAGAGATATCTACAGCGCAGAGTCAGAGGATCTCCCTCAGTCACGGGATGGACAGGACTCTCCACGATCACATCACCATCTACACACAGAGCCACAGTTGTGAAACAAGACCATCAGATTTTGCACATTCCTGATTCATAAGGATCTCAACAAATTCCAAACATTTATTTCTTATTCAATACAAAAATATAAGACTACGGTAGTTTAGTCAACAACAAAATTCTCTCTTAACAAGTGAATCCTGTTCATGCACTTCAAGTCTGATTAAACTCACCATGCACTGTGATGTTGACAGGATTACTCTGCTCTCCAGACTCAGACTGACACCAGTAAACTCCACTGTCTGATGGAAATGCTGATCTGATGCTGCAGGTGGATCCTGTTTCTGATCTCCAGTCAGTGGGACACTTTGATTCCCCTCCTCTGTCTGTGAACCACCTCAGTCTCCATCCAGTAGAGTTGCCCTGAACCCCACAGCTCAGGGAGAGAGACTCAGATGTGAAGATCTGGGACCAGTTGGAATGGAGGATCACAGAAACTTCCGGAAACATACCTGAGATACACAATGAACATGAAATGATGTTAAAAAACAGACTTGAGACACCTACTACTGATGATCCTGTCTCTCACCTGTGACCCAGAGAGGCTGAGGTTGGCTGAACTGTGTGTGATAGGCTGGCTCTCCTCTCTCTGCTCTGCACACATAAACCCCTGAGTGTCTAAGAGCAGCAGGGCTGACAGTGTAGGAGCCTCCAGATCCACTGATGCTGTCTGGGAGCAGCTCTACAGAATATCTTCTATACCCATGTGTTATTTGTGGGAACCCAAGACTGTTGGGAACAGTTTTATACCAACTAAATTTCCAGCCTGCAGTGGAGCCTTTAACCTCACAGCTTAGAGTCACTGTGTCTCCTTCAGTCAGCCAGGTCTGTGAAAGGGAGCTGAGAACTGCCTGGGCTTTCTCTGTTAAGAACAAAATTGAAAGTTGGAGAGCTTATGACCTCTAGACAGTCTAAGCAACATCTCAAATAAAAACAGTGTAAAAGCTAATGGACGTTAAATTAAACTGACCAGACAACATAGCAATAGCAAGAGCTTCACTTTCTTGTGATTCTTTTTGATCTTGTTTCCTTAGTCCTTTACAAGTGTAGCTACCAGCTTGCACTGGATTGATTTCATATCCCTCTACAGGCTGATAGGGCCAATCGTAGCTGAAGGCTCTCTGTCCATCTCTAAACCAGCTGTACTCCCAGTCTCTGCTCTCTCCAGTCATTATGTCACATCTGAGAGAGGCCTGCTCCCCACTGAAGAACTTGGTCCAGTTTGATTTTAGTGTAATGATAGCATTTGGTCTTTCTGTCAAAATATCCAGTGAATTCAGAGACCAACTGCATTTATTAAATATTTTTGACATTAGAGTATAATATAGGTCTATGAATAAATGTATTGATGAAATGTTGATCATACGATCATATCGTCTGCATGTTTGTCATTATTTATTAATGAAGTAAACTAACCTGTAACCTTTATCTCAGCTGCATCACTATACCGTGCGTAAAATGCTGGGTTTCTTCTCTGTGCTCTGCACCAGTACTGTCCTCCATCAGAGACTTTAACAGATCTGATTCTGTAGTTTCCATCAGTCTGAGCCACAGAATCAGAGGTCTGTGTGTCTCTGTACCAGTAGAACACCAAACCAGAGGAAACACCCAACTCACATCTCAGAGTCACTGAGTCTCCTGTGAAGAGCTGGTGGCCTGAAGATGGTGTGAGTTTGGGTTTTGAGGCTGAAGAGGAGGAAATGGAGAATTTGATGTGTGCACGTCAATCTCTCTCTCTCTCTCTACACACACACACACACACACACACACACACACACACACACACACACACACACACACACACACAGCACACACACACACACACACACACACACACACACACACACACACACACGTGTATTACCTTCGATGTAAAGAGTTATCCACCTGGACTGTGATGTTGTGGGTCTGTATGTCCTCTCCCCTGACACCAGTACTGGCCCTCATCAGACTCAGCAGCTCCTCTGATGGTGAAGATGTTTCCCTCAGACACTGGGGTTCTGCTGGACCCTTTATACCACTTATATGTCCAGCCACTGTGAGACTCTATCACACACTTCAGAGTGACTGTCTCTCCAGTGAACACAGGACTCTGTGGTGTTACTGTCACTGTAGGCAAAGGCAGGGCTGGGGGTTGGAGAACGAGGAGTGAAGGGTAATGAATCTAATGTGAAATGTTCAACTTAAATTAAATTATGCACAAATCCATCTTTGATCATCATCTGCCTCACATGACATTTAGAAAGTCTAGGTTTTGTATGCAACACACGCACACACATTTCTATACCTTTAACATAAAGAGTGATTTTGGTGCTGTTTTGTGATGTTGTGGGTCTGTCTCTCCTCTCCCCCTGACACCAGTACTGGCCCTTATCAGACTCAGCAGCTCCACTGATGGTGAAGATGTTTCTCTCAGACACTGGGATTCTGCTGGACCCTTTATACCACTTATATGTCCAGTCACTGTGAGACTCTATCACACACTTCAGAGTGACTGTCTCTCCAGTGAACACAGGACTCTGGGGCTCTACAGTCACTGTAGCCAAAGGCAGGGCTGGAGAGGAGAGAAGAAAGTTACCATTATCGCCATGATATGCTGTATACTGTATAAGTAAGCTAATAAGACAGTGTAGAGAGGAGACTGAGGAGGGTTGTATGGGCTGGTAGGAGACATTAGTGTCACCACAGGCATAGGCTAAGCTATGGTTGAAAACAGTGGTAAAAATTAACCATGTGATAGCATTTGATGCAGCATAAGAGTTCAGAGGACTCCTTCAAATCTGTGTTTTTCAAATTCACATCTGGCGAATGGTAATATTCCATCTCATCAGCCAATGATATCACACCCTTTCCTTTCAATTGTTCTGTAGCAGTGTATTAGTTTATTTAGTTTATTTATTAGGATCCCCATTAGCTGGGCACAGACCCAGCTATTCTTCCTGGGGTCCAGCAATAAAATCATATACAGTTAGAAAAATACAATTCAATACATTTAATTCAATACATTCAATGCATTTATTAATTACTGTAAATGACACACTTCGTTCCTGTGGAGGAAATCAGCATTAAAGCATTAACAGTAGAATGTGGTGAGTATACAATATAATTCACTGTAATGTATGAAAGTCAGAAATGCTATGCAACAGGAAAAAATGTTACCTGCAGCAAGTCTGGAACAGGGATATAGACACAGCACTAGAACACAATAGACAGAGATGCTTAGTCCATAAGACTAATTTCAGCACAGTGAAATGCTCTGCAATTTCCTTGGAAATCTAAATCTTTATCTACTTAAGACAAACGGGACATGCTTGTTTAGGAGTCCTTGTCTCCTATTGTGTCCTTCCAGTGTATCAACATCTTAATCTTTTATCCCAATTATTGTTCCACTGAAAATGTAGTTTCTGATTTTTTACCTTGTCATCTGTCTCTGAAACTTAGAGATCATAATTTGGGACATGAATAAACATAATTTCTCTAAATGCAGCTGTGAAGAGCCGTTGAATACATCTCTCCATTTTTTTTTCATCTAAGCAATCTACTAGTAGGCCCTATTATTTGTCCAATACTCAAAGCTATGTGCTACAGAACAAACCACTTCCTATTTTCACTCCCAGGACAGGATAGTTTTATGACTTGTCACCGCTTGAGCAAAACAAGAAGCAAACAAACAACATCCACGCAAGAGAATCACTTAATGACTCCACTCTGTTATCCATTTCATAATGTGCTGTTTATATGGAATAGCCTTGCACAGTTCCACAGACCATGAGTGACAGATAGATACTATGTAATACACCTTAGATGCAATCTAGTCTAGCTCTTTGTCTTTACATTTAATTCTGCAAATGCAACAGGCAGAAACTGCATACGTGCAAAGTGGTCAGCAGCTTAAAAAAAAAAAAAAAAAAAACCACATGCTTTTGTGACTTGTGGTGGAAACAATGCTTCCTGCCTTCCTAGCATTCAAAACTCAGTCACATTTATTTATCAGAATCTACTTCATTCTAGATGTAATCTATTAGACTGGATGCAACTACAATATGACCAAGAGCAATGGAATGGGATGACCAATAGTTGTGCCATTTACACTCAACATAAACCAGTTGCAAAAGTCTGTGCAGTACAGTGATCCTATACAGTCAAGGCTGGACCTCCTCAAAACTCAATGCACATAATTAGACATACCACTGTTCTGTCATCTTTAACATGCCACTCAATTCAAAACCAACCCGTGATGATGCATGATTAGTTAGTATAACAATAATAGGCTACATTTTTTCCACTGTATCTTGCAGGCACTTAATTTGGTCTGAGCATGAGCTCAGACAAATCTGAGCATGCCATACACACAGTGTTGGGAGAGTTTGGAAATAGCCTGGCGAATGCCAAACTAAAATCACAAGTGATATTTAGTCTGGGGACCTACCTATTGCATTTCTCGTAGCGGAAGCATCATTTACAATTGTCCATAGTCGTTAATTGGGCGCTACGAATGTCTATCATAGCGTCTGTACATACCTCGGAGCCAATACCTGAGCCACCACGTGACGTAAAATGCAATCAAGGGGCGTACAAATCCCTTTTTGTTCTGCGATTGGATACCGAAACCAGGCGAGAAAAACAGCAATGGTCACCATGCTCCTCTGCAGAGTGAAATGAAATAAGCGCTCAAAGGAGCATGGGAATTCCCAGGCTAGTTTGGAAATGTAATGTGTAGCAATTGCAAGTCAACTTGACTAAAATGTAATAGTAGTGCAACTACTTTAATTACTTTCACAAAGTTATGTAACTAATAACATTTGCTTACTTTTCTCAACTGCCATCCATTTAGATGTTTTGAGATTTTGCAGGATTAACCTTCAGGCATTATTCAAAATCCTTTTACTGTAAGCTACTCAAAACAGACACAGCAGTGACTTTAACACCTCAACACTGTGTTACTGTGAGATTATGCTGATCTTTGTGAGTGAGTAAAACAAATGGTGCATAATGTGGATTGATTGCACATACAGTATGTGTGCCTGCTGCAGTTCATTTTGTATTTCTGGAAACGGGCTAGGCATAAGTTGTAGTTTCTATCCAACAGTGGGCCTCCTTGCAACTGAAGGCTGCTATAGATACACTAGCAAATGTGGTGTTGCCAACACTAACATGAGAGAATCAATTAAATATCCAAATAGTATCAGACTTTCAGATGTAAATGGAGGATGCTGTACACATGAAATACACAAAATAAATATCTGCAGAAGACATTCAGATGTAGTTTGAAATGGTAATCCTGAACATTTCTTGAAGTAACTGTAATTCAATTACACATTATTTCAATCTAACTGATTTGTTAATTAATTTTATTTTGTTGCATGTATTCAGTTACTCCCCTACACAGGCCACATGTCAGATACAACTTATAGCAAGCGTGCACTTTACTTACCAAACAAAATCCATATAAGAGTGGAGTCCATGATGTTGGCCTTTAAGTGAGTGACTCATGGCCTACATATGTCTCCTCTGTGAGAGTATTTTATAGCCTGACATAGCCCGCCCACAATACGAATGTTCATACGTATCCATGGTCTGGGAACGGTCCTCTTGGGTGTGTTTATATCGGTAGAGAGTCTACTGGCCAATAAGCGACGCTGATTAGACGAGCTGTCCAATTGTTTCAAACCAAATGTGAATGCCCTCCCCCCGCAGTATAATCGCGCCAGGTTAAAGAACCTCCAGACCATGAATACGGATGAACAGCAGTATTATGGTCGGGCTATGTCAGGCTAAGTATTTTATACCTCTGCAAAAGTAGCTCCACCCTTGAGAACAGGGGAGGGAGGAACACCAAGCACAGTGAAGAGGAAGCAGTTTGATGACTGCTGAGAGTAACACAAGTCTCAGTTTGACAGATCAACCATTCTGTTAACCCAATGCAACAATGCAACGTGGAAACATCATCTGGGTTTGACTAATACTTTGTTTTCATCCAGTTTTGGGACTATTTAAGTCACAGAGAAAGTCAGTCAAAAATCTCCTAAAACTCTGAATTGTATCTGATTTAGTATTTAGTGATGGGCTATTTTCTTTGGAAAATATTTTTTTCTCCAAACTGATGAGGTGCTAAATTGATGTGTGGCTGCGAGACTAATGCATTGTCACACCACTATTTTAGTGGGGAAAAAATCATGCATGCAATATCAATGTGTGCTTTTCAGCTATTACTGCCACACTGTGATGAGGTGTGAAAAATTTACTTCTCCAATCATCTTTCGTCATGTTCCTCAATCATTTTACAACAGTGTTTAGTTTTTAACTGGCAATTAATAAAGTTTTATCAATGAGTATGAGTTTTCAATTAGTATCAATATGTGGTAGTTTTAGGTTAAATATCCAAAACTAAACATAAATCGCAACAGAATGTCAAGAAACTATTTTCACACAATGTCAAAAATACCTTCTATTTTTTGTCCATCTATACAGACTAACTTGTACAAGGACTTGTAATACCTCCCTCCTTTCAGATATTAGTGGAATGTCTGAAGATGAATATTATGAAGATATCTGATGGCAAATGATTGAAAGACTTCAGTGTTTCTCTCCTTGTCTTTGGAGTTTTGGTCTGAAGGTTCTTTTCTTATTTTAGGGCTAATCTCTGCAGTAAACCAAAGCCAAACCTCCTCAAAAGCTCTCAATTGTAGATACAGATAATTAGCAAAAAAAATGGTTTATTGGATAAATTATATGATATTCAGGACACAATACATTTTTTGTGTTTTGATGTTTATAAAAAAAATATTACACAGTAGGCCTATATCAAAGATATGTTGCATCAAAAATGTGTTCATGTTCCACAAAACACATAAATTCTCAGATCAGCAATAAACAGGAAGTATAGACATTTCGCTGGAAAACGCTACATAAAATTAGTCCTTATTTAGATTATGAGAGTGAAAGCTGGCAGCCTTGATCTTGGTTCCAGTAAGGTGTATGGCACTATTACTGTAACTGCTGGTTCATAATCAGATTCTTTGTGAGCTTGAATAACAGGGTGGTTGAAAGTACTCAGGACTATCACTGGTTTATAAATGACTAACAGTAGGATTTTACTCTGTAACACAAGTACGACGTATGTATGTTTCCTCTCAAGGTCTCTTTGGTTTCCTCTTAACTTGTGCATAAGTCACATCACAGGACCCTCCATCTGGAACAGATTCAATAGAAGGAATGAGTTGATTTTGGGGTGTTTCAGTCTGTTCCTCAGTTACAGGTACATTAAACAATTAGAGAAACATAACGAGATGTTTTCTATGGATATAATAACTGCCTGCAGGACATAATTCATTAGCCTACCTGAGGAGCAGCTGGGCTTCACAGCAGAGTAAACATGCTCTTCCTCAGATGATGTGGGGTTGACTTGAAAAACAGGCAACAGAAAAACTACTTACATGTTGGCTTGCAGAATGACATTTATTGTAGGCCTATGTCAGAGCTTGGCACAGCTACATACAGGTTAAGGCTTGGCCTTAAAGGATAGCTCCGTAGTAAGTTTAAGCATAGCCCTGTTGCACGAGCCTTGGAATGAAAGAAAGCCTTTTGCATGGAATGAAAGAATTTTGAACAGCATAGACCGAACGTGAAGCACTTTACATTGAGTCAAAGGTACCTCAGATCTTACTTTCGGTTTCAAATAATGAGTCTCCATTGATTCAGTGTATAAAGTGCTTGTTTGCTTCTGCGTTCGTGTTCGTGTTCGGTCTATGCTGTTCCAAATCATTTTGTTCACTCGCTAACTCGTGCATTTAGCAGGCTCATTCAACGGGGCTATGCTTGAAATCACTCCGGAGCACCGCTTTAAACACCAGATATAGCAGATCTGCATGACATGAAAAACATTTTTCCTAGTTTCATCAGTTTGGATTTGGATTAGATTACTGCACTAGGCTACTGTATATTACAGTAGGTGTCACGTTCTAAAAAGAGAGAAGTGGTGTAGCTTTGCTTTCAAAATCAGAGATGACTTACCACTTCTCTCTAGTGGTTTCATCTTAATGTGTACATCAGCATAGGTGACATCACTGGGGGCATCTGAAGCATCAAGATAATAAAAAGAGAAAGCGTTGAGCTGTCACGAGTTGTGAGAATGTTTTAAATCACTCCCTAGAAATGTCTGAACTATCACAAAGAGGGAAATGTGTATTAATCAATTTACCTTGCTTTTTCACTTTGTTTGATTTTACGTTAACTTGTGCATAAGTCACATCACAGGGTCCAGCACCACCATCAGGCTCAGCTGAAACACGATCACAACAGGGACAGCACATTAGGCATGTGACTATTCTAGACATGTGTTCTAATCATTAGGTGTGTGTTCTATTCATCTGCAAACATCATGCACATTTGGACACACACAGTTAGAGTACAAATGATGCTGAGATTTAATAATAACTTGAGAAAAATTTCAGTTGATTTCAGTGCAAAAATGTAGCTGATGGGGCCGGTAGACTCTCTACCGATATAAACACGCCCAAGAGGACCGTTCCCAGACCATGAATACGGATGAACAGAAGTATTATGGTCGGGCTATGTCAGGCTAGCCCATGAATATCACTTCTATAGCTTGACACTAAATGCATATACGGTAAGAGTGTTATCTTACCTGGTTTCGTCACTGGTTTCAGGAGTGAATATAGAGAGTCTGAATTGTTCACATCAGGGTTGACTGGCACAATGAATGAATGACTCAATCAATCAATAGTTTTTATACAATATACTGTACAGACATCACTACATTCATAAAATAATTAAATGGGCACAAAGCCTGCATTTTATCAACAAACCATTTTTCTTTTTCCTTTCTGCATGTTTCAACCTCAAATCAGGTTTAGCATAGACCACATCACCAGCTCCAGATGCAGCACCACCTTGTGAAAGTAATGTAAATGACAAAAAAAAATCCATAATCCAAATCCAAAAATGCATACATCCAAATCTGTGAAATATGGCACCTCACTTTGGGCTCACTTGCTTGTTGCTGTTTGTGTCGCTAAAATGCATAGGCTGAATTTCCTCAGGGATGAAGACAGGATATTTATACCACAAAAGAGTATCTTTACATAATATATCTTACCTAGATTTTGTGTTTCCTGTGAGACTGAACTGTGACCGTTGTTCTGCTGCTGAACTCTAAAGGGAGACAAACATTTCATGAGCAAAGCAGAAAGAGAGAGAGAGAGAGAGAGAGAGAGAGAGAGAGAGAGAGAGAGAGAGAGAGAGAGAAAGAGAGAAAGAAACTTACATGGTAGGCATCGCTTGACCTGGATATGGAGAAAGTGTGATATGTCACATGCTGAAGTTGAACTGTCTACATAGGAGATGTCTCTTCTCACAGTAGCATTACACAATAAATTGATAACTGTTCTCTCACCTTTCGATTTCCGGAACCGATACACCATGGCCAGTAAAATGAACATGACCAATACAAAAAGCCCCATCCCAACAACCACTGTAACCAGCAACTGCAAGGGTTCAGAATCTGAAACTTTGAACACAGTGAGCAAAGATTAATGACTTTTATTGAAAATCACTGATGTACACATAATCAAAATAAATATCAAAATTCTCAACCTCTAACTGTGACCCAGCTCTCCGGTGACTCTCCTTTCTCTGTGTTGTTGCACTTATAGAGGCCTTCATGTGACTTTGAGACTGCAGGGATGGTCATCTCTCCTGTGGTGGAGGTCTGGAGGAGTGTCCCATCTTTATAGAAGTCAGCACTGATGTTTGATGGCTGGTAGCGATATCTACAGCGCAGAGTCAGAGGATCTCCCTCAGTCACAGGATGGACAGGACTTTCCAGGATCACATCACCTGCTACACACAGAGCCAGAGGTGGTTACAGGGATACTCTATAGGCTACTGAAACTTACTATAAGAACATTTTTAAGCTTTACAAAGACAAAAACTAGTTAGATGAATTAAAGTAAACCACACCATTTGCACATAACCACCACAACCACATAATAGTAACCTATCTAATAAATAAATGGAAGCAAATGTTAATAAGCAATTGTTTAACCGCCCCCACCATGCACAGTGATGTTGACAGGATTACTCTGCTCTCCAGACTCAGACTGACACCAGTAAACTCCACTGTCTGATGGAGATGCTGATCTGATGCTGCAGTTGGATCCTGTTTCTGATCTCCAGTCAGTGGGACACTTTGATTCCCCTCCTCTGCCTGTGAACCACCTCAGTCTCCATCCAGTAGAGTTGCCCTGAACCCCACAGCTCAGGGAGAGAGACTCAGATGTGAAGATCTGGGACCAGTTGGAATGGAGGATCACAGTAGCTGTAAGAGATAGATCTAAGAGAGACGATAGATTTTAACCAATGAGGAAGTGCCTCATACAGTACATAATTGCTGGGATGAAAGAATCTGTCTCTCACCTGTGACCCAGACAGGCTGAGGTTGGCTGAACTGTGTGTGATAGGCTGGTTCTCCTCTCTCTGCTCTGCACACATAAACCCCTGAGTGTCTAAGAGCAGCAGGACTGAGAGTGAAGGAGCCTCCAGATCCTCTCATGCTGCTGTCTGACAGCAACTTTAAAGAATGGTTTCTCTGTCCATGAGTCACATGAGGCAAATTGTGCCTATAGGGGGCAGTCTTGTACCAGTGGAATCTCCAGCCTGAAGTGGAGTCTTTAACCCCACAGCTGAGTGTAACTGAGTCTCCTTCAGTCAGCCAAGGCTGTGGAAGGGAACTCAGAACTGCCTGGGCTTTCTCTGTTTCGGGGGAATAGCATCATGAACTTATTTCAAAAGTACAGCCTTTAAATAGTTATAATAAATTGCGCACAGAACAATACATTCAATGTCACCTCCAACACTTTACAAGTTAGAATTGTCAAAATTTAATGGTTACAATTGAAAAGACATATACTGACCAGATGAGATTCTAACAGGCACAGCATCACTTTTTTCTGATGATTTTTGATCACTTTTCCTTTGTCCTCTACAAGTATAGTTACCGCCTTCCTCTGGATTGATTTCATATCCACTTGCAGATGGAAAAGTTCCATCCCTAAACCATCTGTACTCCCAGTCTCTGCTCTCCCCACTTGTTATGTCACATCTGAGAGAGACCTGCTCCCCACTGAAGAACTTCGTCCAGTTTGATTTTAGTGTGATGATAGCTTTTGGTCTCTCTGTAAAAACATTTTTGGTAATTATAAGCTTAATATGCAAAACATAATATTAAAATGCAGTATATAATGTATCATACTGGTGTGTTAATGAAAAGCAGTAGCTTAAATCATCACTGTATTTGTCAAATTCACTTATGGAAACAAACCTGTAATGTTGATGTAAACTCTATCACTGTCTTGGGTAGAAAAGGCTGGGTTTCTTCTCTGTGCTCTGCACCAGTACTGTCCTCCATCAGAGACTTTAACAGAACTGATGCTGTAGGAGTTTCCATCAGTCTGAGCCACAGGATCAGAGGTCTGTGTGTCTCTGTACCAGTAGAACACCAAACCAGAGGAAACACCCAACTCACATCTCAGAGTCACTGAGTCTCCTGTGAGGAGCTGGTGGCCTGGACTTAGTGTGAGTTTGGGCTTTGAGCCTGTGGAGGAGGAAATAGGGATATTGTTGTCTACAACTCCTGCAAATCACACACACACACACACACACACACACACACACACACACACACACACACACACACACACACACACACACACAGTTGTGATACCTTTCACATCAAGAGTTATTTCCTCGGACTGTGACATTTTGGGCCAGTCTGTCCTCTCCCCCTGACACCAGTACTGGCCCTTATCAGACTCAGCAGCTCCTCTGATGGTGAAGGTGTTTCTCTCAGACACTGGGGTTCTGCTGGACCCTTTATACCACTTATATGTCCAGCCACTGTGAGACTCTATCACACACTTCAGAGTGACTGTCTCTCCAGTGAACACAGTACTCTGTGGTGTTACAGTCACTGTAGCCAAAGGCAGGGCTGCAAAGAAACACATGGAGAAAATGAGAAATGGGAGGCAGATCTCATTCTCTTATTTTTATTGTACATTCTATTATATTCAGAACTTAACACTGTTGCATATGTCTCTCCCAATTAATACTGTACACATATTGTCATACACACACACACACACACACACACACACACACACACACACACACACACACACACACCACTTACCTTGAACATAAAGATAAACATGTTCACTCTTCTCTGATGTGACAGCTCTATCTCTCAGCCTTCCCTGACACTGGTAATGTTTAGACCCATCAGCTGTGATGCTGAGTGTGTTTGTGACAGATGTAGAGGGTTTACTATCAGTCCAGTCTTTATACCACACATATGTCCAGTCACTAGGCGACTCTATCTCACACTGCAGAGTGACTGTCTCTCCAATATACACTGAGCTGTGTGGCCGCACAGTCAGTTTAGGTTTTGGCAGAGCTGTGAGAATACATTTGCAGCAAAAAAAAAAAAAAAGATCAAATACTGCATACACACTGGAAACACACATGGAGACACACTTAAAGGATAGCTCCGGAGTAAGTTTTAAAAGCATAGCCCTGTTGCACGAGCCTTCTAAAAACAATATATTTCACATGAAGGAAAAGAATTTCGAACAGCATAGACCTAACGTGAATGCAAAACACTTCACATTGAGTCAACGGTACCTCAGATCTTACTTTTGCTTTCAAATAATCCGTTTCCATTGATTCAATGTAAAGTGCTTGTTCGCTTTTGCGTTCAGGTTTGGTCTATGTTGTTCCAAATTCTTTTGTTCCACTCGCTAACAAGTGCATTTAGCAGGCTTGTTCAACAGGGCAATGCTTGAATTCACTCCGGAGCACCGTTTTAAAGAAGATATCACAAATTATCTTACAGGATGTGTTGCTATGGTTCTGTCTTTGTCAGGATCAGATACTGTATATTATAAATAAAACTTACCTTTCACTGTCAGCTGAATCGTCTTGCTATAAGGTGATGATTTCAAGCTTTTATCTCTGATGCCGGAGCATCTATACATGCCCTCATCAGACAGACTGACCCTGCTGATGGCGTAGGTGCTGATGCTTATCCCAGAGACTGTGGACCACCTGGAATTTCTAGATTTCTTATGCCACCGATAAGTCCAGCCAGATGAAGGCTGTATTATACATCTCAGAGTGACAGTTTCTCCGGTGTAAACAGGAAGTGAAAGCTCTACAGTCAGCTCAGGCTCTGGCATGGCTGTGTTATGAAAGGAGAATATACAAGCAAACATGTTTACAATAAATTCAGTTAATCAGTGTAAAAAAGTGTGCACAGTATCATAGCATAAGGTGCATTCACCTGTTGTTTCAACTGAAGCATGGGCACTGCGCTGGGAGTTCACTGGCCTATTATATCCATGTGCTTCACATGCGTATTGGTCCTGGCCAGGTCGAGAGAGAGTGATAGTGATGGATTGGCTTTTCCTATATTGAAGGGAATATGAATTTTCGTACCAGGAGTACCAATTCCAGTTCTTGTACTGCTCTATGTCACACCCCAGAGTTATATAATCTCCAGGGTAATATGGACCTTCAGGTGGCTTTATATTTACTTTAGCTGTGGGCAGAGCTGTGGATGAAAATCACCATTAAGATTGAAGAATCTTGCATCAAATATAATTTGTTGCTCTCTGTTGCTTTTACTTTCCTGGTGAACCGTAGCCTGTAAGTAACAGGCTTCTGGTACACCAGTGATTCGCTCTCCTCCTCCGTTGTCGAAATAACCGGGGCAGCACAACGAATCAGGATCGTAGGGAGGGATTTCAGTGGGTATGACGTTTCTGTTTTGGTTCCCGACCTGACGGCGCTTACGTGACGACACGTCCTACGTCACAGAGTTTCAACGTGAGTGGTCGAAGTGTCATGTCATTCATATGAGGTTGCTCCAACCACGTGCAAGCATCTTTTGACTAAACCACGCCTGCGGAGAGGCGTGAAAGGGCAGTGTGCCAGTAGCCTGTTACTTACAGGCTACGGTTCACCAGGAAAGCTTTTTACATGACTTCATTAATAAATAGGAATAGTTTCATAATAGACTGTACCTCCACCACCCTCATAACTTGTTTATTTAGAGGTGATTGAGTAACATAAACAACTCCATAAAAAATTACCTTTGACATCAATAGTTATTTTATTGCTGGGTTGTGATGCTGTGGGTCTGTCTGTCCTCTCCCCCTTACACCAGTACTGGCCCTTATGAGACTCAGCAGCTGCAGTGATGCTGACGGTGTTGGTGTAAGACTGAGGAAGTAGATTTGTACTACTGTCTTTATACCACTTATATTTCCAGACACCTTCAGGTTGAAGCTGACACGTCAGAGTGACTGCCTCTCCATTGAACACAGGAGTCTTTGGTTGCACAATCAGTATAGCTGTTGGAATGGCTACGGTCAAGATAAACAACATAATTATTGCATAATTAAATACATGTCATTCATAGTTTGTTAATTAATCACGTTTTAGCAGACAATTTCACCTGTAAATGGGATAGAGACAGGGGCATTGGGTTTAGATTTCCTTGGCCGATGTTGTCTTTGTCCTATACATGTGAACAGCCTAGTATCCGGAAGAGATATGGTTAGAGTTTTCTTAAACTGCTGGGGTATCAGTCGAGGATTCCTGTTTGTGTACCATGCATACTGATCCCAATCTGTGTAATCTGCTATATCACAACTCAGAGTGACTTTTTCTCCTTGATAGAAGGGAGGCTGAGGAGACTTTGCAGTTACTGTAGATGTAGGGAGATCTGTTGCGGCAAACAACACAAACGCATCAAGATAGTTTGCAAGGCCATGATGCATTCAATCAGCAATGGTCAAGTCGCATGTTATTCACTCTGTATATTTGCACATCACTTACGTTTAACTGTAAGATGAGCCCTTTCACTCATTTGTGATGAAACAGCTCTATGTTTCATCTCTCCCTGACACCAGTAATCATTCTGATTAAACTGAGCTGTTCTTGTGATTATCAGTTCCTTAGCATCAGATTGAAGAAGTGGATTACTGACTGAGTGTTTAAACCACTTAAATGTCCAGCCACTCTCAGACTGTATCTCACACTTCAGAGTGACTTTCTCTCCAATATACACCAGACTTGCAGGCTCTATAGTCACTGTAGCTTTGGGAAGCACTGTATGGAAAAACATAAACAGCAAAATCATGCCATAATACTGCTCTGTTACAAAATGAATTGAAACTGGTACTGTGCCTTACTTTATCTGTATTTACCTCTAGTGTTGAAAGGAAAAGGGACACTAGTCCGAGAATTCAGTGGTCTTTGACGTCTATGTCCTTCACATGTGATCACATTCTGATCAGAATGGGGAGACAGAGTAATGGTGATGCTGTGACCTTCTTCCTGTGGAATCACCCGGTCACCTCTGTACCAATGATACTGAACCCAGTCCATATGCTCTTTTATATCACACCTTAGAGTGACTGACTCTCCAGGGTATAAGGGATACTGAGGAGACACTACATGCACTGTAGGTAGAGGGAGTTCTGAGAAGACAAATCACATGAAGGATGTCAATACAGGTTTCCCACCTGAATGTAGTAATGTAGTGACACCAACACTAAAAATCTCCTGTTAAGTTAAAATTATTAAAGAACAGCTTAGCTCCTTACCTTCAACAGAAAGATAAGCCCCACTACTCATCTGTGATGACACATGAGGTCTGTTGTTAATCACTCCCTGACACCAATAATGATTCATATCAGATATAGCAGCTTTAATGATGGTGTGTTTATAGTTGTTCCACTGCGAAAGTAGTTTATCGTCCTCTTCTTTAAACCATTTATATGTCCATCCACTTTCAGACTCTATTTCACACATCAGAATGACTGACTCTCCAACATACACAGGACTCTCTGGTTCTATAGTCAATTTGGCTTTGGGCAGTGCTAAGGAATCAAATAAAGAATAACTAAACATCAATATCAATTCTTTAATCATGCTCATTTATGTTAGAACGGTAAGGTGTTGGATATCCAGCATTCGGAGTGCTACATTCACCTTTGATATTGACAAGGAAATCAGGACTTGGCTGGGAATGCACTGGTCTACTATGCCTTCCTCCTTCACATTTGAACGTATTTTGATCAGCATTAGAAGAGACAACGATTTTGATTGTCTGGCTTTTTGGTTCCATCACATCACCGCCTCTACGCCAGTGATACCCATCCCAGTTGATGTGCTCTGTTATGATACATCTAAGAGTGACTTCATCTCCAGGGTAGAGTGGACCCTCAGGAGATACAGATACTGCAGCTGTGGGCAGAGCTGTTGGGGCAAATCACATCTAACATGAGGTGGATACCCTCTGCATCGTCTCTCTCTCTCTCTCTCTTTCTCTCTCTCTCTCTCTCTCTCTCTCTCTCTCTCTCTCACACACACACACACACACACACACGCACAGACACACAGACACACACACACACACACACACACACACACAGTATTCTTTTTCTTTCCTTTTGATATTTACTGTTTCCATTTCTCTGTTTCCTATACTTCTCACCTCACCTGCTCTAGTGGTTGATCTACATGATTAGCTGAAAATATACAAAAATCCAATTCAAACATGTTCACCTTTAACAGTTAGATAAGCGCTTTCACTTATCTGTGATGATTCAGATGTATCCCTCATCTCTCCCCGACACCAGTAATGACTCTGAGCAGACTCAGCTGCTGTGATGGTCAGAGTGCTGCTGGTGCCAGACTGAGAAAGTAGAGTGTCGCTGGTGCCTTTAAACCATTTATACATCCATTCATCGTCAGGCTGTATCTCACACTTCAGAGTGACTTTCTCTCCAACATACAAAGGACCCTCTGGCAGTAGGGTCAATTTAGCTGAGGGCAGGAAAAGGTTGAACATTAATCAGATAAATAGCAAAAGGTCAGGGGCAGTTCAAGGTCGCCCAGTGCTCTTTGAAAATTACCAAAGTGTTGTGATGGACTGTGAGTATTTAGGTGACCTGACATGCATCTTTCTAGGGGGCCAGGGCATGCATATCATTTTAGAAAACTTGTTATTCACCATTGCCTAGTAATGAAATAAGAGTGGGCCACAATGGGAATTTGTTAATCAAACTTTCTTACGTGAAACTACTCTGGTAGATGAATTGTTCATTTTCATTTGTCTCTTGAGGACTGACACCACCTGTGAGGCCATTGTGATGGGGTGGTTCCTGTTTGTCATCTGCTAATGGTTTACAAAAAAATCAAGAAGATAGATATAAGTCACCATAGATAATTTTTTGGAAACTATACACTTTGAACACCATATCACTTTGTATCTTGTAGAATGCAACCTCATGTGATAGACTTTTAGCAATTCAGATCTAGGGGAATCATTTCTATGTTTTTCCTCTCACCACTGATACAAGAGCAAACATGATACATTATCATTATGTAAAATATACATACAAGGTCGTGTTAGGACATTGCTGGCCTCTAGTGGCTGTCAGGAATCATCGTTGGACATACTGTAGTAGTCTATTCCCATGTGCTTTTGTTTGTTAGTGTTTTTTTGTTGGTTGCTGTTATATGTGCTCCTGGTCTCCACCTTTCAATCTGTGTTTCCTATCATCTGATCCTTATTGTCTTGTCATGTGTCCAGTGTCTGTATTTCAGTTTTCTGTCTTTCTTCTCATTCTTTACTTCTGCCTATAAATATTACAATGCAATAGACCTGTTGTTTTTATGTTCTTGCCTACACTTCAGACCTTTCTGGCTATTTCAGTTTTGTGCCCTGAACTATGCCGTTCTGATAAGCTTTTGGATTTAACTTTTTTGGTTTTTGATCTGTTTTTGCTTCTCTGTCTTTGCCCCATTTGTCCCTGCCCCAACTTTGTTCTTCTAAGCATTTTCTAATTTCCAGTTTTTGAGATTAAATTCTGAATGCAATTACACCAGCATTAGTTGGCCAGGTAGCACTTTCAATGAGCCCACTATTCATGAAACATCCGGAACGTCTCATAGTTGTCATTAGTATTCATAATTGCTTATCCATTCTTATGACTGTATTTGTACTAGTCCCACAAGGCTTTATGAATGCATTTATGATGAATTATGGATAGGCTACTAGATATGACCTATACTGTACCCCATCGAAGCTCTGTATACAGAATTTTACTTAGACTTTTGACTAATGAAGGCGAGGCCGATTTGCATCACTCACAGGTCTTGAACCTGCCACCTCATCAACTACAGCAAACCCACGGCATTGCGGTCAAACGCTCTAACCACTGAGCTGGAAAGCCCAGGCTTTCAACTCAGCAGTTTGAAGCATTCTAGTGGTTAGGGGTGTGAGGATTTAGCATGTGCTACCAACAGCTTAGCCTGGCTAGTTGTCATCCGTTACACTAATATGGTTGGGAAACATGCTAAATATAATACGCAAAGTCCATTATTTTTCTTATATCGGGACACCTCAAAGGCCGTTATCCCGCTTATCACCCGGTTGCAACTAAAACGTATAGATGGTAAGCAAGTATTTAAAACATAAAAGAAACATGTGGCTCCGTTTAGAAAGAAGTTATCCTGTTCGGTTGGGGTACTAACTATTTTCATATGAAATAAGATCCGCAAGGCTGCATTCTAAAGAGCATTGATATAGAACTCTGGTGATAAAAATGTAATAAATCTCACCTGCAGCATGTCCAGAGCAGGTACACAAGCTCAGCACTGAAACACAATCAGAAACAGACAGAGACCCTCAGTCCTCAAGTCACAAGATGTTTGCAACCATCTTGTACCCCATCCTCTCATTCCTATCATGTCAATAAACTAACTCACTCTCACTCTTGAGGCGAGACAGGCACGTGCAAGACACAGTATGGCCACTATAACTGTCTTTGACAGGCCAGTCACTGGCTGCAAATGAAGAGCAAAATGCATCGATCAAGCGATTCTCAAAGCTGCACAATCATTAAGCTGACTTATCAGAGTTTCCAGTTAAAGGAGCTGTGTGTAGGATTGTGGCCAAAATTGGTACTATAATCATGTTCAAAATATTTTGTTGCTTTCAGTTGTCTCCATCTTTCAAAAGCATCTCCTATACATGTCCTTGTTTTATTTCTGACCTTGTCATGATATTTTTCGGAAGCATAATGAGGCCTTGACAATGACACCAACACAAATACCACTTGAAATGACAACATAAACACTACTTGTGGGCTGCAACTTAGCTTTTCAAATGCAAATATTCTGGCTGGACAACAACCGTCAGTGTAATCAGTGTTTAAAATGAACATGATTCCTTCATGTCTAGTGACATCAGGACCGTTTAATGATTATTTGGAGTACATTTCTTACACACAGCTCCTTTAAGATGTAGCATACATTGTATATTGATTGATTAATTGATGTTTTGTTTGATATAAACCACAGACATAAACTGACAGAAAAATACACTCATCTACTGAAGTGTCACTTTAATCATATTTAAGGTATAGGCCTACAGCCCTGGTCCCCAAAAGGCGGCCCGTGGGCCAGATCCGGCCCGCAGGGACCAAATGAGTGGCCCGCAGCACCATCTGACTTAATCAGTTTTCTCCATAAACATGCTTACAGACCTCATAAGCAGTAGGCCTATACAGGCAATCATACTATGAGGTTTATTGAGGTGCATTAAAGAAAGCAGAAGACTAAAAGAAGACTACTTTGTGATGTTCTAACTAGCATACTTTCAACGCATGGTTTTGAGTGTTTGCGGGGTTGGCCCTTGGCTTGGTATGCTTGATAAAATTCGGCCCTTGAGGAAAAATATTTGGGGACCACTGGCCTACAGTATAAGGAAACAAGGCCTTGAAGTGATAAACAGTTTCATTAAAGCAAAACTTTCCATTGTCAGAAATAAACAAGCCCACTGCTCTTTACATTCATATCACTTCACCCTTAAAGAGACATGACTTCATTCTCCTTCCGGCACCCTCACTGTCAATTCAGTGTTTACATTTAAAAAATAGCATATGGTACATCCTCTGCTAGCATATAGCTCTCTCTCACACTGCTCACATAAGAACTGTTCGGTTCTCACTTGTGCTTGCTAATGATATCACAAACTACTTGAGCTCTAACCTCTTGGCCTCTTGAACCATAGCCTCTTAAAAACAAAAATATAATAAAATATACTCTGTCGAAAACCTCAATTTAATACACAAATTAACAACCTCTAGACCGCAACACGTACATTTGCATCTCTTAACAACAAAGGCGAATTAACAGAACATACAGCACACTGAATATATCCAAATGCATGCAGGTGCCTCTGCTCTGTTAGCTAGCGGTCATATAGGATATAAACATGTGACTAAAACAACCTGAGCTTGAAGACTGAGAACATGCATATAATGTGCCCCCAAGACCCTGTCCCCAACTCGCTCTCGCTCTCCCCCACACACACACACAAGCACACACAAGCATGACTCACCGAGCAGTAGGCCTACCACAGAGAGCTCCATGTTTCGTGGTGTCCATCAACTGAGTGAGCGAGAGATGCTAGTGTTAACAGAAAAGAACAGACCATCACTTCTGACAGACACGCAGGGGAGGAGAAAAGTGGTAAGAAACTGAAAAACAGAAACCGCAGTGGTAAACATCAAAGAGAAAAAAAAAGAAAAAGAAAGAAAGAAAGAATGAATATACTATGTGGGTGGTGTGTGTGTGTGTGAGACATACAGAGAGAGAGAGAGAGAGAGAGAGAGAGAGAGAGAGAGAATGTATGTACCTATAAAATAGGTTGTGTGTTAGAAGCAGCAGGCCAGCAAGGAAGTGAAACAAGAAAGCAAAGCTATTCCCATACTCATATAACTGGATAATCATAAGAAGCACTTGAGAAGTGCTCACTTAGAGATGCAATTTCTTCAGATGTAGATGGACTTCCGCTCACTGGTGTTTTTTGGCTCAAACATAACTATTCTCTGCACTGTGTATAGGTCATTCCCTCTGGTCCTCTAGGGGGAAACAAGTGTGCTTGCAACTTTGTGAAAAATATAATTAGTCATTTTGTGATGAAAAAAAAAAAAAAAAACATCTTTGTGTGGAGTTTTTGTGTGTGATACAATTTTTTTGCAGACCGATTCTGTGAATGAGGAAGTAGGGAGAAGAGGTTGTTTTAGAGCGGGCATATTCTGACTAAAGCCACAAAGTTAAAAAAAAAAAAAAAAAGCGTACAGAGCATGACATATCCTGTTGGCACTGTCTTAGATCAGTCTTAGTCTTAGATCTGTTCTACTGTAGGTCTTAAAGGTCAAAGATACTACAGTATATCGCATAGATCCACTAATATGTTTGTCTTACAAATTTGGCTCGAGTCTTAAAAGTGCATTTCCTTTAGGTCGCAGTCACTTTAGGTCAAAGTCACTTTGTTGCATATTTATGTTGCATGTTGAATAAAATCATATTTGAACTGTCATGTTGAGGTTCACACAAATATAGTAGGCCTCTCTGCTCATGTAGTCTACAAAGGACATGCAGCCCCTTCCAATGCAAAACTCGCAACCTGGAGAGGAAACCAGGGCAAAACCACAGCCCCCTCACCTCCTCTCACTGTGTGCATTCCTACTAATAACACAGACAAAGTGATAAAGAGATGGCGAGAGATAGAAAAACCGGTAACACTTTGCGGTAATGGTACATGAATTATCATGAATTCATGCATGATTTCATTCATGATTCATTCGTGATTCATTCATTACTTCATCTCTGAATATCTAATGACTCATCAGGTATTAGCATAAATTCATTGTTTATCATTAATGACCTCCTGCTGAAATAGCAGATGATCTTAAGCATTAATTACTCTGGGTACATCATCATGACTAATCAGTCATGACTAATTACACATGATCATGATGTTTTTGTTCAAAAGAATTTGATATAATTTGTTATAATAAAAGTACTTATTTAGCCTACTTTGGCCTATCATAAGCCATACGTCAACTAAATTTGACCTATTTAACCATGTCAACACTTTAGTTGAGGGGGCACAAACATGATGAATTCATCATGATCATGCTAATAATCATGACTCATGCTAATTAATCATGACTCATGATGATGTACCCAGAGTAACTAATACTTAAGATCATGTGCTATTTCAGCAGGAGGTCATTAATGACAAACAATGAATTCATGTTAATTCCTGATAACTCATTAGACTTTCAGAGATGAAGTAATGCATGAATCATGAATTTATCATGAATGATTTCATGCATGAATTCATGATAATTCATGTACCCTTACCGCAAAGTGTTACCGAAAAACCATAAAAAGGGCTAACAATATACAGTAATCATTTGCAGCTCTCATGAGTCAGAACTTATGGGTGTGAAAACAGGAAAGGCAGGTAATTTATAAAACATACAGATAGATAGAGTACTACTTAGACAACTACATGGAGATAAAAAAAACCCAAAAAAATAGTTGCTTTGCTTTCCGTTGACTACTTTGACATCACTGATTTCACACACTAAACTTTTGTGGGCTGTCAACTATAATACAAATCATAATCATGTCCTTTGTGCTCTTGGTGTTGCACATGGAGATAGGTCAATCCTGCAAGATCTTGGCTCAGAGAACAACTTTACTGTCACCTTTTGAGCTCAATCCAAGACTAAAAGAATTATTATTGTAGCTATCATATAGTGATTGTCAAAGTTTTTTATTTTTTTTCCCTTCACGTTCCTCCTGAATTTTTGATTCCCGGGACACTGTAACACCGGGGCACATAAAACTTGGTGGGCCCAGTAGAATTTTACGGAAAAACTTCTTTGGTCCCCGGGGGTCACTACATCTTTGCGCTGAAGAGCCCACATCAACTTCGCTTATAACCAGTCAATTGTGATTTGCACCCCCATGGTAAAAAAAGAATATGCAATATTATACTGCTTTAATTGCCCCCATCTTTAGATCAGATGTTATGAACTGCACCAAATTTAATGTGTATAATGAACCTGATATCTTGTGGGAATATGTCAAGTTTTGTGGAATTTCATCCATTGGGGGCTATAAAATAAATTAATTTATATGTACATTTAATGACTGTACAACCATCAGCCTGTAGATGGTGCTATTAAGCGAAGGGTTACTAGTTTGGGATGATAGGCCTACTGTCTCTCTCACACACACACAATGCACACACACATGCATGCACACACACTGACATCCACACACACAAATACACACATGCCCACACACACACACACACACAAATCCACATGCACAGACATGCACACACACACATTAACACACACGTATGCACACACACACATGTACGCATGTACACACATGCATAGACACACACACACACATACTATCGGTATTGAAAATTATAATGGCTGATAAATAATAATTATTAGCCTATGACTGCCTGTTTAGCGAAGATTGGATGATTGAGTTAATGTTGAAATGTGTTTTAAGCTAAGGTACACACACACTCATGCACATACCCCCTCTTATAACGTTGCAACATTGAGCCACTGACACACACACTTATAAACTGAGACACATTCACACAGTTATAACCTGGAACATATGCAGGCACACATAGGCTACATGTACTCATGAGAGAGATACAAACAAGTTGACAAGCATCATATATATGCAGAGAATGTGCAGAACTGAGCGGCCATGCGGTACATCTAGTTGATTTAATAATCTATTTCTTGTCTTCAGTCTAACTACCTTTTTAAGTACAATTTTTACAGTTTAATTGTACTCTTGGCTTTGTATGATCTATTCTTTGGCTGCTGTGAGAAGTGAATTTCCGCTTTGGGCACTAAATAAACTTATCTTTATCTTGTGGTTGTGTAGGGACAGCATACGTGGAAGAGGGTTAATGTGTCACTGTGGTGTGTGGCCACGCTATGTCACATATAATTAGGAACGTGGTTTACGATTGGGATATGTGGTTGTTAATGCTACTTCATACTGCCTGTTTGTTTTACAGACACTACTGGAAATGGGTCACCACTTGCTGGCAATGATGGCAAATGAACCTTGAAACTTTTAAACCCATTAGGCCAACCTACAGGTACTAAGCAGCAACCGGAAAAACTGGGCATACATGACATATGCCCTCATACATGGCATATGCCCTCAAGCTCTCAAGGGTATCACTCTTCTTCCTCTTTCTTTTTTTAAGTATAGAACATCACAAGTTAACTACAGCATCCGCGGAAAAAACGGACTACGCAAAGTCCTTATATGCATGTTATCCAATTCAGAGAAGTGCTGTCTTTTGTGTTTGCATCATTTATCACTTCCAAAGTGTCAATGCTGGTTTCACACTTTGGTTATTTAAGGCTTGTTTTTACAACTTTGTGTGATCTTTCAAACTGATCCTCTCTTCACAGTAAAAGATGCGGACATCATGATTTTGCCCTTGTGTAAGCAGCCATGGTATTCTATTTTAAGAATTTTTTCAGTGCCTGCCACATTTAGTACTAGTACAGTTGCGTGTCCTCCCATGCTAAAGTTTGAGAATAAAACAATAAATTAACTAATAAACCTCGAAAGGAGGTCTCATCATGAAAAATGAAGATTTATATGAAAAAGAAATACAGATTTACACACATGTACAGTATAAAATGTTAATGTTTTATTGATTAGGCCAATAATACAAAATCCCCTCAATAAAGATTCTGGAAAAAAGTTTAAGGCCGATTCAGACTGAAGATCTGCAACGAGATGAGATGGTTTAAGAGAGGAGTGGCGGCGGTTTGAATCAATAGTCGCAGGTTGTTGCAAGCAGTTGCAAGCTGTCGCAAAATATTTAACATGCAAATCGCAGTTTCGGAGAGAACGTTGCAAATTTTTAGAATGCCGCAGCCTGTCTTGTCACAGATCTTTGGTCTGTAGCTACCTATTGCTGTACTGTGCTCTAGAATAATATTCATTGCATGTTTTCCACCCTCTCAAGACAATTCTTCTTTCTTGTCTCAGCTGCATATTTCCCATTTGTTAAGTGACATTGGAAACCACATCCTCATATCCATCCTCGCTATCTAAAGAAAGAAGACAGAAAATAGGATGGACTGGACCACACATAAACATGTTCTTTTTTTTTCTTTTTGATAGTAGTACTGGTGTTTTTGCTATGAAAAACAAAATTCTTTATATCTAAAACCCCCAAAACTGAATGTGAACCCATTCATGAGTCAGTCTACACTGGCATGTTTGTGGTAATGATTGTATTTGCATGTGTACCTTGATGAAAGTCCTCAGATGGCTTAATGGTTTCATAGATATCTGTAGCATCTGTCTCAGATACTGTATAAATAATAATAATAAAAAAAATCAATCTAACAGTGCGTAGGAACTAGATGGATTTGTTTAGATATGTCACAAATTGTGACTTACAATATTAACCCACTGACCTTTCAGCAGTGGCATGTATAGTGGTGTGACAGTGCCATAGACATCTGTACATCCTGTGAAATGCAAATGAAAATGATCAGAGGGACATGCATTTCAGATGGTCTAATGGTCTTTCATGTCAGTTTGCAGTGACTTGGAGTTTAGCACTGAGGTACTGTAATTACAGCAAAAACTTCAAAAGCTTATCATTACTGATGCAGTGCATTGATTAAGCCAGAAGAGGTCACTCATACTCTTCTGCAGAGGCATATAGTCTGACTCAGGCCAGTCTCCCTCTCTTCCTGGATGCTGACTCTGGTCCTGCTCCAAGCTCTGATTGGTCCCCTGGTCTTGGACTGAATTTTGATTGGTGCTCTGCTGCTGCTGGTCTCTTAGTCCGTGAGCCAGGGCCCCAAAATATGAAAACCGTTACCGAAAAAGTGGCAAAGGTTACCATACCTTTTCTGAAAGCTTGGAATCTCAGCTTTCCAATGATCCATGATGGCCATCTGAAAAACGTAGCTGTTTCGAGTTATCGCACATAATGTAAACTAAGGTAGAGGAAAATTATGTGAATGAATCAAGCAGAACACTGATATAGCTGAAAATCTAAAAATGGTATAAGAACAAATGGGACATGGATTCCTATGTTTAAGGGTGTGGTAAACTCAATTATGACACTTCCATTACTCTAAAAGGTCAAGGTCATGACCTTTTGGCAAGGTCAATGTCATTTTTTGCCATTTTCGCACAGATTGCTTAATTTATTTTCTCCATTTTCCCCACCCATAGTTTTGTGGCAAAGGCCATCATACCTTTTCTGAAACCCTAGAATCTCAGCTTTCCAATGAGGTATGATGGCCATCTGAGAAGAGTAGCTTTTTCGAGTTATCGCACATAATGTAAACTAAGGTCCAGAAAATGATGCTTATAAATCCAGCAGAACACTGAGAAATCTGAAGGTCTAACAATGGTATAACAATAAATGAGACATGAATTCCTATGTTTTAGGGTGTGGCAAACCCAATTATGACATTGCCGTTACTGTAAAAGGTCAAGGTCATGACCTTTTGGCAAGGTCAATGTCATTTTTTGCCATTTTCGCACAGATTGCTTAATTTATTTTCTCCATTCTCCCCACCCATAGTTTTGTGGAAAAGGCCATCATACCTTTTCTGAAATCCTGGAATCTCAGCTTTCCAATGAGGTATGATGGCCATCTGAGAAGAGTAGCTTTTTCGAGTTATCGCACATAATGTAAACTAAGGTCCAGAAAATGATGCTTATAAATCAAGCAGAACACTGAGAAAGCTGAAGATTTAAAAATGGTATAACAATCAATGAGACATGGTTTCCTATGTTTTAGGGTGTGGCAAACCCAATTATGACATTGCCATTACTGTAAAAGGTCAAGGTCATGACCCTTTGGCAAGGTCAATGTCATTTTTTGCCATTTTCGCATAAAATTTATTTTCTCTATTTTACCCATTCATTGCTTTGTGGCAAAGGCAATCATGCATTTTCAGAAAGACTGGAATCTCAGGTTTTCAATGATATTTCAATGCCATCTGAGAGGAGTAGCTGTTTTGAGTTATTGCACACAATGTAAACTACTGTTGAGACAATTAAGCATAATCAAGCAGAGCACTGAGATAGCTGATGGTGTGAGACATGGATTACTGTTTAAGAGTGTGAAATGCCATTACTATTGCTATTACAGTTGCCAGTACTGTAAAAGGTCAAGGCAATGGCCTTTTTGGCATGGTCAATGACATTTGTTGACATAGACACAGATTGCATTATTCATTTTCTCTATTTTCCCCGTCCATATTTTTGGGAAGAAAGATGTGTATATTCTTTAAAATCCCAACAAAATGCTCTTTCAAATGGTATATAGCACTTGTGTAATAGTCAGACTCTGGCTTTTTACATATTGCAGAGATTCATCAGTGCACTTATGATTCAGATATGGAATATGCTTCATTCAGTATTCACAGCTCACTGTGCATGATAAATAGTATGTATATGTTTGACAAATGTTTAAGTAGTCTTCATTCATGTCCAAATCACAATTCAAACTCCTCATCGTAATCCTCATCAGAGGAATAGGATTGTTCCTCATCAGCAAAATCATACTTCTTTCATGGCATAGGTCAGTGCAATGGGGAATTGTCATGCATTAGGGTCTGACAATGGATACAAGGATTTCTACCCCAATACATAATGGCTTTTATCTAGATGTTCTCTGGCAAATGCAAATCAAGCTCCGCAGTGCTGGGCAGTGAGCCTGCTGGAGTTAATTGTGTAGAGCATAGGCAACCTGTAGCTTCTTGCACAAAGGAAGAGGTATTATTTCTGCTGATGGATCCTCCTCATGACCTATAAGGCACTTCATGACTTAGCTCCTGCATATATTACACCTACTTATCCCATACTGTCCTGAAAGACTTCTGAGATCTCAAAATGCTGGTTTCCATGAAAAGCGACTATATCTAAATCTACAATCGGGAGAAGAGCTTTCACCTATCGGGCACATCTCTTATTGAATTCTATTCCTCTCTACATTTGCGAAGCTGACTCTCTTAATACCTTTAAGTCTAGACTTAAAACCTTCCTCTTGGATGGTACATGGCATATCATCACTCCCCATGGGATATTTTGGGATGGGCTGCTTCTGCTGTTTACCCCTGCTTGGGACAAGGTGGCCACTGACCATCCCCACTGCGACCATGAGCTGCAATAGCCTAGTGCTGCCACTTACTGCACACTTGCCATCGTGTACAACTCTCTTTCTAATTTTTCTCTCCCTCACCTCACTCTGACACACTTATATCATTAAGTGACTGGCCTAATTATTTTGTTTCTTCTGCTACTACACACTACAATCATCCCGGCTGAGTGTTGAGCCTCCGGTCCACCTGCCTCCTTGCCACCAACCCCTACCAGCCACATACCAGGACCAGCCTCCTTTCCACCCAGAGTCCCCATAATGGATCCGGCCTAACTGGCCTCCCTGATGACCACTACCTAAATAACGACCTCCATCCAATGAATAATGCCACCACTATTGACTACATCCTCTGACTTTTACCCTATTGACTGTCCCACAAACTATATTTTTCCTACCATCTAGTAACTCTCAGAACAACATTCTGTATTCATGTTGTTACTCTGTGTAAACCATGGTCAATCTATGTATACTGTATGTGTATAGACTACCAACTGTACGGATTAGGCCCCCGGCAGGTAGGTTGAGCCCATGTGCGTGGATCTGCCAATTGTATTTAAGCGCTCTACAAAATTAATTTAATTTAATTTAATTTAATTTAATTTAATTGAGGACCTTCTACGGCCCTGCACAGCTTTCCAAGAGGAATAAAATAAGGAATAATATAATAGAGGAATAAAATAAAATCCTAAAAAGATACAAAAAGTCACTGGACATGACAAAAGGTCATGACCTTTGCCTATTAGAGCAATGGCACTGTCAATATTGGCCATGAGAATCCATGTCTCATTTGTTAAGTGTGTATGTGTTCAGCTATCTCAGTGTTCTGCTTCCTACACATAATTTTCTCAACTTTAGTTTGTGATAACATGAAGCAGCAACTCTTCTCAGATGGCAATCATACATCATACATTGAAAAAAAACTGAGATTCCAGGCTTTCAGAAAAGGTATAGTAGCCTTTGCCAAAAATATTATGGGGAAAATTGAGAAAATAAAAAAAGCAATCTGTGTGAAAATGTGAAAAAATGACACTGACCTTGGCAAAATGTCATGATCTTGACCTTTTACAGTAATGACATTGTCATAATTGGGCTTACCACACCTAAAACACAGGAATTCATGTCTCATTTATTGTTATACCATTTTTACATCTTCAGCTTTCTCAGTGTTCTGCTTGATTTATAAGCATAATTTTCTCTATCTTAGTTTACATTATGTGCGATAACTCGAGAAAGCTACTCTTCTCAGATGGCCATCATACCTCATTGGAAAGCTGAGATTCCTGGCTTTCAGAAAAGGCATGATGGCCTTTGCCACAAAACTATGGGTGGGGAAAATGGAGAAAATAAATTAAGCAATCTGTGCAAAAATGTGAAAAAATGACATTGACCTTGCCAAAAGGTCATGACCTTGACCTTTTACAGTAATGGCAGTGTCATAATTGGTTTTGCCACCCCCTAAAACATAGGAATCCATGTCTCATTTACTGTTATACCATTTTTACCTCTTCAGCTTTCTCAGTGAACTGCTTATTTATTAGCATAATTTTCTCGACCTCAGTTTACATTATGTGTGATAATTCAAAATAGCTACTCTTCTCAGATGGGCATCATACATCATTGGAAAGCTACGATTCCAGGCTTTAAGAAAATGTATGATGGCCTTTGCCACCAAAACTACGGATGGGGAAAATAGAGAAAATAAATTAGGTATTCTGTGCGAAAATGGCAAAAAATGACTTTGACCTTGCCAAAAGGTCATGACGTTGACCTTTTACAGTAACAGCAATGTCATAATTGGGTTTGCCACACCCTAAAACATAGGAAACCATGTCTCGTTGATTGTTATACCATTTTTAGATCTTCAGCTTTCTCAGTGTTCTGCTTGATTTATAAGCATCATTTTCTGGACCTTAGTTTACATTATGTGCGATAACTCGAAAAAGCTACTCTTTCAGATGGCCATCATACCTCATTGGAAAGCTGAGATTCTAGGCTTTCAGAAAAGGTATGATGGCCTTTGCCACAAAACTATGGGTGGGGAGAATGGAGAAAATAAATTAAGCAATCTGTGCGAAAATGGCAAAAAATGACATTGACCTTGCCAAAAGGTCATGACCTTGACCTTTTAGAGTAATGGAAGTGTCATAATTGAGTTTACCACACCCTTAAACATAGTAATCCATGTCTCATTTGTTCTTATACCATTTTTAGATTTTCAGCTATCTCAGTCTTCTGCTTGAGTCATTCGCATAATTTTCCTCTACTTTAGCTTACATTATATGCGATAACTCGAAACAGCTACGTTTCTCAGATGGCCATCATGGATCATTGGAAAGCTGAGATTCCAAGCTTTCAGAAAAGGTATGGTAACCTTTGCCACTTTTTCGGTAACGGCCGACCCCTCTGGCTCACGGACTATCTAGAGAGACACATAAATCTGCCATGTGCTAAAAGATTGATGTTGTATGACTGGTGAAACTTACAGATTTAAGATGATTATTACTCACACTGTTGTCAAGGTTGAGCATGAGCATGAGCCTGCAAACATTCACAAACAAATGTCACTAAACCACTGTTACTGTCTGCCACAGCTGTTACAACCTTACAGCAATACTCTAATATGACTCTCAGTTGAAGAGACAATTATTGTGCTTGAAGTTGCCTTGTAGAGTTATGCCGTCTCCGGGCAATTGGATAGACGTGATTTTAAAAACACAGAAGGTTTAACACTGTATGACACTCGTACACAATATCATCAGGGACTCTACACATGAACTCAAGCATCATCATTCTGCGAATGTGAGATTGGTTGTGAACAGTGATGTGATTGTCAAAACTACAAAACTACTGTTGTCCTTACTGACAGATTTTAGCTCAATTTAGTACAAAATGTTACTTCAGGATACAGAGCACTGGAGCATCATGCGCACACTACTCTTTCACCTTTATAGAAATAAATGTCTTCTCTCTAAAATAATTCTTATCAGCTAATATCAAGCTAGTATAAGTATCAGCTAAGAGAACTTACTTGCTTTACGCAAACATCTTTATTTTCTGTGTATTTTATATTCCTTTGTGAATTATTTAATTAAAAGATGAGAAAGAGCATGCATTCAGACTGACTCTATCCAGCTCATTCTCACTTACTGTACATTCAGAGAAGGTGCCTGAGATTGTATACCCTGCTTTTGTCTCCTATCTTGGATATCTTTGCTTTGGTTTTGTGAAATGCCTCTCTAGAGTCTAATTATAAGTGAAGATATTGTCTAATTTGTTTTACCTGTAAGAAGTTTGGAGCAATGCAGGCAGAAAATGAAAATGGAAAAACAAATTCCAATCACCAATCCTACAGCAAACAGGATGAGGGATCGAGACTCTGTGAAAGAAAAAAGATATCAGTCACACTGTATTATGTTTGTCTATGCGCTCTGTGTGAGTATGTGTGTGTGTGGAGAGAGAGAGAAGGAAACATCGGAGAGTCAGATAAATAAATGTTAGGTGTATTACCTTTCTCTTCTATTGTATTGGTGTCCAGAGATGCTGTAGAGTCAGTGTGACACAGACACCAGGTTAGAGAACAGAGGATAATATATGATAACTGAACAAGGAGATGATTTCAAGTCACTTAAGAATAAAAACATATTACTCTGCTCCTGTAGAGTTTGGGTTTTGGCTGTAGGTTCAGGCAAATGTGAGAGTGTAGACTCATTACTGCTACCTTTTACTGTAATCCAGCTCTTTGGTGACTCTCCTCTCTCTGGGTTCCTGCACTTATAGAGGCCTTCATGTGACTTTGAGACTGCAGGGATGGTCATCTCTCCTGTGGTGGAGGTCTCGAGGAGTGTCCCATCTTTATAGAAGTCAGCACTGATGTTTGATGGCTGGTAGCGATATCTACAGCGCAGAGTCAGAGGATCTCCTTCAGTCACTGGATGGGCAGGACTCTCCAGGGTCACATCAGCTTCTATATGGTGCACAGAGACATAATAGTGCAGTTTCACCACTGTGAAGCACTTTGGTCAGTTAAAAAGCTGGAAGTGCATGTTGGTTAAAAATATTATTTTAATATTATTTAAATTGAACACATTAGCTGCTAAATGTACTATAAATTATTCAATTCATGCATTGTAGGTTTATATCCAAAGTGACTAATATTTTCCAAAAGTCAATATCAGGGCTAATCTCCCTTAGAGCAACTTAGGGTAAATAACTCTTTAAAGGGTACAACAATGTCAACTGGGTTTCAAACCCAAAATGACAGTGCCAGGCTACTTAAATTAAAACCAGGTTCTTTAACCTATACTGCAGGTTAACAGACTACGGGCCCTGTCATGCACAAATGCAATGTGCTTTCTTGAGCAGTGCATTTGTGGAGTGGTGAAGGTTTTAGTGCTCTAGAAGGGCCAGTTGGATGCCTGCTTCAGCAGCACCTGGCAAAAATGAGGGTTTAAGCAATGATCATGGAATACTGAGCATGAACCATGGTCCATTGGTCGGGATTCAAACTGACAACCCTTTTGTTCAAAGGCCAAAGCCCTAACCAGTAGGATATGGCTACCCCATAACTATGAGGCCATGGAGTATACACACACATATAGCCTATGCACACAGGTGAAGAGCATTATACACAGAAAGGAAGAATATACCTTTAACTTTAATAGTTGTACTGCTGATTCGTGATGATGTGGGTCTTCCACTCCTCTCCCCTTCACACCTGTACTTGCCACCATGAGATTCTGAAACATTCCTTAGAGTAAATGTGTCTCCTTCAGATACAGGTTCCTTACTCTTGTCTTTATACCACTTATAAGTCCAGCCACTGTAAGACTTAATCTCACACTTCAGAGTGACTGTCTCTCCAGTGAACACAGGACTCTGGGGTGTTACAGTTAGTGTGGCTGCAGGTAGGGCTGTAGAAATAAACAGTGAGATCATCTAAACACATTTAATAACAATTGGTCCACAGTTGTGTACATCTGTCTTTGCCTCCACAGGTAGTGTAGTTGTCTCTGCACGCAATAGGACAGAGTTAAGTCCAGTCAGAGAAACAAACAAAATGTTAACAGCAATTCCAATGTACACTGTCAATACATTTCCCAATCGAGTTCCAAGGTGGGAAGATTTGCAAACGCTTCCCCTAGCCACTCCATTAACACAGCAGATTTTTACCAACTGTTTTTGTGCCCCACCTCTCAAATTTTAATTTCAATTGGTGACCTCAAATTCTGATTACTGCTACAGTTCCATTACTAGAAACCTTGCATGAAGAGTAAATGCACAGCATAGAAAACAGAGAGACAAACCACCTGTCCTATACCATTAATGGTAGAATAATACTGTACTAAAAAATAGATCATGCTCACCTGAAACAGTCAAAGATATATTATCACTCTTTTGAGAGGTCTCTGAATCTTTTCTTCTGCTTCCTCCACACCTGTAGTCTCCACTCTGGTTCTCCTGCACAGACTGAAGTCTGTATTCATTCACATCACTCCAGCCTGCCTGTGGGTAAACCGGCTCCCCTTCTCTATACCAGTTGTATCTCCAGTCTGATGGGGACCCTCCCTGTATGTTGCAAGTGAGAGCGATGCTCTCTCCACTGAACACTGGAGACCAGATTAGGGTTAATACAGCTTTGGTTCTCTCTGGGGAAAAGAAAGATGAAATAACTGAACTATACCTTCGCTTTCAAGTAGTAGGCACAGTACCTTCATCAACAGTCATTATGATCATGACTATACTTTTAGACCTCCGTAAATGTTCTAAAATATACCAAAGTAGAGTACACACTAAAAAATAGCAAACAATGCTGCCCCAAAACATAAATAAGAGAGCAAAAAAAAATTTCTACCTGACAGAGTCAGTGTGACTCCATCACTGGTGTCTGAACTCTGTGTGGTTCCTCTCTGTGCTCCTATGCAGGTGTAACTACCAGAGTGGACATCACCAGCAGGACTGATACTGTACTCATGACTGGAGACTAAATAAGAGTTTCGGAAATACCAGCTGTAGTCCCAGTCAGTGTTTCTCTCCTCTGTTATTTCACACTTGAGGTTAACAGAGTCTCCTCTGAATATGGCTCTACTGGCTGGAGTCAGAGTCACTACAGCCTTGGGTCTCTCTGTAAACACATCACATTTAACAGTAGATATGAGAAACAACAGCTGGATAGAGAGAAATAAAAAAGAGAAAAGACAGAGTGAGAAAGAAAGGGAGTGAGAAAGATAGGTATACTGTAGAAAGCACCTACTTGAAACAATCAAAGTTACACGATCACTCTCATGAGAAAACCTCACATCTTTTCTTCTGCTACCTCTGCAGATGTAGTCTCCACTCTGGTTCTCCTGCACAGTCTGAAGTCTGTATTCATTCTTTTCACTCCAGCCTTTCACTGAGTAAGTCTGCTGCCCTCTTCTATACCAGATGAATCTCCAGTCTGATGGGGACTCTCCCTGTATGCTGCAGGTGAGAGTGATGTTCTCTCCACTGAACACTGGAGACCAGCTGGGATTCAGGGTCAGTGTAGGTTTGGGTCTTTCTAGGATGAGAAAGAAGGAAAAACATGAAGCACTTCAAGCAGTGCAGGGTTGGTGTATCTGCAGTGAGGAAACAGAACATCTCATGATGGCATATTTAATGGAAGCACAAACATAAAAGCTAAAAAAGCACTTGAAGAGTGCAGACCTCCGTTGGCCAGCTGAATGTAGACAATCCAATACTTTGATTGGCCCAGAGTCTATATTGAATGTAGACACCAGGCCTGAAGAGCTGGGAGAGCTGAAGTTTCTACGGTGGAACGTAGACTTCTGTAGACTAAAGCCCTATTCGCACGGGACTAGTTTAATGGGGGGACGTATAGTAATGTTGATTAACCAGACATCAGGCATTAGAAACGACTAATTCGGACAGGACAAGAAATCCCAGTGATATTCATCTAACATGGGAGGAGTTGTTGGTTACGCACAGCCGTCACTGGTTGGTATGCACGTCTTCGTGTCACTTCCGTAAACACAATCTGTAAACATGACGCCGACCAGGTCGAAGCAAGCGAAAGTCCCTACTTATTACTTAGCCTAGACTCTAGACGTACCCCTAGTGGTAGCAAATTTGAATTTGCACAGAGGTACGTCTAGAGGCCACCGATAGAAACCCGTTTTAGCCTTCCTCTGGAGGCGGATAACCAATCACAGCGCGGTATGTGTACAGGAAATCGTAAGGCGGGCTTTGTACGATGACGACAGCCCTGCTCAAACCAGAGCGGAATCGTCTTTGGCTTTAGTTTTGGACGAATTGCACTTGTCATTTTCTTTGAAAGTGAAACAAGAAAGTGCACTGAAGTTTTTCGTTCTGAAAAAGATGTCTTTGCCGTGTTACCGACGGGATACGGGAAAAGTTTGATACCAGCTGGTACCACTGGCCGGAACGCTAGCCTATTACGTGGAGAGGCAGTTTGAAAGACAACGCAATCACCCGCCCCTCCATTGAGGTACAGTCTATCAGTGGTCTTCAGACTATACATTCTTATGATATAGTCTGACGTGTCAGGCTACTTATTACTAAGGGTCGCATTCGCACGAGATTAGTATTGCCTATGGTAGATTCTCCGGACCGTTTCACAGGAGGTAAAATTCTCTGCGAAGTTTACCGACATACTCTGCTATTTTTACTGACATGATTACTCCGCTATTTTTACTACATGACATGACTATCCTAGCTTGTTCAGGATATGGCAGCCATTTACATTGAATGATGACAAAACTCGCAATACTTCTCACAGCAATAAAGCAATTTGGGCCACAACATTGGAATGCGGAGCAGGATCTGCGGAGCATCCTGACAGGATGAATAAAAAAATACCCAAAACACAAGATGTCCTTCCCAATATGGGATGGTAGGCAACCCTATGTAGACTCCACTTCTGCCAAGGCAATGTGGTTACAGACACAATATGAATCCCAAATCGTGTTCTGCATCACCGATTGCCACCGAAATTGAATCAGTTCTTACTTGTCCCAATACACACATTGTCTGGAAATCATCCAAATCTGTGCAGTACTTTTTGAGTTATGTTGTACACACAGACAGACAGACACACACACACACAGACAAACAGTCGCAGGCGAAAACATAACCTCCTTGGCGGAGGTAAAAAAAAAACAAAGAAGTTTACCTGATACAGTCAAGACGATCTCATCACTCACGTCTGACCATTGTAAGGTGCCCTTAATCTGTCCTCTACAGGTGTAGCCACCAGTGTGCTCATCACCAGCAGATGAGATTCTGTACTCCTGTTTCGGTGGTAATCCTCCTAAATCAATGTTCCCGTTTAAATACCAGCTGTAGACCCAGTCAGTGTCCCTCCTCTCTGGTAACTCACACCTGAGAGTAACAAACTCTCCTCTATATATGTTTGTACCGACTGGATTCAGGGTCACTGCAGCTTTGGGTTTCTCTGTAAATACATTACATTGCTCAGTAATGAAATATGGTAAATATGCCATAGTAGTTTATGCAATGACACAATCTAATTTTCAAGCAGAAATTAGGAAGCTTGACATTGCCAGGAACAATTTCCAGTAAATACCACATTATGTTACAAAATACCAACTTGAAATAGTCAGAGCCACATCTTTACTCTGAAGAGAAGCCTTTGAATCTTTTCTTCTAGTTCCTGCACAGCTGTAGTCTCCACTCTGGTTCTCCTGCACAGACTGAAGTCTGTATTCATTCTCTTCACTCCAGCCTGTCTGTGGATAAACCTGCTGCTCTCCTCTATACCAGCTGTATCTCCAGTCTGATGGGGACTCTCCCTGTATGCTGCAGGTGAGAGTGATGTTCTCTCCACTGAACACTGGAGTCCAGATAGGACTCAGGGTCAGAGTGGCTTTGGGTCTCTCTGAAAAAGGAACATGGAATAACTGAACCACTTCTGTACTGAACACTGTACAGGAGATGGCCCTGTACCTTCATCGACAGTCATTATGATCAAACCGCTAATCTCCAACAACTGCAAACCCTCTGCAAAAAATGAACACTAAAAATGACCACACTTAAAGGAATAGTTCACCTCTTTATGAAAATTGGTTATTCACCCCCTTACCTGGAATTACATGGGTAAGAGCATTTTGGTCGGTGCATGCGTTGTCCTAGTTTGGCAACCCCAGTTTTACCTTTAGCTTAGCATAGGCACTGGAAAGTAAAGTTGCCAAAGAGTTGCTATCTGGCAACTTTGCATTCCAGCGCCTATGCTAAGCTAAAGCTAAAAAATGGGGAAAATTGGTGATGACACACTAGGAAAACACAAGTACTGTGACCAAAACGCTTTTACCCACATATGTAACTCAGAGTAAAGAGGTGAATAACCAATTTTCATAAAGGGGTGGACTATTCCTTTAAGAGCTAACAAGCAATGTAGCCCCAAAGCATAACTGTAACAACCATTTGTTTTACCTGCCACAGTCAGTGTGACTCCATCACTGGTGTCTGAACTCTGTGTGGTTCCTCTCTGTGTTCCTCTGCAGGTGTAGCTACCAGAGTGATGATAACCAGCAGGACTGATTCTGTATTCCTGACTGGAGACTACAGGAGTGACTGGGTTTCTGTTTAAATACCAGCTGTAGTCCCAGTCAGTATTTCTCCTCTCTGATATCTCACACCTGAGGGTAACAGAGTCTCCCCAGAATATGTCTCTACTGGCAGAAGTCAGAATCACTGCAGCTTTGGGTCTCTCTGCAAAATGTATACATCACATTGATCAGTAATATATGAGATATGGTAAATATCATACCAGATCTTTTATTCTGTGCAGTAAGACAATGTAACTTAAAGAAATTGAAAAGCTTGACATTGCCAGGAACAAAGTCTGTACAAAAAATCAATTTAAAGCGTCAGGCCACCATTCGTGGAAATAAGTTCATTTTGCACCTCCCCTCGAGTGAAGAAATTGACTTTTACCTTTTTTCTGTTCATCAAGCCGTTCTCCGAGCCTGGCGATACGACTTGCAGCTCTAGCCTAGCATAGTTGCTTGAATCCGATTTGAACAGCTAGCATCGCACCCGCTAGCATCATGCTTAAAAGTAATGAATATTTCCGGTAATTTTCCCATTTAAATGTCTTCTCATCTCTAGTTGAAAAATGTAATAATACTTGCAGAAAATTAAACGTGGCGATTTCTTTGGACGATTTGTTTTGGAACTATATCTCATTTCTGCATAATGATCAATGCGCATGGCGTAGCAGCACACTCATATCAAAGCAGCCCCCAAAAATTAGTCCCAACAAACACAACACAAGTTCATGTTACATTCACTACGTGTGTTGATTATTACGCCGAACTGGATTATAGTTCCAAGATAATTAAACCGAGGAAATTGCCACGTTTCATTTTCTGCAAGTATTATTACATTTTCCAACTAGATATGAGAAGACATTTAAATGGGAAAAATTATCGGAAATATTTATTACTTGTAAGCGTGATGCTAGCGGGTGCGATGCTAGCTGTTCAAATCGGATTCAAGCAACTATGCTAGGCTAGAGCTGCAAGTCGTATCGCCAGGCTCGGAGAACGGCTTGATGAACAGAAAAAAGGTAAAACTCAATTTCTTAACTCGAGGGGAGGTGCAAAATGAACTTATTTCCACGAATGGTGGCCTGACGCTTTAAAGTAAACATGATTTTACAAAATACCTACTTGAAATAGTCAGAGCCACATCTTCACTCTGAAGAGAAGCCTTTAAATCTTTTCTTCTGCTTCCTCTGCACCTGTAGTCTCCACTCTGGTTCTCCTGCACAGACTGAAGTCTGTATTCATTCCCATCACTCCAGCCTGTCTGTGGGTAAACCTGCTGCCCTCCTCTATACCAAATGTATCTCCAGTCTGATGGGGACTCTCCCTGTATGCTGCAGGTGAGAGTGATGCTCTCTCCACTGAACACTGGAGTCCAGATTGGATTTAGGGTCAGAGTGGACATGAGTCTCTCTGGGAAAAAAAGAACATGAAATAACTGAACCATTTCTGTACTGTACAACGTAAAGATGCGACCCTGTACCCTCATCACGGTCATTTGTTATCATACCACTACTCTCAAACAACTTCAACCTCAACAACTGCTTTTTATTACCTGATACAGTCAGTATGACACCATCACTGGTGTCTGAACTCTGTGTGGTTCCTCTCTGTGTTCCTCTGCAGGTGTAGATACCAGAGTGATGATAACCAGCAGAACTGATTCTGTATTCCTGACTGGAGACTACAGGAGTGACTGGGTTACTGTTGAAATACCAGCTGTAGACCCACTCAGTGTTTCTCCCCTCTGGAACTACACATCTAAGGGTAACAGAGTCTCCTCTGAATATGCCTCTACTGGCAGGAGTCAGAGTCACTGCAGCTTTGGGTCTCTCTGTAGATGGAGGAATATATAAGGTATGAGAAATATCATTGTTGGATACAAATTGGATACACAGAAAGAGAAACAAAAAGAAGAGAGAAAAAAACAGAGAGAGTGAAAAGCAGGGAGAAAGATGGGTCTAGAAAGTGCCTACTTGAAATAGTAGGAGTCCACTTGGGACTGGTGGTCGCCACAGCTTTGGGTGTCTCTGAGGAAAAAAAAGAAAAAGCACTAATTTGTACAAAAGTGGTGGTGGTGGTGGGGGCTATTTGGCCATAAGATAATAATGCTGTTATAGCCAAATATCCCATGCTTAACATTTTCAGATAATTATGAAGATTGTATTGGCATTCATCATGTCTTGGCAATAGCTTACCCTCCAGGCCTAGCGTCAATTTGCGAACTTTACATTATTCACAGCTGCTTATGACAACTTGACAACATATAGGCCATGTCATGTTAGTTTAATGGATAAGACAACATTTGTAAAATGCTACCATGAGGCATGCTTTATGCAGCGAATCAGTCTGAGTTCTCTCTGAAGTTCAGACTACTGTCCATCCTTCGTTAGAGAGTTTTGGGAAACACAGGGATTGGTCTGGTCGATAACTTGGACTACCGTGGTGGTAAGACAATAATTTTATTCTAAATTTGTTAGTTGTTTGGGAACTGGACCCTTGACATTATTTTGCAACAATTTCTACAAAACACTCACTCACTATATCAAATCTAAAAAGTTATCAAAAATCAGAAACATATCTCACCTTTGGCATATCCATAGTGGGAGGAGATGCTCATCACCAGGCCTACAACACAAATACATAATGTCAGTGTTGATCTTATTCTTCTTCCTCATCAATTCAGTCAGGATCACTTAAGTCAAAATAGTTTTATTAAAATTAACAAGAACTACATTTGGCAGTTAAAGCGACTCCTTCACAGCACAATGCATGCCACCACATTCTTGTTTTAGAGTGGAACCATCACAGAGGCCAATTGCCAGAATACATGTACATACCCGTGAATGGATTATGACTTCCCTGTTTTATTTCCAACTTTGTGATATCAGTGTCGGGGGTAACGTTGTGGCTCAACTCAGAAATTTACAGTATGGAAGTATTGGAAGTGTGGCTGATTTGAAGAGACTGCTCTTCTCCATTTTATTAAAGTCTTTGTTGTCGACACCGTTATGAGTCAACTCTGCAACATTAGTATGGATGTGTGGCTGACTGAAGAGACTACCCCGCTGACATAGAACGTTATGGCAACATTTGCTTCTCCTCTAGATTTTTAAGAACATTTTCCTGTTTTAGTTCAGAGAGGGTTTGGCTATTCCAGCGTGGTTATTGCTTCATAATTGTAGCCTAAAGGTGCCTACAGACCAAAGATCCGCGACGAGACGGGCTGCGACGTTCTAAAACTCTGAAACTGCGATTTGACATGTTAAATCTTGCAACGGCTTGCAACCGCTTAAGACAAACTGTGATTTTTGATTCACACCACCTCAACTACTCTCTAAAACAGTCTCATCTCATCACGAATCTTCAGTCTGAATTGAGCTTAAATTGCATACAATTTGATAGTTTATTTGTAAGTTAAAACAACTAAATTTGTTGCCTATTTCTGAAAATTTTAGGCTACCCTAATTTTGCAACTCGCAACACATCTACTCACAACAGCTATTTTTATTTCAGGCGACCAAAGGTTAAATCCCTTTACAATGTGTCAGGTTATTTTTTACTAACTTTTTTTTTCTCACAAAAAATCAGAAGAAAGTTGCGGGAGCGTTCACCTAACCAAATAACACAATCGGAAGTGAAAGCTCTACATTAGCATTTAAAAAACAGAAAACCCTTCAGAGAACTAAAACAACCTTCATGGAATGTTCCTTCCTAATCCAATGTCGTACTTGGCCCACAAGCCCACAGCTGTTTCCTTTTGGACGGGAATTTTGGAAGTCCATTTCCTTTTCCTGTTGACTAGTTGGGGTGTTGGCTGCAATTACACTGTCTTTTGACTCTGTTGGTGTTACTTCTAGTCTAACTTTGGTATATTTGAACTCAGAAAAAAGAGGAGAGAGGCAGTTGGAGTAGTCCTTGACTACACAGGGCTGTGGTGCTCGATTTCCACAAGTGCACGGCTATATTTGGATTTATCCAGGAGGCTCCTAGATTTGTTAGGTTTGTTCCCATCCCTATAATTAATCCTGATCCCAGTCCAAACATAATTCATTCTAATCAACATATACGTTGAGAAGCCCAAACAAAAGCAAGGATGTAAACAATTTACTGTTTACATCCTACTGCTATTTACATTATATATTAATAATATTGATGATAACCTTTCAGATGCAGATATTCACTTGTATGCAGACGATACTGTTATATATTGTTCTGCACCTTCCATGGACAGGTGCATGTTAAAGTTGCAAGAAGCATTTGAAAGAGTCCAGCACAGCCTTTTATCTTTAAAATTGGTATTAAATGATATGAAAACAAAATATATGATCTTTTCAAGGAACCGAAGGAGTATCCCTTCTGCTCCACCTCTTTTCACTTTGCAGGGTAGCGCCATTGAGCTGGTTTCCTCCTACAAGTATTTAGGCTTTGTGTTAGAGGAGGACTTGTCCTTTAAACTTCATGTAAAACAATTGCTTTCTAAGCTAAGACTAAAGCTGGGGTTTTATTATCGAAATAGTGCTTGTTTCTCTCAGTCTGCAAGAAGAAAGTTGGTAGAAGCTACATTTTTTGGATTATGGGGACATTTATTATAGAAACACTACTAAAACATTTTTACAATCTCTTGATTCTACTTATCACTCTGCATTAAGATTCATAACCCGAAGAAAGCATTCCACACACCATTGTATGCTGTATGACCTAGTAGGGTTACATGCCGCCATTCCGACATACCGCCACTCCGATATTAGGCGGCATAAGCACTGGCTTCTATTTGGATACAAGGCCATAGTTGGCCAGCTCCCCTTGTATATGCACAGCCTTTTATCTTTTAGCGATCAAGAGTACAATCTACGCTCAAGTAGATACATTGTTTTAAATGTCCCCATGATGAAAACAGAATTTGGTAAAACTGCTTTTATTTATTGTGCCTCAACTGCATGGAATGAGCTACAGAAATCACTCAAACTTGTTGTTTTTATGACTGTAGTTGAGTTTAAATTATATCTTAATGACACTTTCAAATCTGTCTGCACTTGCTTTTAAATTTCTATTATTGTTTTATGTTTATCAAGTTCATTGCATATTTTATCCTTACATTCAGTTTAACCCTTTCTGTTTTGTCTGTGTCCTGTCTGTGTTAATGTAATGTGTGCTTCTGCCTTGGCCAGGGCTCACTTGAAAAGAGATTTCTATCTCAATGTGATTTTTGTTCCCTGGTTAAATAAAGGTAAAATAATAAAAAATAAATAAATAAATAAATAAATAAATACTGGAATCAGGTCTTCATATGCAATTAGAAACCCTATGCAAAGCAATGATAAAACTAATAAACCAACACTAAGACACAAACACACACATAATAAAATTACACAAAGTTAGAAGCATCGAAGTCTCCAGAACACAGAATGTAGGTACTCACAGAGCAGCAGGCCTAGTGGAGAGAGCTCCATGCTGTGTTCCGTCCAGTCATAGAGATCTTTGAATGTGTTGAAAGAGACAGAGACTCAGTCCACTTCATCGAATGAGCACATTGGAGAAGGATATTTGTGAACAGAGAGAGGGGTGAGAGGTTATGAGTGTGAGAAAGAGTGATTGTGGGGAGAGGGAGTGCTGGGGTGTGGCTAAAATAACTGAGAGAAGCATGCAGAAAAGTCCTATAACCTACAGAAGAAACCAGTACAAAGCCACAGTCTCTCACCTCTTAACACAATGCAACCACTGTAGAATCAAAATACACAAATACAAACAAGCAGAACACAGAAAACAATTGAGTTGCGGAAAAGAGTGAACAAGTGATGAAGTAAATAGAAATAAGTAAGATAAAAACAGCAAGGATACTGGAAAGAATTGAGTGATTGAGACCAATTTTTTTAAAAAATATATAACTCTATAGCTGAGCAGACAAAGCAATATGGTCAAAACAGTAGATTTTCATATATGTTTGTAGTGAATGAAAGCGTATGAAGCCTTCCAAGAACAAGACAGTGCCTTAGTTGATACACAGGTGTCAATTCAGCACCACGGAGAGCTCCCAACTACACATGCAGCAGAATACAAGATAAACCTATACTTGCCGTCTCAAAACCTAGGCTTATCTGGTCAAAGAAAATGTAAGGAAATATTGTTTTGTAAGTTTGTACACTAATCGTCAATCACACATGACACACATGTAGATTGTTAAGAGGAGATGCAAGTCCCTGCCCATTTTAGAATGTGTGAAGTGTCGGTGTCTCCTTATTTCGTTGCATTGTACGTTGCACAAGTTAGTAAATCATGGTTTAATGCTGCTTTACTTTTATTTTGTAAATACACAGGTACAGTCAGAAATCCCCAGAGGTGGCTTTTAACATGGTTGTGAATACTATCTGTTCTCAATGAGATTAGATCTGTGCTTATATGCCTGAAGAAAAACAAAACAAAACAAAACAAAAAAAAAACATTATCCTTATGAACTGCAGTGGTATGTGAAAAGTGTCATAAACATGGCACATAGTGAACAAAGTCTGGCATTGTGAAACACTGACTGAACTGCATGAATCAAATACTCAGTACTTCAGCACCATGGGCGTACCCCACACAGGACTGGTTTGTATCTCACGCTTAGTATTTATAGACCTGAAACTACCTGACCTCTGACTAAAGTTGGGGTGGCTCTGCTCTGGTGCTGGTGTGTGTTGGTTATGGGTTGAGTTGCATCTGTGGTTAACACCTTTGAAATGTTTCTCATGCAAGACTGTTCTTTTCTCATGCAGGCCTGTTCTCTCCACATCTAAATAAGGTAGAAACAACTAGCAGCGGTGTTGCAAGGACTGACCATGGCATGAGTGATGGGTAACATAAAAAACATGTCAGCATAGAAACAGAGAACACTATGAGAGGGTAAAACCAGAGAGGATTCAATGGTCACTGTTAAAAGATCTTGGTAAAACACAGCACAGAAAAGTCGTAGTTTATAAGAAAGGGGAAAGAAACAGATCTCAGTTTGACATACTGTATGTCAATCATTCTGCTAACCAGAGAAAAACAATGCTGACGCAAGCTCAGTGCAACACTTGTGTGGTCATATCTGTTGTCTTGCCACTACTGTGATGACCGAGAGAAAACATTGATGTATTAAGAGTTTCTGAGGTAGGGCTTTTACCTGCGGACCTTCTGCCTAAGTTAATTTTACTAGAGGTTGAAATACATTTAAACTGTTTTGCAAAGTTTCTATTTTTCTACCATTGCTTTTGTGTGTATCATGAGTGCAACTTTAACTACAAATACTAAGCAACTAAATTTAGCTTTACAGCATACAGCCATTTTGTTTTCTTATTCTAAGTACACTGTGTGGTTTTAGCTGTAGTGAGAAAAACAGTGTTAAGAGAGATTGGTGGCAAGAGATTGGTGTAATGCTATGTTCTACTGTGTGGGGTCACTGTGCCAAAGCAATTTTTGAATTATGATCAGTGCATGACAATATTGCAGAGCACACACACTCAATTTCTGTTCAGCTACAAATTGTGCGGCTCAAATGAATGAATTGTAAAGAACTGTAGCTGTCCATTTTTATATTTTTGTAATTTCGTATGGGGATGGTTAAATGTCTAATTTATCTCAGAGTTATGCTCAACTAAATATGTAATTTATTCAAACTATATATAAATACCCAACTTATTCATAATATCTCCATTTTTCTACGTATTTAATGTGATTTGTGTGTGTTAATGGTTATGTGTATTTTGTGAATTGTCCTGCGTGTGGCAGTAGCGTGTACCATGGGGAGACAAGGTTAATTGCCGATAGGCTGCAGGTGTGGGAAAGTGTTCATTGCTTTGTCGGGGCCTGGGTCACACACGTTTTTAGCTCCTCAAACTTTGTAACCTAGTATGTTTAACGTTACTTGCATTCACTCACATTTAATGGCTTTTTAAGAACAGAAGATTATCGTATCATATCCGCTGCTTTCATACAACTTTGACGCTGTTTAACAACAGAAGATTATCGTATCATATGTGTGCATTCCTTGGTGAGCGCAGCGAGTTTTCACTGTAGCAGCCCTTGGATCCCAATGAGAGAGAGTCTCGACGGATGCTAAAGGATTAAAAAGTTGATGCAACGTTTGGACTAAAATAAAAGGAAACTTAAGCATCCGTCGAGACTCTCTCTCATTGGGATCCAAGGGCTGCTACATGAATAATAAAATATTATTGTTCAGTAAATTGTTCTTTGATGGTGTCAAGTACAGCCAGGCACCAACCCTCGACCCTGCACATCTGACCAATTTTTTTTTACCTCATAGTAGGCCTATTTATTACACATTCCTTCCCATCTTCTGCAGATTAATCGACTCCTTGTCGAGGTGAAAACCCCCCATTCATCTCTTGTCGATGTGAAAACCCCCCAATAAGATGTGGTTATTCTCCAAAAGCAAAACTCACTTGATCGAATAAAGACAAAACCTCAGCCTTTTCCTTTCTCTTTCTCTTTCTGCTCTTGGTCTCTTTTTTTATTCACATTCGTAAAGAGCATACAAAAATTGACTTTTCATATTAACAATATAAATCTTAATATGAGATATGCATCAATTTACAGAAAGCATATTTACAGAGTAGATTTGCAAGTATATTCTGAAGCTAATCAGGCCTACTGAAAACTGCTTCGGCACAGTCATGTTTTGACAAAGGCAGTAACATTCCTATTTAAAACTGCTGTGGTATTAGCAAAAAATATGTTTGAAAGAATAAAGCACCTGAAAAGTACAAAAAAGTACAAAATACATTTTGTTGAGATCTTAAGGGGTCCTTGAAAAAATGTTATATTTCATGAGGGCTCCCTGCTGTAGAGTCATCCAGGGCCTTGTACATCTATTTTACTTTAACTTTGGAAATGGAACCAGACGTGCTCTTGAAGCAAATCTCTTTCATTCTCAGGCATCTGTAAACATAATGTCATATGAACCTCAGTGGTAGAAATATGAGGGTGGATCCATTACACACTGATATTCTTACATTTTCTTATACATCCATTTATTGTTTACATTATTCCTGTATGCTGGTGAGAAAAAATTCACACAGGCGCCAGAAACTCCACTGATTATTGGCCATTTCCTACATTATTTCTGCTCCACCATCACAATCCATCTTTTGAACCACACAGGCATTGCTCCTTACCTGATGAGCATCCAGGTTTCACAGCAGAGTAAACATGCTCTTCTTCAGAGGATTTTGATTTGGCTTGAAAAAGAAAGATACCAGCTGTTACCTACAGTAGACTACTTGCAGGTTGCAGTTTATCAGTCCTATCAGTGCAAGAGTGATGAGTTTTGGTCTAAAACTGGTTAAAAATATAACCACCTAAAATGTGTTCGAAAATGAGTAACAGACATGCCTTGTATGTAGTGATTCTGCATATTGTTCCTTTAAAAACAGATACGACTTACCTTTTCTCTTCACATTGATATTTTTACATTTTCTTATACATCCATTTATTATTTACATTATTCCTGTATGTTGGTGAGAGCCAGATTTCCCCCAGCCATATACTAATATTTAAAAATATATATATTATTGGCCGTTTCCTAGATTACTTCTGCTCCACCATCACAATCCATCTTTTGAACCACACAGGCATTGCTCCTTACCTGATGAGCATCCAGGTTTCACAGCAGAGTAAACATGCTCTTCTTCAGAGGATTTTGATTTGGCTTGAAAAAGAAAGATACCAGCTGTTACCTACAGTAAACTACTTGCAGGTTGCAGTTTAGCAGTGCTATCAGTGCAAGTCAACACAAGAGTGATGAGTTTTGGTCTAAAACTGGTTAGAAATGTAACCACCTAAAATGTGTTTGAAAATGAGTTACCATGTAACAGACATGCCTTGTCTGTAGTGATTCTGCATATTGTTCCTTTAAAATCACAGATATGATTCACCTTTACTCTTCAGTGGCTTCATATCTATCTGTACATCAGCATATGTGACATCGCTGGGGTCAGCTGCAAAATACACAAATGTGAGGAATATTTATAAATAACAATGCCTGCATCTTACACCCTGTTTATTGTGTTTCTTTGTCTTAGTATTTGTCACATCAGTGGGTCCATCAACAACTTCATCTGAAACAGCAGAGGCACCAGAACCAGAAATAAAACTGGTGCCTGGTCCGTGTACTAAAGACCACAGGACCAGATTTAGACTGAATGTTTTCTTTATAGAAGGCCCAGATAGCTTTAATCTGATGCATGAAATAAGTTGTTTAAATTCCCTTCATTTAACATTTAATCAGTATATGTCACAAATAAAGACAAATGTTGATTTCTTTAGGCACAAGTAAGGCACAGCAAAAATAGTTATGGAATTCAGGAATGAACATGTTACCTGTTGATGGACACAGTGATGGTTCTGATATTAAAGTCCTACCTTGTTTTCTAACTGGCTTCAGCCTTGCATACAGAGTGTCTGACACTGTTGCACCTGCCTTGGCTGGAACAAATAAAACAGAGGTAACAGAGTGTATTTATCATAAAGTAATAATTAGCCATCTTGTACGAAAAAGCTTTGGTGTCAAACACATACCTCCTTTCTTTTTACTCTTTGCATCCCTCTTCAGATCAATCTCTGCATAGAGCACATTGCTGGGTGCAGCCACTGAACCACCTTGTAAACAATACAGATTACAGATTATTAAAGTCTGTCTGACTGTCGATCTGTCTGTCTATCTACAGAATCTATAGGTACTATATTACCATAACCACTTTAAAATGAAATCCATTTTTAATTTAAATCGTACTATAACCATTATCTGTCATGTCCCACCTACAACTTTTTGCTGTGATGTTGAGGTCTGGCTATTATTCTGTTGCTGGCCACTAGAGGGAGAAAGAGATCATGAGCTAATCATGAGTTAAAACTAAAACATGTAAATTGGCTTTGAAAGCAAAAAAAAAAAAAAAAAAAGAAGCCTTGATACCTCATTAATTAAAATATTATAAGCAAATACAAGACTTACCTGTTTGGTGTCACTGGAATTGAACCTAAGTTAAAAAGATGTTATATAATAAATAATCTGAAATGTTATCTTGTTTTATTAAACTACAATCATTTTACTATAGTAATAGGCCAAACTGAAGTGTTTTCTTACCTTTTGCTTTCCGGGAGCGATACAGCAGGACCAGTAATATAACCAGAGCAAAGACAAAAAGCAGTCCGACCACCATACCTACTCCTACTCCCAGTACAGAGGACCCAGAATCTGAAAATTTGAATTTGGTAATGGAAAAATACATGGATATTACTGTAAAACTATTTTTTATCATCATGCAAGCAATATATATTTACTTATCATGGAACAAGTTTAGAAAGGAAAACTGTTCACACATTCTATTGTTCATGGAGTATTTCCTTTCCTCTATGGAGAACACAATATGGAATCAACATCTTTTTTTTCTTCCAGTAATTACAGCAATAAAAGGACTAGATATTATTTACTGTAAATGACTTCCTGCTAGAAAAAGCTATAGTCCATTGCATTCTATTTATTCTGTAGATGCATTTCCCTTTACTTTCCAGTGCAATGAAATTTCCATAATCAATTTTTAACTTACACATACCTCTAACTGTGACCCAGCTCTCTGGTGACTCTCCTGTCTCTGGGTAGTTGCACTTATAGAGGCCTTCATGTGACTTTGAGACTGCAGGGATGGTCATCTCTCCTGTGGTGGAGGTCTGGAGGAGTGCCCCATCTTTATAGAAGTCAGCACTGATGTTTGATGGCTGGTAGCGATATCTACAGCGCAGAGTCAGAGGATCTCCCTCAGTCACAGGATGGACAGGACTCTCCAGGATCACATCACCATCTACGAACATGAGCTCAGGTTATTCATTTAGTCATTAACACACTTACAATCAATCAACTTTCTGATATCAAGTAAACAATGGCTCCAATTGACTATGAATTCATATGGGATTACCCTCACCATGCACTGTGATGTTGACAGGATTACTCTGCTCTCCAGACTCAGACTGACACCAGTAAACTCCACTATCTGATGGAGATGCTGATCTGATGCTGCAGGTGGATCCTGTTTCTGATCTCCGGTCAGTGGGACACTTTGATTCCCCTCCTCTGTCTGTGAACCACCTCAGTCTCCATCCAGTAGAGTTGCCCTGAACCCCACAGCTCAGAGAGAGAGACTCAGATCTGAAGATCTGGGACCAGTTGGAATGGAGGATCACAGAAGTTTCCAGAGACACACCTGAGATGGACAGAGTGACATGTGAGCTTAAAATAGAAGCTGCTAGACTGGAGACACACTGCTCCATACAAAATGGTTCAGGTAACAAGTGAACTCTGATGATTAGTCTGTATCTCACCTGTGACCCAGAGAGGCTGAGGTTGGCTGAACTGTGTGTGATAGGCTGGCTCTCCTCTCTCTGCTCTGCACACATAAACCCCTGAGTGTCTAAGAGCAGCAGGGCTGAGAGTGTAGGAGCCTCCAGATCCTCTCATGCTGTCTGGGAGCAGCTCTACAGAATATCCTATCTGTCCCTGTGTCACTTTTAGTGAGTCATGCCTGTAGGGGGCAGTCTTGTACCAGTGGAATCTCCAGCCTGTAGTGGAGTCTTTAACCCCACAGCTGAGTGTAACTGAGTCTCCTTCAGTCAGCCAAGGCTGTGAAAGGGAACTCAGAACTGCCTGGGCTTTCTCTGTTTTAAATGAGGAGAAAGTGCATTGAGTTGCATTGATATAACTGTATTGACAGAATATATTTAATGTAGGCCTACAAATTTGACAAATAACAAGAAATGTGTTGAGTGATTGGAAATGAAAACCCAAGTATATACTAACCAGGAGAAATCCTAATAGTTTCAGCATCACTTTCGTCTGAGTCTTTTTTGTCATTTCTCCTTTGCCCTTTACATGTAAAGCTACCACCTTTCCTTGGATTTATTTCATATCCCATATAGTGTCCATCAGTGTAGATTTTCTGTCCATTCCTAGTCCAGCTATACTCCCAGTCTTTGCTCTTCCCACTCGTTATGTCACATCTGAGAGAGATGTGCTCCCCACTGAAGAACTTGGTCCAGTTTGATTTTAGTGTAATGATAGCTTTTGGTTTTTCTGTCAAAGATCAATTAAGATAGTTAACTGTGGATAAGTGAACATCCAAATTACATTTTCAAAACACAGGCTATTGACATAAGAATAAAATGATATAATATAGCATGAATATAGACAGCATTTACTGTACTCAAAAACACAGATGTTATGATCACTGTATGTTTCTTTTGTTGCTGCTTATTGTATGTAAGCTAATAAACTAACCTGAAATCTTCATCTCAGCACCATCACTATACTGTGTGTAAAAGCCCTGCACCAGTACTGTCCTCCATTAGAGACTTTAACAGATCTGATGCTGTAGGAGTTTCCATCAGTCTGGTTCACAGGATCAGAGGTATGAGTGTCTCTGTACCAGTAGAACACCAAACCAGAGGAAACACCCAACTCACATCTCAGAGTCACTGAGTCTCCTGTGAAGAGCTGGTGGACTGGACTTAGCGTGAGTTTGGGTTTTGAGGCTTAGAAGGATGAAAAGGATTCACTGTCATACAGTACATCTAAGCATTCCATTATTTTATGAGACATTCAGGAGAAAAATATATGCAGTACTGAATTCAAAAATACTGATTTCCTTGTGGTAAGAACATAACGTCAAAGATGCCAGAGGTGATATTTTCACATTCTGATCAGGCCCGGTTCTAGCCTTTTTGGTGCCCTAGGCCAGATTTGAGTTTTGCCCCCCCCCCTTTTCTAAAAATACAAGAGAAAAACGGAAGAAAAAAAAGTAAGAAATGTGTTATGATGCCCCCCTGATATTTGGTGCCCTAGGCGACTGCCTCGTTTGTCTATGCCTAGAACCGGCCCTGATTCTGATTAAAACAGTTACAGTTACATTACCAGACAACTTCTACTATAATGAAACGGGTAACTTCACCATAGAAAACATATATCATATTGGTAAAGTATTGTACTGAAAATGAACAATCCTCACCTGAAACAGTCAGAGTCATATCATGACTCCTATGAGAGGCCTTTGAATCTTTTCTTCTGCTTCCTGCACAGCTGTAGTCTCCACTGTGATTCTTCTGCACAGACTGAAGTCTGTATTCATTCATTTCACTCTCGCCAATCTGTCTGTAAACCTGCTGCTCTCCTCTATAGATCCAGCTGTATCTCCAGTCTGATGGGGACTCTCCCTGTATACTGCAGGTGAGAGTGATGCTCTCTCCACTGAACACTGGAGTCCAGCTGGGGTCAAAGGTCAGAGTGGCTTTGGGTCTCTCTGGGGGAAATAAAGAGGAAATAACTTTCGGTATGTACTGTAAATTAGATTACAATTTTAAAAAGTTACAAGACTTGAATGAAAAGTTTTTACCTGACACAGTCAGTGTTACTCCATCACTGATCTCTGAACTCTGTGTGGTTCCTCTCTGTGTTCCTCTGCAGGTGTAGCTACCAGAGTGATGATAACCAGCAGAACTGATTCTATAATCCTGACTGGAAACTACTGGAGTGACTGAGCTGCTGTTTAAATACCAGCTGTAGTCCCACTCAGTGTTTCTCATCTCTGGTATTACACACCTTAGGGTAACAGAGTCTTCCCAGAATATGTATCCACTATCAGGAGTCAGGGTCACTGCAGACTTGGGTTTTCCTGCAAACACATCACACTGTTTAATGTGTTTTATATACCAGATCTTCATCTGCATTTTGTACTGTTCCCTGAGCCAATTTCAAATTAGTTTTAGACAGAAAACACAACACTTGACATCATGAACAAATGACAAACACATCAAATAAAAATGTGCAATGTACAACATAGACTACAAACTTGAAACAGTCAGAGTCACATCATCACTGTCATAAGAGGTCTTTGAATCTTTTCTTCTCCTTCCTCTGCATCTGTAGACTCCACTCTGGTTCTCCTGCACAGTCTGAAGTCTGTATTCATTCTTATCACTCCAGCCTGACTGTGGGTAAACCTGCTGCTCTCCTCTATACCAGCTGTATCTCCAGTCTGATGGGGACTCTCCCTGTATGCTGCAGGTGAGAGTGATGCTCTCTCCACTGAACACTGGAGTCCAGCTGGGGTCAAAGGTCAGAATGGCTTTGGGTCTCTCTGGGAAAAAAGAACATGAAATAACTGAACCACTTCTGTACTGCACACTGTACAGCAGATGACCCTGTACCTTCGTCACAGTCATTTGTGATAATACCACTACTCTCAAAAAAACTGCAATCCTTCTGCAAAAAATAAACGCAAAAAATGACCACACTAAAGAGGTAACAAGCAATGTAGCCTGTGACAACCATTTTTTTTTACCTGACACAGTCAATGTGACTCCATCACTGATCTCTGAACTCTGTGTGGTTCCTCCCTGTGTTCCTCTGCAGGTGTAGTTACCAGAGTGATGATAACCAGCAAATCTGATTCTGTACTCTTGACTGGAGACAACAGAAGTGACAAGGTATCTGTTTAAATACCAGCTGTAGATCAACTCAGTGTTTCTCATCTCTGGTATTTCACACCTGAGGGTAACAGATTCTCCTCTGAATATGTCTCTACTGGCAGAAGTCAGGATCACTGCAGACTTGGGTCTCTCTGTAGATAGAAGAATATATGGGGTAGATATGAGGAATATCATTGTTGGAAAGAGAAACAAAAAGAAGAGAGAAAAAACAGAGAGAGTGAAAGGCAGCGAGAAAGATGTGTCTAGAAATTGCCTACTTGAAATATTAGGAATCCAGTTGGGAATGGTGGTCGCCACAGCTTTGGGTGTCTCTGGGGAAAAAAAAAAGAAAAAGCACTAACATTTGCACTTTGCACAAAAGTGGTGGTGGTGGGGGCTATTTGGCCATAAAATAAAAATGCTGTTATAGCCAAATAGCCCACGCTTAACATTTCCAAATAATTATGAAGCTTGTATTGGCATTCATCATCATGTCTTGGCAATAGCTTACCCTCCAGGCCTATCCTCAATTTGTGAACTTTACATAATCCACAGCTGCTTATGACAACTTGACAACATATAGACCATGTCATATTAGTTTATTGAATAAGACAACTGGCAAAATGCTACCATGAGGCATGCTTTCTGCAGCGAATGAGTCCAAGTTCTCTCCGAAGTTCAGACTACTGTAGTTCATCCTTCGTTAGTTTTGGGAAACACAGGGATTCATCCGGTCGATAACTTGGACTACCGTGGTGGTAAGACAATAGTTATATTCTAAATCTGTAAGTTGTTTGGGAACTGGACCCTTGACATTATTTTGCAACAATTTCTACAAAACACTCACTCACTGTATCAAATATAGAAAGTTATCAAAAATCAGAAACATATCTCACCTTTGGCATATCCATAGTGGGAGGAGATGCTCATCACCAGGCCTACAACACAAATACATAATGTCAGTGTTGATCTTATTCTTCTTCCTCATCAATTCAGTCAGGATCACTTAAGTCAAAATAGTTTTATTAAAATTAACAAGAACTACATTTGGCAGTTAAAGCGACTCCTTCACAGCACAATGCATGCCACCACATTCTTGTTTTAGAGTGGAACCATCACAGAGGCCAATTGCCAGAATACATGTACATACCCGTGAATGGATTATGACTTCCCTGTTTTATTTCCAACTTTGTGATATCTGTGTCAGGGGTACCGTTGTGGCTCAACTCAGAAATTTACAGTATGGAAGTATTGGAAGTGTGGCTGATTTGAAGAGACTGCTCTTCTCCATTTTATTAAAGTCTTTGTTGTCGACACCGTTATGAGTCAACTCTGCAACATTAGTATGGATGTGTGGCTGACTGAAGAGACTACCCCGCTGACATAGAACGTTATGGCAACATTTGCTTCTCCTCTAGATTTTTAAGAACATTTTCCTGTTTTAGTTCAGAGAGGGTTTGGCTATTCCAGCGTGGTTATTGCTTCATAATTGTAGCCTAAAGGTGCCTACAGACCAAAGATCCGCGACGAGACGGGCTGCGACGTTCTAAAACTCTGAAACTGCGATTTGACATGTTAAATCTTGCAAAGGCTTGCAACCGCTTAAGACAAACTGTGATTTTTGATTCACACCACCTCAACTACTCTCTAAAACTATCTCATCTCATCGCGAATCTTCAGTCTGAATTGAGCTTAAATTGCATACAATTTGATAGTTTATTTGTAAGTTAAAACAACTAAATTTGTTGCCTATTTCTGAAAATTTTAGGCTACCCTAATTTTGCAACTCGCAACACATATACTCACAACAGCTATTTTTATTTCAGGTGACCCAAGGTTAAATCCCTTTGCAATCTGGTTATTTTTTACTGAATTTTTTCTCACAAAAAATCAGAAGAAAGTTGCGGGAGCGTTCACCTAACCAAATAACACAATCGGAAGTGAAAGCTCTACATCCATTAAAAAAAAGAAAGAAAAAAAAAACAAAAAAACAGAAAACCCTTCAGAGAACTAAAACAACCTTCATGGAATGTTCCTTCCTAATCCAATGTCGTACTTGGCCCACAAGCCCACAGCTGTTTCCTTTTGGACGGGAATTTTGGAAGTCCATTTCCTTTTCCTATTAGTTGACTAGTTGGGGTGTTGGCTGCAATTACACTGTCTTTTGACTCTGTTGGTGTTACTTCTAGTCTAACTTTGGTATATTTGAACTCAGAAAAAAAGAGGAGAGAGGCAGTTGGAGTAGTCCTTGACTACACAGGGCTGTGGTGCTCGATTTCCACAAGTGCACGGCTATATTTGGATTTATCCAGGAGGCTCCTAGATTTGTTAGGTTTGTTCCCATCCCTATAATTAATCCTGATCCCAGTCCAAACATAATTCATTCTAATCAACATATACGTTGAGAAGCCCAAACAAAAGCAAGGATGTAAACAATTTACTGTTTACATCCTACTGCTATTTACATTATATATTAATAATCTTGGTGATAACCTTTCAGATGCAGATATTCACTTCACTATTCACTATTCACTGCAGACGATACTGTTATATATTGTGCTGCACCTTCCATGGACAGGTAGTGGGGCGCTGAAGGACCCTGTCATTTCAAGTTGATGCAAAAGTTTTGTTTTCACTGCCAAATTAAAGAAGAGGGTCTATAAAACAATTTTGGTTCGAGTGTCAAGCAAGCCGATGAAATATTTTCCCCTTATCCAAAGCGTTTGTTTTATTTTAATGGCGAGATACTACAGGTGAGTAGGGTCAAAATTTTAACTTGCAGTTATAACCATAAAACTTCACCAGTTGATTACTTACACAAATAGGAGGAAATTTTTAAGACCTAAATTTTTAAGACCAAAATTCAGGATTAGAAAGATAAATAAACAAATCCCTCTGAAAAAGTCCTCAACATATAGTTAGGTATGACATTGGAAAGTCTGGTGTATGTAGGTGATTCAGAAGTGGAGATTCAGAATGCAAATGAATGACTCTGATATACAGGTACAGTATATATGGGCCTGGTGATGCATCTTTGTGGGTAAAAGGGGGAATTCTGTTATCACCTACATACACCAAACTTTCCAGTGTCTTTCCTAACTAGATTTTGAAGATTTCTACAAAGTAATTTGTTGATTTACATTCCTAATCCTGATCTACATGACATTTTGGCCTTAAAAATATAGGGCAGAAATCCATTTTTTAAGGCTGTTGGCCAAATTTTCTAATTTAATGTATTAACAAAATGAAAAAAATATTTTGAAACTAACCTTTTCCAATGTCCAGATCTTTCACTTTAAAATGTATGCAAATTCGCACATATTTAATTACATTTGAGCCAATTAGCATATTAAAACACAAGATTACATAAAACTTGCAATATACTTTTCCCCTCCTATTTGTGTGAGTAATCAACTGGTGAAGTCTCATGGTAATACCTGCAAGTTAATTTTTTTACCCTATTAACCTGTAATATATTGCCTTAAAAAACACACCCGATTTACATAAGGGCGCAAATATTTCATCGGTCTGCTTGACACTCAAACCAGCATTGTTCTATAGACCCTTAACATCAATTTAAAAGTGAAAATAAAACTTTTGCATCAACTTGAAATGAAAACGAAGAATTACATTGACACCTTCCTCCACTAAGGTGCATGTTAAAGTTGCAAGGAGCATTTGAAAGAGTCCAGCACAGACTTTTATCTTTAAAATTGGTATTAAATGATAAGAAAACAAAATATATGATCTTTTCAAGGAACCGAAGGAGTATCCCTTCTGCTCCACCTCTCTTCACCTTGCAGGGTAGTTCCATTGAGCTGGTTTCCTCCTACAAGTATTTAGGCTTTGTGTTAGAGGAGGACTTGTCCTTTAAACTTCATGTAAAACAACTGCTTTCTAAGCTAAGACTAAAGCTGGGGTTTTATTATCGAAATAGTGCTTGTTTCTCTCAGTCTGCAAGAAGAAAGTTGGTAGAAGCTACATTTTTGGATTATGGGGACATTTATTATAGAAACACTACTAAAACATTTTTACAATCTCTTGATTCTACTTATCACTCTGCATTAAGATTCATAACCCGAAGAAAGCATTCCACACACCATTGTATGCTGTATGACCTAGTAGGGTTACATGCCGCCATTCCGACATACCGCCACTCCGATATTAGGCGGCATAAGCACTGGCTTCTATTTGTATACAAGGCCATAGTTGGCCAGCTCCCCTTGTATATGCACACTGCACAGCCTTTTATCTTTTAGCGATCAAGAGTACAATCTACGCTCAAGTACATACATTGTTTTAAATGTCCCCATGATGAAAACAGAATTTGGTAAAACTGCTTTTATTTATTGTGCCTCAACTGCATGGAATGAGCTACAGAAATCACTAAAACTTGTTGTTTTTATGACTGTAGTTGAGTTTAAATTATATCTTAATGACACTTTCAAAACAGTCTGCACTTGCTTTTAAATTTCTATTATTGTTTTATGTTTATCAAGTTCATTGCATATTTTATCCTTACATTCAGTTTAACCCTTTCTGTTTTGTCTGTGTCCTGTCTGTGTTAATGTAATGTGTGCTGCTGCCTTGGCCAGGGCTCACTTGAAAAAGAGATTTCTATCTCAATGTGATTTTTGTTCCCTGGTTAAATAAAGGTAAAATAATAAAAAATAAATAAATAAATAAATAAATAAATAAATAAATACTGGAATCAGGTCTTCATATGCAATTAGAAACCCTATGCAAAGCAATGATAAAACTAATAAACCAACACTAAGACACAAACACACACATAATAAAATTACACAAAGTTAAAAGCATCGAAACCTCCAGAACACAGAATGTAGGTACTCACAGAGCAGCAGGCCTAGTGGAGAGAGCTCCATGCTGTGTTCCGTCCAGTCATAGAGATCTTTGAATGTGTTGAAAGAGACAGAGACTCAGTCCACTTCATCGAATGAGCACATTGGAGAAGAATATTTGTGAACAGAGAGAGGGGTGAGAGGTTATGAGTGTGAGAAAGAGTGTGTGATTGTGGGGAGAGGGAGTGCTGGGGGTGTGGCTAAAATAACTGAGACAAGCATGCAGAAAAGTCTTATAACCTACAGAAGAAACCAGAACAAAGCCACAGTCTCTCACCTCTTCACACAATGCAACCACTGCAGAATCGAAAAAGACAAGAACAAACAGGCAGAACACAGAAAACAATTGAGTTGCGGAAAAGAGTGAACAAGTGATGATGTAAATAGAAATAAGTAAGATAAAAACAGCAAGGATACTGGAAAGAATTGAGTGATTGAGACAATTTCTTTTAAATATAATTCTGTTAGTATAAAAGGCTGAGCAGACAAAGCAATATGGTCAAAACAGTAGATTTTCATATATGTTTGTAGTGAATGAAAGCGTATGAAGCCTTCCAAGAACAAGACAGTGCCTTAGTTGATACACAGGTGTCAATTCAGCACCACGGAGAGCTCCCAACTACACATGCAGCAGAATACAAGATAAACCTATACTTGCCGTCTCAAAACCTAGGCTTATCTGGTCAAAGAAAATGTAAGGAAATATTGTTTTGTAAGTTTGTACACTAATCTTCAATCACACATGACACACATGTAGATTGTTTTGAGGAGATGCAAATCCCTGCCCATTTTAGAATGTGTGAAGTGTCGGTGTCTCCTTATTTCATTGCATTGCACGTTGCACAAGTAAGTACATCATAGCCTAATGCTGCTTTACTTTTATTTTGTAAATGCACAGGTACAGTCAGAAATCTCCAGAGGTGGCTTTTAACATGGTTGTAAATACTATCTGTTCTCAGTGAGATTAGATCTGTGCTTATATGCCTGAAGAAAAAAAAACATTAACCTTATCAACTGTAATGGTATGTGAAAAGTGTCATAAACATAGCACATAGTGAACAAAGTCTGGCATTGTGAAACACTGACTGAACTGCATGAATCAAATACTCAGTACTTCAGCACCATGGGCGTCCCCCACACAGGACTCGTTTGTATCTCACGCTTAGTATTTATATACCTGAAACTACCTGACCACTGACTACAGTTGGGGTGGCTCTGCACTGGTGCTGGTGTGTGTTGGTTATGGGTTGAGTTGCATCTGTGGTTAACACCTTTTCAACGTTTTTCATGCAAGCCAGTTCTTTTCTCACGCAGACCTGTTCTCTCCACCACTAAATAGGGTAGAAACAACTAGCAGTGCAAGGACTGACCATGGCAGACCTCTCTAAATGTGTTCTACAGTACAGAGATTGGTGTAATGCTATGTTCTACTCAGGGTTCCAGTTATGATTCCATTTTCGTGGGAGGGGGGGGGGGGGGGGGCATGGGATGTTTTTTTTTTTTTTCCGTTGTCCAGTCTGCGCAACTGCGCATGAGTTCGGTAAAGGCTTTGCGGACTTTTGAATGTAATGGGAAGCAAGCACTGACCTTACAATGTGAGAAGTTGACCATGTCTCTCTCTATCTCTCTCTCCCGGACCTCTGGCTGAATGTTATGCATAACGGTGAACTGGCACTTATTAATTTCGGTGAATATGCTACTTGCGCGAAATCCTCAATAAAGTTTACATCATGCGCAGCATGATCGGAATAGCCTGGTTAAAGCAATATCTAGGAGAGAGGTTGACCTAGGGAGAGCCGCGCATTATCTTACTATCTGGAGGAACAGTAGGCCTTTGTTTGGCTTTATTGAAGTAGGCTGAAACCGAAACAAGCAAGCGGCCACATTTTCAGTGGCATTGTAACGGAGTGTGTCCGGCGGGTGGTAGACTCAAGGCATGGAAACGGAATAATGCAGACGTCTTTCTTTTATTTTATATTATGCCACCGGCGGGGTGCATAACATAACAAATTAACAGACAAACTAAACAAACAAAACACTGATCAAACTGAAAATAATCAGGGGCAAGGCCCACAAACTAGGCAATATAACATACCATCATTAGATCCTCTCGCGTCAGAGGCAAACCCCGACTGTTACGCACGGTAACTAGGCCTATCGGTCACAACCAAATCATGGTTTACAATCAATTAAGACATTGATTTGTGTTTACAACCTATACATTGCAACTGCGCAAGCATACCGTGCCCCTTTATCATCAGAGAACATAATAACAGCATGCCAATAAGGCAATAACACAAAAAGAAAAGATGATCAAAAACACCCCTGTAACAAGTGCTTAGCGCGCTCGCAACTCCATAAAAAGGTTCCACCTCCCATAGCTCGGTTTGATCCCCGCTTATGATAACTTTATTTGTCAGTAAAATATTATACTATTGTATTGTCAGAGCCCCCACAGATGTTTGAGTTTGCTGCTTTCATGGGAGCCAGACCTCTCTCTATGGGAGCTCAGCTCCCACTGGCTCCCACCTAACTCGAACCCTGGTTCTACTGTGTGGGGTCACTGTGCCAAAGCAAATTTTGAATTATGATCAGTGCATGGCAATATTGCAGAGCACACACACTCAATTTCTGTTCAGCCACACATGGTGTTGCTCAAATGAATGAATAGTAAAATATTATTGTTCAGTAAATAGTTTTTTGATGGTGTCAAGTAGAGCCAGGCACAAACCCTTGACCCTGCATATCTGACCAAATTTTCTACCTCATAGTAGGCCCATTTATTACACATTCCTCCCCATCTACTGCAGAATAATCGACTCCTGACAAGATCTCTTGTGAAAACCCCCCAATAAGATGTGGTTTGATCTATTCTCCCATCAGCAAAACTCACATGATCGAATAAAGACAAAACCTCAGCCTTTTTCTTTCTGTTTTTGCTCTTTTGGTCTCTTTTTTATTCACATTCGTAAAGAGCATACAAAAATGTACTTTTCATATTAACAATATAAATCTTAATATGAGATATGCTTGTATATTTTTCTTCACACTTTTTAAATCAAAAATATTAAAAATGAATTTGCATCAACTTACAGAAAGCATATTTACAGAGCAGATTTGCAAGTATATTCTGAAGCTATAGGCCTACAGAAAACTGCTTCGGCACAGTCATGTTTTGACAAATGCAGTAACATTCCTATTTAAAACTGCTGTGGTATTAGCAAAAAATATGTTTGAAAGAATAAGAGTTCAAAAGCACCTGGAAATACAAAAAAGTACAAAATACATTTTGTTGAGATCTAAAGGTGTCCTTGAAAAAAGTTAAAAAGTTATATTTCATGAGGGCTCCCTGGCTGTAGAGTCATCCAGGGCCTTGGACATCTATATCACTTTAACTTTGGAAATGGAACCAGACATGCTCTTGAAGCAAATCTCTTTTATTCTCAGCCATCTGTGAACATAATATCATATGAACATCAGTGGTAAAAATATGAGGGTGGATCCATTACACACTGATATTCTTACATTTTCTTATACAGCCATTTATTGTTTACATTATTCATGTCGGTGAGAGCCAGATTTCCCCCAGCCATATGTTAAAAATGAAAATTTACAAAGGCACCAGAAACTCCACTGATTATTGCCCATTCCCTAGATTACTTCTGCTCCACCATCACAATCCATCTTTTGAACCACACAGGTATTACTCCTTACCTGATGAGCATCCAGGTTTCACAGCAGAGTAAACATGCTCTTCTTCAGAGGATTTTGATTTGGCTTGAAAAAGAAAGATACCAGCTGTTACCTACAGTAGACTACTTGCAGGTTGCAGTTTAGCAGTGCTATCAGTGCAAGTCAACACAAGAGTGATGAGTTTTGGTCTAAAACTGGTTAAAAATATAGCCACCTAAAATGTGTTTGAAAATGAGTTACCAGTAACAGACATGCCTTTAAAAACAGATACGACTTACCTTTTCTCTTCAGTGGCTTCATATCTATCTGTATATCAGCATAGGTGACATCGCTGGGGTCAGCTGCAAAACACACCAACATGTGAGGAATATTTATTAATAACAATGCCTGCATCTTACACCCTGTTTATTGTGTTTCTTTGTCTTAGCATTTGTCACATCAGTGGGTCCATCAACAACTTCATCTGAAACAGCAGAGGCACCAGAACCAGAAATAAACCAGGTGCCTGCTCCATGTACTAAAGACCACAAGACCAGATTTAGACAGAATATTTTATAGAAGGTCCAGGTAGCTTTAATCTGATGCATGAAATAAGTGGTTTAAATTCCCTTCATTTAATATTTAATCAGTAAATGTCACAAATAAAGACAAATGTTGATTTCTTTAGGCACAAATTAGGCACAGCAAAAATAGGAATGAACATGGTACCTGTTGATGTACACAGTGATGGTTCTGATATTAAAGTCCTACCTTGTTTTCTAACTGGCTTCAGCCTTGCATAAAGTGTGTCTGACACTGTTGCACCTGCCTTGGCTGGAACAAATAAAACAGAACAGGTAACAGAGTGTATTTATCATAAAGTACTAATTAGCCATCTTGTACGAAAAAGCTTTGGTGTCACATACAGCCACAGACCTCCTTTCTTTCTCTTTGCATTCCTCTTCAGATCAATCTCTGCATAGACCACATTGCTGGTTGCAGCCACGGAACCACCTTGTAAACAATATAGATTACAGATTATTAAAGTCTGTCTGACAGTCGATCTGTCTATCCATCTATAGGAACTATATTACCATAACCACTTTAAAATTAAATCCTTTTTTTTTATTATTTATTTAGAAGATTTTTTTTATTATTATTTAAATCGTACTGTAACCATTATCTGTCATGTCCCACCTATAACTTTTTGCTGTGATGTTGAGGTCTGGCTATTATTCTGTTGCTGGCCACTAGAGGGAGAAAGAGATCATGAGCTAATCATGAGTTAAAAACTAAAACATGTAAATTGGCTTTTGAAAGAAGAAGAAGAAGAAGAAAAAAGCCTTGATACCTCATTAATTAAAATATTATAAGCAAATACAAGACTTACCTGTTTGGTGTCACTGGAATTGAACCTAAGTTTAAAAGATGTTATATAATAAATAATTTGAAATATGATCTTGTTTTATTAAACTACAATCATTTTACTACCATTCAGTATGGTAATGGGCCAAACTGAAGTGTTTTCTTACCTTTTGCTTTCCGGGAGCGATACAGCAGGACCAGTAAAATAACCAGAGCAAAGACAAAAAGCAGTCCGAACACCACACCCACTGCTACCCCCAATACAGAGGACCCAGAATCTGAAAATTTGAATTCCGTAATGGAAAAATGGATATTAGGCCTACTGAAAATCACACTTATTGTTATAGAGTTATCATCATGCAAGCATATATGTATATATTACTCACTATCATGGAACAAGTTTAGAGAGAAAAATTGTTCACACATTCTATTGTTCATGGAGTACTTCTTTTGCTCAATGGAGAACACAATATGGAATCAACTACAGCAAAAACTACATATTATGTACAGTAAATAACATCCTCCTTAAAAAGCTGTAGTGTAGTGCACTCTAGATGTATTTTCCCTTGCTGCCCAGTGCACTAAAATTCCCATAATCAACAATCGTATACATACCTCTAACTGTGATCCAGCTCTTTGGTGACTCTCCTCTCTCTGTGTAGTTGCACTTATAGAGGCCTTCATGTGACTTTGAGACTGCAGGGATGGTCATCTCTCCTGTGGTGGAGGTCTGGAGGAGTGTCCCATCTTTATAGAAGTCAGCACTGATGTTTGATGGCTGGTAGCGATATCTACAGCGCAGAGTCAGAGGATCTCCCTCAGTCACAGGATGGACAGGACTCTCCAGGATCACATCACCAGCTACACACATGAGCTCAGGTTATTCATTTATTCATTATCACACTTGCAATCAATCAACCTTCTGACATCAAGTAGAAATGCTGGATCCAATTTACTATGAATTCATATTGGATTACACTCACCATGCACTGTGATGTTGACAGGATTACTCTGCTCTCCAGACTCAGACTGACACCAGTAAACTCCACTGTCTGATGGAGATGCTGATCTGATGCTGCAGGTGGATCCTGTTTCTGATCTCCAGTCAGTGGGACACTTTGATTCCCCTCCTCTGTCTGTGAACCACCTCAGTCTCCATCCAGTAGAGTTGCCCTGAACCCCACAGCTCAGGGAGAGAGACTCAGATGTGAAGATCTGGGACCAGTTGGAATGGAGGATCTCAGAAGCTTCCAGAGACACACCTGAGATGGACACATTGAGTGACACGTGAGCATAAAATAGAAACAGCTTGACTGGAGACACTCTGCTCCATACAAAATGGTTCAGGTAACAAGTGAACACTGATGATGAGTCTGTCTCTCACCTGTGACCCAGAGAGGCTGAGGTTGGCTGAACTGTGTGTGATAGGCTGGTTCTCCTCTCTCTGCTCTGCACACATAAACCCCTGAGTGTCTAAGAGCAGCAGGGCTGAGAGTGTAGGAACCTCCAGATCCTCTCATGCTGTCTGGGAGCAGCTCTACAGAATATTTCGTCTGTCCATGTGTCACTTTCAGTGAACCACGCCTGTAGGGAGCAGTCTTGTACCAGTGGAATCTCCAGCCTGTAGTGGAGTCTATAACCCCACAGCTGAGTGTAACTGAGTCTCCTTCAGTCAGCCAAGGCTGTGGAAGGGAACTCAGAACTGACTGGGCTTTGTCTGTTTTAGGAGAGTAGAAAGTTGGAACACAACAACATGCACAACAACTTTCACATGCAGGCACTCAAATGATATCATATTACATAAACTGAGTAGTAGAATGTGAATGCTACATATTCACATAATGCATTTGTCAAATTACTAGAAATATGTGAGAACATGAGAATAGACGTACAGTACTTACCGGAAGAAATGGTAATAACAACAGAATCACTCTCTGCTGATTGTTCTTTATCATGTTTCCTTTGTCCTTTACAAGTGTAGCTACCACCCTCTTTTGGATTGATTTCATATCCCTTTACAGGCTGATATGTATCTCTAAACCATCTGTACTCCCAGTCACTTCTCTCCCCACTCATTATGTCACATCTGAGAGAGACCTGCTCCCCTCTGAAGAACTTGGTCCAGTTTGATTTTAGTGTGATGGTGATATTGGGTCTTTCTGTCAAAAAAAAAAAAAAACGATTGCTCAACTTTAAGAAGGTCACCACTGAATTGTGAAACTGACATAAAAACTCACCATTGACAGACTCTAACACAGGTTATATAATATAAAATAGTGATTTACTCATGGTATGTTTTTTGGTCATTGCATGTAAAAAAGTAAAGTAACCTGTAATCTTTATCTCAGCAGTATCACTATACTGTGTGTAAAAGGCAGAGTTTCTTCTCTGTGCTCTGCACCAGTACTGTCCTCCATCAGAGACTTTAACAGATCTGATGCTGTAGGAGTTTCCATCAGTCTGGTTCACAGGATCAGAGGTCTGTGTGTCTCTGTACCAGTAGAACACCAAACCAGAGGAAACACCCAACTCACATCTCAGAGTCACTGAGTCTCCTGTGAGGAGCTGGTGGCCTTGATTTGGTGTGAGTTTGGGTTTTGAGCCTGAAGAGGATGAAACAGAGCCAGTGTTAGTCATCTAAACATGGCGGGACCTGGAGTAGACACTGCTGCACACATGCAGAGAGAAGGTTATGGCAGCAATAACACACAAACACAGTAATAATAGTCTACCTTTCACTTCAATGGTTGTTATTGTTGCACCCTTAAAAAGACACATGGCTTCGTTCTTCCTTAGGCAACTTTATTCACCCACAGCTCAGGTTTGGAGTTGCAAGAAGTAAAGACAAGTCCACAGCTAATACATTCGTTCTCTCACTCTACTGGTCACGTTAGCTTACGGCTCAACACTGCTCAATTCACTTGTGCGCTCACTGATGACATCACTAGCCACTTGACCTCTAACCTCTTGGTTATATTAGAAACTAAAGTAAAGCACAGAAAAATGTATAAAAATACAAATAAGAATATACTCCTTACTGAAACCTTACACCTGCCTTCAAATTAATGAAATGCAAATTCACTGAAATACTTCTAGGTCGCAACACCCTCCCCCACTAAAAAAAAAATGTTGCTGAACATTTTCTTTTTCCACAACATATACCAACATAGAACTTATGGTAGAAGGTGAGCAAAAAGGTAAGTACTAGACCACATCACATGTTACAGGGTAAAAGGCTATTCTTCTCAGTATTACTTCCCCTCAGGATTACTTCTTTTTTCTCAATCATGACAAAAGTCTTTCATGGCTGCAATACTAAACTAAATGTCAATAGTCCATCAGTATTGAAGGGTGAATAGTCCATTGAAGTATCGGCGGGCCCAACCATAATATCTTCGTAGCGAGGCAAGGAAATTACCATGTACACCCAAAGTTATGTGACTACACATTTTAAAGCCATGCTTTCAGTAAACTCATAGTGTACACCTTACTGTAAGTGTTTTACTACATTACTATCTCATCTCAGCACACTAGAATAGTAAGCCTTTCCTCTGCTTATTACTGAGGTAAATACACAGAATACCTGTATCTTTTTTCTGTAATATGTGTCAATACTATATCACCTTGAACTTAAACTTATATACTAATAAAATGTCAAACTAACTTGTGTGAATGTCTGTGTGCTTTCTTTTACATCTATCTACTTATTCTGAAAAGGATACATAAGTGTTGGTCTGGCAGAAGACTCTTGGACGGCTCCTGAGGGGCTGCTCACACACACGTGACAGGTCTTTAACTGTTGGAAGGTGGGCTGGCCTAGCTTTTCATAGGTGTAGACACGTCTGGGCTGTCTGGTTCTCTTTGGCCTTTCCCTCCATGTCTCAACATCACTCTGCTCACTCTCAGGTTCAACATCTGGAGCCTCAGCTTCCTCCTCCACACTATCTCTATCTTCCTCCTGCTCCTCTTCAGGATGCTCTTCAGGTATGAGCTCTGGCTCAGGCCTTTCACAAAGTGTTTCTCTCCTGGGGCAGAATTCTTCTGCTCTGGCATTGAGAGGTGGATTAACATATCTGACTGGTGTCCACATATCACACTCATCTTCGCTGGAACTGTCTGTGTCTGTCTGATGAATACGTGGCTTGGTTTGTCTTCTTGTTATCCGTCTCTGCTTGTTTCCTCTGTTTTGCTCTTTCAGGTTGCGTTCACACTCTTCTGACTTTTCAACCAGGTAAGGGCATGGCAGAAGTAGGTTACGGTGTAACACTCGTCTTCTTCCTGTTCCGTGCAATGGATCGACTACATACACTGGACTATTAGGACCTTTTCTTTCTCTGACAATGTGGATTGCATCTTCCCAGTAGCTACGCAGTTTCCCAGGACCACCTCTAGGCGTTAGGTTTCTTACCAGAACATGGTCACCTGGCTGCAAAGTGGAACTCCATGCACGCTGATTGTAGTTCTTCTGTCCTCTTCTTGCACTTTTCTGCATATTCTGCATCGCAATAGCATAGGCTTCTTGCATGACTTCTCTCCATTTCTCAGCATAACCAGTGTGTGATTGGCTCCTTTCTTCTGCTCTCTTTGGAAACATCAGATCAACAGGCAAGGTTGGTTCACGACCGAAGAGAAGGAAGAATGGAGAAAATCCAGTAGCGTCATTTACAGTTGAGTTATAAGCATGGACTACTTTGTTTAGATGTTCTTTCCATCTTGACTTCTGAGACTCTTCAAGTGTGCGCAACATCCCTAGCAGTGTTCTATTGAAGCGCTCTGCTGGATTGGCTTGAGGGTGGTACGGTGAAGTGCGAGAATGACTGATACCACAGTAGTCTTGGAGCTTGCGGAAGAGATGATTTTCAAACTCTTTTCCCTGGTCATGATGTATCTTGGATGGGAAACCAAAACGCATGATATAGTCATCGAAAAGCTTTCTCGCTGCAGTCTTCCCTGACTTGTCTCTTGTTGCATATGCTTGAGCATATTTCGTGAAGTGATCCACAACTACGAGTATGTACTCTTCACCTCCTTTACACTTGTCTAGGTGCAGGTAGTCAATGGAGATCATCTCAAACGGTGCAGAAGTCTCAATGCTCTGGATAGGTGTTCTTGTAACTCTGTTTGGTTTCTTTCTTTTTATGCAGCAGCATACTTGAGTAACATAGTGTTCCATCTCTTGTCTCATTTTAGGCCAGAAGAAGCGCTCTCTAGCAAGAGCGACCATGCGATCTGCACCTAGGTGTCCCATCTCCTCGTGTAGATGTTTGTAGACAACAGGCTTTAGTGATTCAGGAACCACTAGCTGTTTTCTGGTTGTCGTCACTCTTCTGAGAATACCATCTTCATCAATCTGAAGACGAGGCCACTCTCTAAGAAGGTGCCTGACTGTTTCACTCTCTGACATCTTGTCTTTATGTTTCAAGTGGGCATGTGTTCTTTTCAGTGCCAACACTCTACTTACAGCTACATCAGCATCTTGTGCATCTCTGATGTCTTTGACTGCAAGTGGCTGGATTGGCTCTGAGATGTTACATTCCTCTGGCAGCGCATCAATGTTACATGTGACAGCAGAGATCCAATTAACTTCTTCTGCCTTTTCTCTTTTCAGAGCTTTACCAATGCATTCGATGGCATCCTGCTGGCATTCCTCTGTGCATTCCTGCATGATTTCTTCAATGGCTGTTGTTTTTCGTGACATGAAGTCTGCATCTCTATTCGCTGACCCAGGCCTATACTTCAGAGTGAAGCGATAATCCGCTAACTCCGCCACCCAGCGGTGTCCTGCTGCATTGAGTTTAGCTGACTTTGTGACATATGTCAGTGGATTATTGTCACTGTACACAGTAAAATGAGGCGCATGAAACAGGTAATCACGAAAACGCTCTGTTATGGCCCATTTAAGTGCCAGGAATTCTAGCTTGCCAGAATGTAACTTGTAGTTCTTTTCAGCAGCTGTCAGTGTTTTTGATCCATATCCAATGACTCTAAGAACACTCTCTTGACGCTGGTACAAGACTGCACCTAAGCCATCTTCTGATGCATCTACATGTAGCACAAAAGGTTTCTCTAGATCTGGATATGCCATGACTGGTGGATTTGTCAGCTGATCTACAATTTTTGTCAATATCTCTTGATGGCTTGCTGTCCACTGGACTGGATGGGACGGTGGCAACTGAGCAGATTTGCGGCTACCCCCCTTTTTCTTCTGACTCTGCTTCTGTTCAGACTTTGGCTTTGCTAACAGCTCATACAGAGGCTTGGCTATTCTAGAGAAGTCTTGTATGTAGGATCTGTAATAACTGAGGAAGCCCATCAGTTTTCTCACCTCTCTCACAGTAGATGGCGTCTCATGCTTCAATGCCTGCACTGCTTCCACCTCTTTAGGATTCATCTTGTATCCCTCTGCAGAGATTATTCGTCCTACATAACAGACCTCACTCTTGAAGAAGTCACATTTCTTCGGCCTCAGCTTTATGCCACATTCTCTCTGTCGCTGCAGCACTTTTCTCACATCTTGGATGTGTTTTTTGAAGTTAGAACTAAAGCATAGAACATCATCTAAATATGGGACACATACTTCATCTCTGAGATCTCCCAGGCATCCTTCCATGTAGCGCTGAAAACAGGCTGGGGCATTAGTAAGGCCAAATGGGATTCTCACCCATTCATAGAGTCCCCATGGCGTTATAAATGCGGTACAAGGTCTGCTTTTCTCACTCATGAACCCCTGGTGATACGCCTTCCCCTGATCCAACACTGTGAACCAGGAGTTGCCTCCCAGGTTTTCCAGGATCTCCTGTATTCTCGGAATCGGATGTCTGTCGGGCTGTGTTTTCCCATTCAGTAGTCTGTAGTCGATACACAAGCGGAGTCCACCATCTTTCTTCCTGACGCATACAACAGGCGAGGAATATGAAGAACAGGACTTCTGTATCCAGCCTCGGTTGAGTAAATCCTGAATGTGTGTTTTAACTTCTTGATAAAGATGTCTGGGGATTGCATTGTATGTTCTTTGCACAGGCACATCGTCTTTTAGCTTTATCTCCAACTCAAGATCTTTAATGCATCCTGTGTCCCATTCATCTTTTGCAAAAACATAACACTCCTCCCTGAGCATTTGCTTTACCTGCTGCTGTTGATCAGTTGTCAGATGGCTCAGATCCACTGGTGGATCCCAGGGCTCAGCTTGCATTGTCTGGCTCAACTGCGCTGGTGAAGACACGCTGCAGGCTGAAGACTGAGGTTCCTGACTCTCCATGGACACTGTCTGTGATGGGTAGATGGCGTCAACACTGTGCAACCAGCCTAGTGTAGTGCGGCTGCCAAGCACAATGTCACTGTCTGTCATGTTCTCAACAGTCACATCTACTCTAGCATTGTCTTCTGAAGGGAGCTGAATTAACTGTTCTCTAATGACTAAACCTGCTGGCCATGGCGCATCAGGGTTTGGCTCCAACACTACATGTGGCACACTCAACACATTCTTATTCAACCAGCCACAGTGCACTGACAATACTTTGTTTCTCGGGATAGTCACTGGCCTCCTCCCTACTCTGGCTATGTGAGGTTGGCTGTCAGGCTTTTGTTTCTTTAACACTGTTAACACAGCTCTGGCGGTTTTGCGCCCTACCTCTAGTGCTGAACACAGTCTGTTCACCATGTGGCCTGGAGGGGCAGAATCTCCACAGGTGTCACTTCTCAACGCCAGCTCTTCAATCACATTAAAGCCGATGATGGGCCGTTCCATGTCACCACTGGCAACCAGAATTGGCACCTGGACTGGTCTGTCACTCATTCCAGCCACAGCGTTCTTGGACAGGCTGAACTCAGTCTCTATCCATCCTTCATATGGAATGCTGGTCCCATTAGCAGCTGAGAGCTGTAAAGCTCCTTCTTCAAGCAGCTCCTCCACTGGTCTCACTTCAGCATCAGGCAGGTGTTTCATTCTCCAGGCCGACCCCACTATCGATACTTGAGAGCCTGTGTCCCACAGTATTGCAGTGTCAATGCCTCCCAAGGATGCACGAACCAGACATCTCTTTCCCACAAGCTTTGCCATTCGCCTTTGCTTACCAGTGAGGGGTGCTCTCAGGCTAAACAGGTCTGCATGGTCCATCTTCCCTTCAGGATGGGGCATAATTTCAATCTTTGACGTGTTGGCTGTGACATTTTTCTTACGGCAACCTGAAGCCCAGTGTTCTGTGCTGCCACACTTGTAACAGTGATTGCACCTACCCTCTGGATTGGATGCTTGACACTGCTGACACTGTCTCGGGTTCGCATTCAATGGCGCTGGCCGCTGTCTTCGGTCTGGCTGGTCATTCACTCTTGTTGCCGGAGCTGTTGAGGTCTGCTGAAGACTGGCAATGTGAGTGGTAAGACTCTGCAGAGCGTCACATATGGCCTTATTGCCTTGATCCACTTTTTCCATTAGTGTGTCTCGTTTAGTTGTTTCAGCTTGTTTGTTCTTACTCTTTGGTTTTTGTGCACAGCTTTCTTTGTCAACATCTTCATTTTCCTCACTTACTGCTGCAACTTTGATCGTCTTTCCTTTTGACATAGTTGACAACTTGTTCTTTCTTTCCATTTCCAAACTGTAGGCAGCAGTCATTTTCTCCAAAAGGACCTCATCGGTGACATTAGCGTTTTGTAGATACGTCTTCATGTCTGTTCGAATGGTGTCATCATGGAGACCAGTGAGTACTGTCTGAAGAAACTGGTTCTGGATGAGCTCTGAACTGTACTTCAAACCGGACTTGACTCTCTCTGAAGCAAGGGCAATTTGTTGTCTCAGATCCATAGCTCGCATCAAAAACTGAATTGGGGTTTCTTTTGGCTCTTGTACAGCGCGTGTGAGGGAGTGATACAACTCTGTAGCATCTTTTTCAATGTAATGAGTCCGTAATATTTGTCTAAGAGCTTGCAATGTCAGATCAACTCTGCTTTCAAGGTAACTCTTCAGCTTTATTCCTGGAGCAACAGCTTGAATGACAGCTTCAACAACTTCTCCTTCATCATATCCTTTTTTCAATGCTCTTTGAATTTGTCTTTCCAAACTTGTGTATGCTAATTTGTCTTTTTGATTCGGTTCTCCAATTTGTCCAATTATTTTCAAGTCTCTCCTGTACATTGGATGCACGACGGAAGCACTCTGAACAACTACAGGGCTTGCTTTTGTGGCATTCAATACAGGCGGAACACTTTCTCTTTGTTCAGCTGAATCATTGGGTGCGGTAACATTTTCGTCCACACGGTGGCGCTCTTGCACTACTGGTGGTGGCAATGATTCATCACTTTCTGCATTTATCTTTTTAACTTCGTCAATCTTGTCATTTAACTCCAGTAACATCGCCATTCCATTATCTTCTCTTGAAGTAACATCCTCTCCTTCTAAATACTCGAGAATACGCCTTCTCAGCAAGCGAGATGAATCTTTTTCATTCTTATCCACGGTTAAACTAAGTGCTGCGCAGACATCATTCAAATCCGGAGCTGACAATGTCAGTAACTTTTCTTCTATCTCCGCTACAACCTTTTCCCAGTCAGACGACATCTGTTGTACTTTCGACATGATAGAAAACTTTTACCTTCACTGCTTTGCAAGGAGCTTTGACAACGTCGGTTAGCAGCTAGCTTTGGCGTGGCTAGTCGCTTGCGACTCAGCTTTGTTCTCGGCAAAAACTCCAAACTGGGTGGAAACACCAAGATTATGTTGCACCCTTAAAAAGACACATGGCTTCGTTCTTCCTTAGGCAACTTTATTCACCCACAGCTCAGGTTTGGAGTTGCAAGAAGTAAAGACAAGTCCACAGCTAATACATTCGTTCTCTCACTCTACTGGTCACGTTAGCTTACGGCTCAACACTGTTCAATTCACTTGTGCGCTCACTGATGACATCACTAGCCACTTGACCTCTAACCTCTTGTTTATATTAGAAACTAAAGTAAAGCATAGAAAAATGTATAAAAATACAAATAAGAATATACTCCTTACTGAAACCTTACACCTGCCTTCAAATTAATGAAATGCAAATTCACTGAAATACTTCTAGGTCGCAACATTATGCTGCTCATTTCTGATGATGTGGGTCTTTTACTCCTCTCCCCCTGACACCAGTACTTGCCAGCGTGAGATTTAGAAATGACCTTTAGTGTAAATGTGTCTCCCTCAGAGACAACATTGTAACTTCTGTCTTTATACCACTTATATGTCCAGCCACTGTGAGACTCTATCACACACTTCAGAGTGACTGTCTCTCCAGTGAACACAGGACTCTGAGGTGTTACAGTCAGTGTAGCTGCAGGTAGGGCTGTGGGAGTAAACAGTGAGATCAGTGCAATATACTAAACAGCAATGTCATGTTGAATACACATTGTGTGTGAGCCAGAACAAAACCAGGGCAAAGAGATACATGCATTACTGTATATCAGCAAGGCTACAGATTCTTTAGGGGTGAAACTACAATCCATCCAACTATATTGTAATATCAAGGAAACCAGATGAGATGGTGACCATTTCACTTTCTAAATAAAACCATTAAATAAATAAAACCATTAAATAAAATAGTAACCATTCTGGCATGAAACATCACTGCATCAGACAAAACAGAAAACACATAACAAAGAGATAGTCCACACCTCACTCAGTCAAATTCTCATCATCACATTAATAACAAGCCAACAATAAATGGCTATACCTTTGTCCTCACTCATTTGATCATGCTAGCAGTCTCAGACCACTGGTAACTTTGTGGCATGTAGCATTAACAACAAAAATGGCCACGCTAAAATGTGACAATCAGCCCAGTCTGGAAACCTCAATAAGGGACCAAAAATAGACGTTTCTACCTGACACAGTCAGTGTGACTCCATCACTGGTGTCTGAACTCTGTGTGGTTCCTCTCTGTGTTCCTCTGCAGGTGTAGCTACCAGAGTGATGATGACCAGCAGAACTGATTCCGTACTCCTGACTGGATGCTACAGGAGTGACTGGGTTTCTGTTTAAATACCAGCTGTAGACCCACTTAGTGTTTTTCCTGTCTGGTATTACACACCTGAGGGTAACAGACTCTCCCCAGAATGTGTCTCCACTATCAGGAGTCAGAGTCACTGCAGCTTTGGGTCTCTCTGTAAACACATTACAGTATAGATATGATTGCTGGATAAACACTGGATTGAGAGATGGAAAGAATGAGAGAAAGACAGAGAGAGAAAGAAAGTCAGAGAAAGTGACAGAGAGAGAGAGAGAGAGAGAGAGAGAGAGAGAGAGAGAGAGAGAGAGAGAGAGAGAGAGAGAGAGAGAGAGAGAAAATCCACCTACTTGAAACAGTCAGAGTCACACCATCACTCCTATAAGAGGTCTTTGAATCTTTTCTTCTGCTTCCTCTGCACCTGTAGTCTCCACTCTGGTTCTCCTGCACAGACTGAAGTCTGTATTCATTCCTGTCACTCCAGCCTGTCTGTGGGTAAACCTGCTGCTCTCCTCTATACCAGCTGTATCTCCAGTCTGATGGGGACTCTCCCTGTATGCTGCAGGTGAGAGTGATGCTCTCTCCACTGAACACTGGAGTCCAGATAGGACTCAGGGTTAGAGTGGCTTTGGGTCTCTCTGGGAAGAAGAAACAGAAATACACAAATTAGGTCTGTACTGTACACAACAATAAATGGCTGTACTTTCATCAACAGTCATTTTGCTCTCTCTCAGAGGTAGTAAATGTAAATGTAGTATTCATTTTGTAATAAAACAATTATTTAGTACACATAATAATTTAACTCCAAAATGACAACACTAAAATGTGACAATCACCACAGTCTGAGAATCTAAATAAGACACCTCAATAAGAGACCAAAAATAGAAGTTTCTACCTGCCACAGTCAGTGTGACTCCATCACTGATCTCTGAACTCTGTGTGGTTCCTCTCTGTGTTCCTCTGCAGGTGTAGCTACCAGAGTGATGATAATCAGCTGTACTGATGCTGTACTCTCGACTGGAGACTACAGGAGTGACTGAACGGCTGTTAAAATACCAGCTGTAGATCCACTCAGTGTTTCTTATCTCTGGTATTTCACACCTGAGGGTGACAGAGTCTCCCCAGAATATGTCTCTACTGTTAGGAGTCAGGGTCATTGCAGACTTGGGTTTTCCTGCAAACACATCACACTGTTTAGTGTATTTTATGTACCAGATCTTCATCTGAATTTTGTACTGTTCCCTGAGCCAATCTCAAATTAGTTGCAAATTAGTAATACTTGACATCATGAACAAATAACAAACACACAAAACAAAAATGTGCAATGTACAAAATAGACTACGAACTTGAAACAGACAGAGTCACATCATCACTGTCATAAAATATATTTGAATCTTTTCTTCTGCTTCCTCTGCAGCTGTAGTCTCCACTCTGGTTCTCCTGCACAGACTGAAGTCTGTATTGATTCCCATCACTCCAGCCTGACTGTGGATAAACCTGCTGCTCTTCTCTATACCAGCTGTATCTCCAGTCTGATGGGGATTCTCCCTGTATGCTGCAGGTGAGAGTGATGCTCTCTCCACTGAACACTGGAGTCCAGGTAGGACTCAGGGTTAATACAGCTTTGGGTCTCACTTAGATATGAAAGAAAGCAAATCAAGAAGCACTTTTATAATAGTGCAAGGTTGGGCAATCTCATAATGATCGCATATCAGTGGGTAAAACAGAAAAAAAATAATGAAAATAATAAAAGCAAAGAAATCTACCTGACACTTTCAGGGGGACCACATCACTTATGGCTGACCACTCATTGGTGTTCTTATCCTGTCCTATGCAGGTATAGTCACCAGAGTGCTCATCAGTAGCAGGTGTGATTCTGTACTCCTGGCTGGAGACTAAATATTTGTTATTTAAATACCATGCGTAGTTCCAGTCAATGTTTCCCCCCTCTGGTATCTCACACCTGAGGGTAACAGAATCTCCTCTGAATATGTCTCTACTGGCTGGAGTCAGAATCACTGCAGCTTTGGGTCTCTCTGTTAATTAACACATATTTTTAGTCATCAAACAAGGCTTAAATAAAAGGTAAGGAATGTGACATTTCATGCTTAGAATATGTTCATTTTGAAATCATAATATAAAAGCATATAGCCTATGCAGGCTATCTTTTATGGTTCTCATTGTGATTTCAGTTTATGATAAAATGCAATATTATTATAGCCATAATTGTAGTATAGTAGTAGTTGTAATTAACCTCATAAGCCAGACTATCACATAAAATGTGAATTGCCAAGAGTGATAGATCCTCGGGTAAGAAGGCTACAAATAATCAGAGCAACAAGCCGATTCAAACAACACTAAGCCCGCCCAATTAATCCCTGTCCAGATAGAACGTAGTGTTTGCCACGATGTCTGAATACAACCTAGAGCACTGTGTGTGGATTGACAGCTAGACATACTCGTTGAGCAAAATCAATTTGCTGCCACTAAAGTGTATCTAGAGTTAGGCTTAGAGTAGGCTAATAGTAACGATTGTATTCTGCAAAATCTTAAATATATTACCACACTGTACTGTATGTAGTTTAGACATTGCACCATTGGATACAGTGCATCCACACTCATCAGGAAAATAGCCAATGCCAAAGATGTATCATAGCCATTAAATGCAAGAAATTGATGAGACATTCTTAGCCTTGATTACAGATTATACCCACATATTGTCCAAAATATCTATTAAACTAGAAAAGCGCTCAGAGCGCAGACCTCCTCCAAGACAATGTGGTCACTGATGGTGTTCTGGATCACTGATCGCCACCAAAATCGAATCAGTTCTTACTTGTCCCAATACAAACGTTGTCCGAAAATTTCATCCAAATCCGTGCAGTAGTTTTTGAGTTATCTTGTACACAGACACACACACGCCAAGCAAAACATAACCTCCTTGGCGGAGGTAAATATTATAAAATATTATATATTGTTATATATTATATTGTTGTTTACTTTATGACTAGGTCTGGGCAAAAAAAATCAATCATTTGTGAGTGGCCGTTTGGGACACTATTATTCCTTTATTATTGTGTCATCTTAAAAAAGAAAAGACATGTATCTCACCTGCACCTTGCCCTGTAGGGAAAAACAAGCTCAACACTACAACACAGAGAAGAACAGAGATCTTTATTCAGAGCATAGAAGCAACCAGCACAAATCAAATCCTCTACAATATATTAAATTATCCTATAATGCATACAAATACATGGACAACACTAATAGCTCCACAATGGCAAATTTTCAAATTACTGCAATCAGTTACAGTCTACAGAAATAATTTAACACGGATTCACAAGTTGAAACACGTGCAGATCTGCATGAAATGAAATACTGTTGAAGTTACATGTTTTATTTGAGAACACAAATTATGTACCTTACATTATAACAGTTTGCATCCTCAAGCACACACAGATAAAATAGAGTTACAAGCATAGCATTCACCTTCCAGCACATTACAGGTATTACTCACAGAGAAGCAGGCCCAGAAGAGAGAGCCCCATGCTGTGTGCCGTCCAGTTACAGAGATCTTTGAATGTGTGACAAGAGACTCACAGAACACAGTTCACCTCCACCACTGAGCATATGGGAGAAGTGTAGCGCTGAAGAGAGAGGGAGGAGTGAGGTAGTGAGTGTGAGAAAGTATGATAGTGTGTTAGCGTGGGGAGGAGGGGTTCTGAGGTTTGGCTGAAAAGCTGCGAACAGTCGAGCATAGAGCATCGAGTCTTAGAATGGAACAGCGAAATAATATCTCTATAGCGGTAGATTGAATATTCATTCATTTAAATTCTGTTATAACAGAGTCTGAGAAAGAAGTTAACAAGAAATAATGTCTTTATATCGGTAGATTGAATACATATATTAATCAATAAAGTTCAGTGTTCACTAACATTTTCACTAACAGTCAGCTAAGGCATCATCCTTGGGGGAAAAAAAATCTTCCATAGATGCAAGAACAAGTAAACATCAATACGAAGACAGACAAATATCCATGAAATGAATATAGGAGGTAACAGAGATGGTTGTATTGCTTTAGACTATATGGGATACAGTATAGACTAAAGTAGGTAACATATGGTGTAAAATACATATTTTGTGTGCAACTGCTCAATCATCAGAGTCAGAGGCAATCAACATCAAACTTATGAAAAGGTCATTAGAGCAGCAGATAGATTCAGACTTCTGCCTTGCTGGAAGGAAAATGTTCTGTGGGGGTTGGGGCTAAAAAGAGGAAGGCCTAATTCTGATTAAATGCATAGATGCAAATCATTTCCTGATCAGAGATGTTATGGTTTATTATTATTATTATTCTTGTAGTGATCTTTAGTTTAGTTTTTTTTTTTTCTTCATTTTGATTCTTTACTGTAGACCTACCTCTACTAGGCCTATATGTATTCCAGAATCTCTGAACATTACGCTATTAGAAACATAGCAAGAATGCTTGCATGCTTGAAAATGGCAAAATAATTTTGTGCTGATAGGCATGTACGTGTACGTGCATAAGCATGCCTCTGTGAATGAGGAAATAGTGAGTGGAGACCATGTGAGAACTGCTGTGTTTTTGTTTTTTTAAACCCACAAGACCATAGAAAGGTTCTTGTGAATTTGTCTATGGTGTACAGTATGTGTTGTTTGTTCAGCACCTTGCTAATATGATCTGTGCATTTGAAGATTAACAAGCTTGTTGTATGAACACCACTTTATAATGTCTGGGCAGTGCATCAGAAGAGATGAATAGTAAATAAGTCAGAGAAAGTTGCACTGCAGTTTGACGGTAAAAATGTGCTTGTTTTCAGTGTTTGAAATGAAAATAGATTTGTCATAATCATTCTGTATTTTAATGGCCAAGTGTTTAGGACAGCATTTGAATGCACTGCAGCTACACCTCTTCACATTTACTCTACAGAGGAAATGGTTTCTGAGAGCGTCCTACACAGAGCCTATAGCCTACAGAGGAAACCAGGTCAAAACCACAAAGCCTCACCTCTTCATGCACAGTGTAACCAAGGCACAAACAAAGACACTACACAAAAAATACACCCACAAGCAAACAGGACAGAAGACAGTTGAAAGTGAGTTATGAAAAAGAGGTGATATAGTGAATATTAAAAATACTTAAATATAATTAAGAAAAGCAAATTCTAAAGATATTTTTGTAATTTGCTAAAGGCCGGCCAGTTATACAAACGAAATATTTAATGGGGATTGTTTTTTGGGTCACTGTGTGTTTTGTGGTTATTATTTGAATATATAGGCAGTTGGCTCCATGGTCTGCAAATACTGTTAAACTAAGGACTTGACTGTACACACAGCAGTGGGCAAACTGGGACTATACAAAACACTTAACCTGATGGACTCAGGTGTAGATTCAGCACCTTGGAGAGCTCCCAGCCACATCCATGCAGAATACAACATAAACCCCAAACTCTCTCTTCTGACAATCTTCTGCAAATCATTTGTAAATCTGTATACTGACCTCCATACAGTATTAATTAAGGTAAATAGCCTATGTTGGTGTAGACTTTTTTAAAAGCTGAAGCGTACAGATTGTGATCCTAGAACACTGGATGGCACAATGTGCGTCACATAATTGTATTATTTATCTTATGCCCAATGTTCTGTCCTGGGGTTCATACAGAGTGTAGCTTATCGTGGGGCTTATAGTGTTCAGTATTTCTGTGAATGAGGAAACAGTTGCAGGGGACTAATTACGTAAGTGTGAATTTCAAGAAATGCTAGTAACTTTTTTTCATGACATCTTCTTTTGTGGTTAAACTTTCTTTTCCCAGTGTGTTGGTTGGTTTTAGCGTATACTTTGAAATATATTGCCTGCTTTTGTAAGTCACTTTGTATAAATGTAAATCATATTGACAAATACACCATGTGCATTTCAGTAAGTTTATATACACATAAGTCACCTGTTGTTACATTGCCGTTGTAATTGTTTGTTAATAGATAAGACTACATTGTCATTGAAGTGATAAATGGAAATGTATAAAGATGAATGAGCGAGGAAAGCACACCTGCAGACTCTTAATGTGCCCCCTGCTGGCTGTCCTGTGTTTTGTTTGTGGCTGCTGGCTGCCTTTGTTTTGCACTTTACCTATTTCTACTTCCTGACATTGTTGTATTTTCCAACAATTTTGATCACTATTTTATTGTACTATTCATATACCTTGTTCCACATGTTTTTGCCTTTCTGCTGTGTTGACTCATTTAATGTTTGTTCAGTTCCTGTGGTCTATACTGTGTTTTTTTTCTATACTGTGTTTTTTTTATATATATATACATATATATATACAGTATATATACTACTCCATTTGTCTCTTCCCTTATTATGTCTGACTTGGGTTTTCACTTCTATCCTACTTGTAATCAAGGTAAGCAAAGGTCTATTTGATCATCAATGAACTTCTGATGTAAATGCACAATTCATAATATCTACAGATACTGGGGCAAAAGTAGTGTAATATGTTCAGCCATTATAGTGTTAATGGGACACATACGTTATTTCAGCTGGGTTACAAAGAGGATAGCTTAACTTTTTTTTCTATTTCAAGTTTGCCCTGACCAGACCAGCATGCACCAAACCACAGTCTGGCCTACTTTAGCAATGCTTGAAGCTGAAGTCTGTAAATGGCCGAGAGAGAAAAAAAAGTTAAACACAACAAGTACAGAATAAAGGTAACAAATGCTTTTTTTAAAAGATAAAATATTTTACTGGCATTTAAAACACACTATTTCATAATGCATAAGGCTATTACTGTGCTATTGTGAGGACAACAGGCTTAAAGTCATTAAGGTCCTTCAGATGTGCCTTTTTGGGAACCGGTGTTGTTGCAGTTGAATGTATTGCCCTGTTTGCCAATCATATTTCAATTACACTCTAAATTAGTCCGATCCAGAAAGATGAGCTTGACAAGAAGATACTATTGATGTTAGGTTTTATTCACCCAATCTACAATTTTACATCAACCAGACAATATTTACTGTCAATGAACCAAGCAGCGAGAGGGATGGCGTTCTGCAGAAGGCCCAACCAAAAACCGGTGGGAGATTGCGCAGAAATCCAAAGGAGGAACAATGCTCCAAGGTGTTTATCTTTGCTGAATGACCTAAAATCTAATTGTTCTCGGTTACCTCATGCTTCTAATGAGAATTTAACATTTGCTCTATATCTTACTTCTGGGCCAATCAGGGTTTGTCTCATTGCCGTTGCTATGTGGCAGTCTTAGTCGAATTGTCCCCTCACCTCTGCTAACATTAAGGCGATTTCTTAGTTCTGCATTTTAATGTCTATATTCTGATATGACGTGTCTGACACTTTATTTGATCAGTACATCTGCAGTTGTTCCAGGCCTGTGTTTTGTCCAAATAAGGGAGTGATTCAGCCGTATTCTGTGATATTCTTCTGAACATGTGCAAGTGAGATGGTCTCTAGCCTCTCTTCTGGATTGGATAGCTGACTTTTTTTTTCTTACTGGTAACTAGGGCATAGGCTTTTCATTTCCCTTACATCTGAGGGGGTTTTGAGGGGGTACACAGTACATATAACAAAGACAATACAACACAAAAACAATACAACACATACATTCACACTAGCTATTGCATAAGAGAATCTGCAGTTGTAATAACGTGAATGATTTGCCTTGATCCGTGATTGTGGTTTCTTTGTTTGAGGACATGCGATATTGTAGGGTAATATAATTACATACACTTTTAATTACCATCACTATTATAGTAATCCTGCAAAATGTATCTCTATTGCAACACTGTTGGAATGGTTGCGCCTCCTATATACAGCTCAGAGCCCACCATGAAAACCACAATGCCTCCTCTCCTCTCATGTACAGACATAAATAAATGTGTGTGTGTGTGTGTGTGTGTGTGTGTGTGGTTGGTGTGCGCATGCATGCATGCGTGTTTGTGTTTAGCCTTCTAAACTGTGGTCAGCCAAAGATCGCATGACATTGAAAAAAGTTGTGGGTGACACTGGTGTGAACATATTTGACTTGCTCATGACATACCCCTTCTGTGATCTAAAGTGTTGCACGTTTAACTTACGTTATAACCTCCATTTTAGGCCAGTGCCTCTTTGGTTTTCAAATCGCAATTATCCATATAAAATACACTGGTCTGTGAGGAGTCATATAAATATAATAGTCTGAAAAGTTAGGCATTGTGATAATTTATGAAACCCAATAATTGAGCACCAAGGACAGCTACCCCAAAGGGCTCTTTTGCCTCTCGCTGTAAATAGACCTGAAACTTTGTTCTCTGACTAAACTTCTCCTTCTGCCTTGGTGCTGGTGTGTGGTGGTTATGGGTTAAGCATCTGTGGTTTGCACATTTTAGATGTTTCTCATGCAAGCCAGTTCATCTCTCACGCAGGCCTGTTCTCCCCACATCTAAATATGGTACAAACAGCTAGTGGTGGTGCAAGGACTGACCATGCCAGACCTCTCTAAATGTGTTCTACATTTGTAATGGGTGATATAAAAACATGTCACTATAGGGTGGTTGCATGTTGACAAGGATGATGCATAGTTAGGCATTGTGATAATTTGTGAAACACTGATCTGCATGAAAAGACACCCAATAATTCAGCACCAAGGACAGCTACCCCAAAGGGCTCTTTTGCCTCTCGCTGTAAATAGACCTGAAACTTTGTTCTCTGACTAAACTTCTCCTTCTGCCTTGGTGCTGGTGTGTGGTGGTTATGGGTTAAGCTGATGCACTTAGCATCTGCGGTTTGCACATTTTAGATGTTTCTCATGCAAGCCTGTTCTTTTCTCACGCAGGCCTGTTCTCTCCACATCTAAATATGGTACAAACAGCTAGTGGTGGTGCAAGGACTGACATGCCAGACCTCTCTAAATGTGTTCTATGTTTGTAAAGGGTGATATAAACACATGTCAACATAGGCCCGTTGCATGTTGAGAAGGATGATGCATAGGTGTATTTGGGTTATCCTATATTGGCTACATTCTGGGAGAGTTCAGTGAACGATCCTGGAACCACATATTTCACCAAAAGCCAATACTGTACTACCCTGCTACCCTGACAAACAAAAAACATCCAGCAAATGTTCCCACACTTTTCTGTGAACTTAAGATGGATTGCAAGAATGCTCTGTAAATGTTCCAAGAATGGATAGGTTCTGGGAACCACAACTTTCCCCTGAAGTAAACATTAAGAAACATTACATTACTTTCCAAAATGACTCCAAGTTTCGTTCTCCAAGTTAACACACTGTGTATTACTGCCCTCAGATGGTACCAACCCTCTCAGTATTACCACACAATACATGAAATGGTAAGAATATCTTTATAGAAGGCTGCTCTTTACACCATGGTTTTAAATAGTTTTTATTAGGTTTAAGAAATTGTGAAATGGCATATTTAAATAAATACTGTACAATTAAAATAAATAAATACAAACAGTTTACAAAAATGTGTATGAATGTGCATCAGTTGTGTACCCATTGTCCAATGACCAGGCATTTCTCATTTGTCAAAAAAACTCTCATTCCTTTGAAAAACATTATTTACAGGTTCAAAGGTACAGTATGGGCTTAAAATGGCAAATCTCTTTTGAAATCTTCAAAACAGGTACTTTAAAACAGGTCTTTAAAACAACTAAAAAAGGGAAAAAAATTCTGCTAGGAGGAATAAGGATTTATTTACTGCCCCTATGGGGTACAAACTCTATGCCTACAGCTGAAACAGTCACAGTCATAGTGATTTTCACAAAGCCTCAGAGGAGTGCTATTCTTACTCATGTGATAATGTAGCTTAATAACATGGCTTTCACCATTCCTTAAACAGATGCAGTACATTATCATCCATCACCTAATTTTCAGATACTGTATGATTTTGGCTCAGGTCAGTGGCATGTTCTTACATCACAGTCACGTGCAGAGGCAACCACGTCATCATATCCCTCTTCATCATCTAGAAAAGAAGACAATGCTCATAAGCTCTAAAGAAAGGGGTCACCTTTTTATCTATAAATGTGCCATGAAGAAAAGATGACATCTCATTTTAATTTTGTGGTCCTATCTATACTGTAGTTAACTTACTTTGTTGAGAATCTTGGGTTGACTGTATTTCGCAGCCATCTGTAGCAGCTGTTTCAGAAAAAGATTTTGCCATAAGAATACACATGTACACAGTTTATTTGTTCATTTATTTCAACATGAAATATGCTCACCTCTTGGCAGTGGCATATCTAGAGGACCGAGAGTCTGATAGATATCACTACATCCTAAAATGTAGAAATCGGAATTACTTCAATAAAAGCTGTAATTATTTTTTATTTCCAATTTAAAATGTTCATATTAATAACGTCATATATTTTACTTTTAGTTAGAGGCATACCAAGCAATTAAGCTAAAGTTACATCCTTCCCACTGTGGATAACTCAGGGGGTACCAACCTCCAATTCTGTAACCCTATAGGCCACATTGCCATTGGCAGTATGACTACAGTGGGGGGTTAACCCTCTGGTAGTCCCATGTGTTACTGTAACTATCCTAGTGACAATAGTTAACATTTTTATGATGTCTTTGGTATGACCAGAATATGAGGCAAACTCACAATCTCCCAACAGAAAAAGGTCAACAGGCTTTCAATCTTACAATCTTCTTCAGACAATGTTGCTGTACCTTTTCTATTTAAAATTTAGTCATTCAATGGCAGTGTGCAAATCTTTTTTTTCCTTTTCCACTAGCATTGCCTGGTATGCCTTCAGTAACCACATCACCAGTTAAGATTTTCTATTCACATGGAACACTGATAGCAGGGCAAACTTGTGAAGCAGGTAAGAAAGTTATGCACAATTAATAGGCTACATCATACATAGTGAAAGTGTCAGTCTTACTCTTCTGCAAAGGCATGTACTCTGACTGAGCCCCCTCTGTTCCGGCAATCTGATTGGTCATCCAATCCTCGTTTGAACTCTGATTGGTTCTCTGCTGATGCTGCTGGGCTCTGGTTACAAAGACATTTACAGGAAGATGTACAGGTGAATACTGTATTCTGATGCTGACTGATGCTGTTAGTGGAAGGAAATTTAATTAATTAAATAAATAAATAAATAAATAAATAACTTACAGGTGTGGTGTCACTGAAACTGAGTCTGACTCTGAGGAAACACAGAATCGACACTTTATCTTAAACCACAGCAATTTGTTTCTTTTTGAAATGTGTCAAATGAAACACTTTGTTCCACATAAGCAACGTGTGCTTAAAGTTAACTTTGTCTTACCTTTGGCTTTCCGTGAGTGATAGGCTAAAGTAAGGCCAGTAAAGCAGCAAGTAGTAAGGCAGAAAGTATTCCAATCCTCACACCCTCTGCTACCACCAACTTAAAGGAGCCAGAATCTGAGACTTAGTGAACAAAATACAAATATCTGTCACCCAAAAAAGAATCAACATCATAAAGAAACATGATAACTTTTGTCAGTATTTGTATCCTTGTTGTCAAACAACTAATTTGGCTACCAACTCTAAATTAATTTGGATGGCATGTAGTCATATAAAGTATAGATGAACATAACGAACTTCCACCCGAAATTCAAGATATGCATGGTGTAGTTTGGGGGGAGGGTAGAATCACCACAACAATAAAGAGGACTTGGTTACAGCATGAAATTACTGTACAGTGTACATGTATTGATATTTAACAGCAATTAGAATCCTTTTGCAGTGCCAATAAGAATGCTGGAAGGTGCTGTGTACTTTATGTATTTTTAGCTAGTTCTCTAGTTTTTGCCATAAAAACTACAAAGTGTTGCTCTACATAAAAGTAGCCTATAGAATTATCAAAAGGCTCAACCTTTAACTGTGACCCAGCTCTCTAGTGATTCTCCTTTCTCTGTGTTGTTGCACTTATAGAGGCCTTCATGTGACTTTGAGACTGCAGGGATGGTCATCTCTCCTGTGGTGGAGGTCTGGAGGAGTGTCCCATCTTTATAGAAGTCAGCACTGATGTTTGATGGCTGGTCAGCGATATCTACAGCGCAGAGTCAGAGGATCTCCCTCAGTCACAGGATGGACAGGACTCTCCAGGATCACATCACCAGCTACACACATGAGCTCAGGTTATTCATTTATTCATTAACACACTTACAATCAATCAACCTTCTGATATCAAGTAGATTTGATTGATCCAATTTACTATGAAATCATATTGGATTGTGCTCACCATGCACTGTGATGTTGACAGGATTACTCTGCTCTCCAGACTCAGACTGACACCAGTAAACTCCACTGTCTGATGGAGATGCTGATCTGATGCTGCAGGTGTGTCCTGTTTCTGATTTCCAGTCAGTGGGACACTTTGATTCCCCTCCTCTGCCTGTGAACCACCTCAGTCTCCATCCAGTAGAGTTGCCCTGAACCCCACAGCTCAGGGAGAGAGACTCAGATGTGAAGATTTGGGACCAGTTGGAATGGAGGATCTCAGAAGCTTCCGGAGACACACCTGAAATGGACAAAGTGACACGTGAGCATGAAATAAAAGCTGCTAGATTGGAGACACTCTGCTCCATACAAAATGATTCAGGTGACAAGTAAGTGAACACTGATGATTAGTCTGTATATCACCTGTGACCCAGAGAGGCTGAGGTTGGCTGAACTCTGACTGATAGGCTGGCTCTCCTCTCTCTGCTCTGCACACATAAACCCCTGAGTGTCTAAGAGCAGCAGGGCTGAGAGTGTAGGAGCCTCCAGATCCTCTCATGCTGTCTGGGAGCAGCTCTACAGAATATCCTTGTTTATGAGTCACTTGTGGCAAATCAGCCCTGTAGGGGGCAGTCTTGTACCAGTGGAATCTCCAGCCTGTAGTGGAGTCTTTAACCCCACAGCTGAGTGTAACTGAGTCTCCTTCAGTCAGCCAAGGCTGTGGAAGGTAACTCAGAACAGCCTGGGCTTTCTCTGTTTTAGAGGAGTAGAAAAGTTGGAAGATGCACAACAACTTTCACAGGCATTCAGATGATATCATACTGTATGATAACGTATTACATAAACTGAGTAGTAGAATGTGAATGCAACATATTCACATAATTTATTTGTCAAATTACAAGAAATATGAGTATGAGAACATGAGAATAGACATACAGTACTTACTGGAAGAAATAGTGATAACGACAGAATCACTCCCTGCTGATTCTTTTTTATCACGTTTCCTTTGTGCTTTACAAGTATAGCTACCACCTTCTTTTGGGTTGATTTCATATCCCTTTACAGGCTGATATGTCTGGCTATAGACTCTCTGTCCATCTCTAAACCAGCTGTACTCCCAGTCTCTGCTCTCCCCACTCATTATGTCACATCTGAGAGAGACCTGCTCCCCACTGAAGAACTTGGTCCAGTTTGATTTTAGTGTAATGGTGGCATTGGGTCTTTCTGTCAAAAAAAAAAAAAAAACGATTGCTCAACTTTAAGAAGGTCACCACTGAATTGTGAAACTGACATAAAAACTCTATACATGTACAATAATTTCAAAACATTCACCATTGACAGACTCTAACACAGGTTATATAATATAAAATAGTGATTTACTCATGGTATGTTTTTTGGTCATTGCATGTAAAAAGTAAACCTGTAATCTTCATCTCAGCAGCATCACAATACTGTGTGTAAAAAGCAGAGTTTCTTCTCTGAGCTCTGCACCAATACTGTCCTCCATCAGAGACTTTAACAGAACTGATGCTGTAGGATTTCCCATCAGTCTGAGCCACAGGATCAGAGGTCTGTGTGTTTCTGTACCAGTAGAAAACAAAACCAGAGGAAACACCCAACTCACATCTCAGAGTCACTGAGTCTCCTGTGAGGAGCTGGTGGCCTGCGAGTTTGGGCTTTGAGCCTGAAGAGGATATGAAACAGAGCCACTGTTAGACATCTAAACATGGCGGGACCTGAAGTAGGTACTGCTGCACACATGCAGAGAGAAGGTTATGGAAGCAGTAACACACAAACACAGTAATAATAGTCTACCTTTCACTTCAATGGTTGTTATGCTGCTTATTTCTGATGATGTGGTTATTTCACTCCTCTCCCCATTACACCAGTACTCGCCACCATGAGATTAAAAAATGACCTTTAGTGTAAATGTGTCTCCCTCATAGACAACATTGTAACTGCTGTCTTTATACCACTTATATGTCCAGCCACTGTAAGACTTAATCTCACACTTCAGAGTGACTGTCTCTCCAGTGAACACAGGACTCTGAGGTGTTACAGTCAGTGTAGCTGCAGGTAGGGCTGTGGGAGTAAACAGTGAGATCAGTGCAATAAGAGCAGTATCATGTTGTATTGTGTGTAAGCCAGAACAAAATCACATAGATACATGCTTTTTTGTCTATTGGCAAAACTACAGATTCTTTATGGGTGAAACTACAATGTCTAACCCACTTTATTGTAATGTCAAGGATAGGGTGACTATATCAACTTCTAAAAAAAATAGTTACAGTTCCATTACCACCAATCTTCTTTCATGAAACAGCACTTTCATTGCACAGCTGACAGCACTGCTTAAGAGACAATCCTCACCTGAAACAGTCAGAGTCACACCATCACTCCTCTGAGAGGTCTTTGAATCTTTTCTTCTGCTTCCTCTGCAGCTGTAGTCTCCACTCTGGTTCTCCTGCACAGACTGAAGTCTGTATTCATTCCCATCACTCCAGTCTGTCTGTGGGTAAACCTGCTGCCATCCTCTATACCAGCTGTATCTCCAGTCTGATGGGGACTCTCCCTGTATGCTGCAGGTGAGAGTGATGCTCTCTCCACTGAACACTCGAGTCCAGGTAGGACTCAGGGTTAGAGTGGGTTTGGGTCTCTCTGGGAAGAAGAAACAGAAATACACAAATTAGGTCTGTACTGTACACAACAATAAATGGCTTAACTTTCATCAACAGTCATTTTGCTCTCTCAGGGGTAGTAAATGTAAATGTAAAATGTAGTATTAATTGTTAATAAAACAATTATTTAGTATTAATTTAACTCCAAAAATGACAACACTAAAATGTGACAATCACCACAGTCAGAGAATCTAAATGAGACACCTCAATAAGACAAAAATAAAAGTTTCTACCTGACACAGTCAGTGTGACTCCATCACTGGTGTCTGAACTCTGTGTGGTTCCTCTCTGTGTTCCTCTGCAGGTGTAGCTACCAGAGTGATGATAACCAGCAGAACTGATTCTGTAATCCTGACTGGAGACTACAGTTACTGGGTTTCTGTTTAAATACCAGCTGTAGATCCAGTCAGTATTTCTCCCCTCTGGTATTTCACACCTGAGGGTAACAGAGTCTCCCCTGAATATGTCTCCACTATCAGGAGTCAGGGTCATTACAGCCTTGGGTTTTCCTGCAAACACATCACACTGCTCAATGTATTTTAAATACCAGATCTCCATCTGCATTTTGTACTGTTCCCTGAGCCAATTTTAAATTAGTTTTAGACAGAAAACACAACACTTGACATCATGAACAAATAACAAACACATAAAATAAAAATGTGCAATGTACAAAATAGACTACAAACTTGAAACAGCCAGAGTCACATCATCACTCCTATAAGAGATCTTTGAATCTTTTCTTCTGCTTCCTCTGCAGCTGTAGTTTCCACTCTGGTTCTCCTGCACAAACTGAAGTCTGTATTCATTCCCATCACTCCAGTCTGTCTGTGGATAAACCTGCTGCTCTCCTCTATACCAGCTGTATCTCCAGTCTGATGGGGACTCTCCCTGTATGCTGCAGGTGAGAGTGATGCTCTCTCCACTGAACACTGGAGACCAGCTGGGACTCAGGGTTAATACAGCTTTGGGTCTCACTTAGATAAGAATGAAAGAAAATCATGAAGTGTGCAGGGTTGGGCAATCTCATGATGTTGGCATATCAGTTGGTAAAAACAGCATAAACATAAAAAACAAAGAAATCTACCTGTCAGGGTGACCACATCACTCATGTCTGACCACTCTTTGGTGACCTTATAATATCCTCTGCAGGTATAGTCACCAGAGTGTGCATCATCAGCAGATGAGATTCTGTACTCCTGGTTAGGTGGTAAACCTCCTAAATCAGTGTTCTTGTTAAGATACCATCTGTAGCCCCAGTCAGTTTTTCTCCTCTCTGATATCTCACATCTCAGGGTAACAGTGTCTCCCCTGATTATGTCTTTAATGTCAGGAGTCAGAGTCACTGTAGGTTTGGGTATTTCTGCAAACACAAATCCGTAGTCATGAAACAAGAAGACTTGAATAAAAGGTAAAGCAAAAGGAAGTGACATTAGAGTTAGAATGTATTTATTTTGAAATCTTAATGTAAAATCATAAATATCCTCGTAGGCTATTTTTTTATGATTCCCATTGTGATTTGAGTTAAAGATAAAATGTTTATTATTACAGTATTAGCCATAGTTGTAGCGTAGTACAGTAGTAGTAGTACCAGCAGTATTCTGCAAAATCTTAAATAAATTACCACACTGTACTGTATCTGTAGTTTATACATATATTGCACCATTAGATACAGTGCATCCACATTCATCAGGACAAAAATAGCCAATGCCAAACACGTAGATCATAGTCATTAAATGCCTGAAATGAACTAGACATTCTGAACCTTGATTAAACAGATTACACCCACATATTGTCCAAAATATATTAAAATATTATATCAACTAATCCAGGGCAAAGTATTGGTGTGATAAGGACCCAAAGTATATTGCAACATCATTAAAGGTCGGTACATTACAGACGTCACAATTTATTGCCTGATATCCCTGATTAATCGAGATTAATCACATTGTTATATGCAGTGTTGGGTGTAACGCGTTACAGTAACGGAAGTTACAGTAACGTAACTACTTTTTTCGCAAAAAAGTAGTGTAACGCGTTACCGCTGAAAATTTGGTAACGAAACATAGTTCCTTTTCCAATACGGCCCGTTACTTTCCCTATGGACATATTTGAGAGCGGCACCGATTCTCCGATGTTCCATGTTGCGCAATAGCGCCATTAGAGACCCTTCAGTAGCTGATGACATGAAGAGAACAAGCAGCAGCGAGAAGCAGCCAACAATAACTTTTGAGGGACTATGCTCATTACTTCGAACTCATTGAAACTAAGGGGAGGAATGTAAGTAGGGTTCGAGTTAGGTGGCAGATGTTTGAGTTTGAAAGCAGCAAACTCAAACATCTGTGGGGGGCTGGGGGCTCTGACAATTATATGGGGGCTCTGACAATTATTTAATATTTTACTGATAAATAAAGTTATCATAAGCGGGGATCAAACCGAGCTATGGGAGATGGAACCTTTTTATGGAGTTGCGAGCGCGCTCCCGCTGGGAAGCGCTTGTTACGGGGGTGTTTTTGATTATCTTTTCTTTTTTGTGTTATTGCCTTATTGGCATGCTGTTATTATGTTCTCTGATGATAAAGGGGTACTGTATGCTTGCGCAGTTGCAATGTATAGGTTGTAAACATAAGTCAATGTCTTAATTGATTGTTAACCATGATTTGGTTGTGACCGATAGTAGCCTATGTTACCATGCGTAACAGCCTAGCCTAATGATGGTATGTTATATTACCTAGTTTGTCGGCCTTGCCCCTGTTTATCTTCAGTTTGATCAGTGTTTTGTTGGTTTAGTTTGTTTGTTAATTTGTTATGTTATGCACCCCGCCGGTGGCCTAATATAAAATAAAAGAAAGACGTCTGCATTATTCCATTTCGTTTCCATGCCTTTAGTCTACCACCCGCCGGACACACTCCGTTACAATGCCACTGAAAATGTGGCCGTTTGCAATGTCGACCTGCTCTCACCGACTCGTTTCGGTTTTAGCCTACTTCAATAAAGCCAAACATAGGCCTACTGTAGCTCCAGATAGTAAGATAATGCGCGGCTCTCCCTACGTCAACCTCTCTCCTAGATATTGCTTTAACCAGGCTATTCCGATCATGCTGCGCATGATGTTAACTTTATTGAAGATTTCGTGCAGGTAGCATATTCACCGAAATTAATAAGTGCCAATTCTCCTGTGCCGTCGTGCAGACTGGAGAACGACAAAAAAAAAAAAAACATCCCATACCATGCCATTTTGAGGTTGTCATCATGTTCATAAGGAGCCTGTATTGAGGCTGTTATTTACTACTGTTTCACAGGGCTTTAGTGCTGAAGCCTGTAGCCAAATATTTTCATGTTAAAAGCAGAATAAAGAGCATAAAGGAAATACCTGTTATGTCATCAATAGAACTTTTTTTTTTTTTTTTTACAAAAGTAACGTAAAAGTAACGAATAACGTAAAAAAGTTACTTTGCATAGAATGTAACTAAGTAAAGTAACTGACTACTTTTCCAAGAAGTAACGAGTAACGAGCAAACACTACTTTTTAAAAGTAACTTCCCCAACACTGGTTATATGCACAATAATTAATCAAAAGTACTGTAGGCTATAGAACAGTTTTTATTAAATGTTCTGCCATATGAAAAAAAATGATCATGTTCTGCAAACACTTCTCAGCATTTTGAATGTTTCATGCAGGGCAATAGTAAATCGTAAAACTTTCACAACCTTGTTTTCAACACATTTTAAACAAATTCATTGTGTTTCCCAGTATGCCAGAACAATTCTGAGCCTTTCTTCAGATTATCTGAATCATGTTCTATGCCATTGAAAAACTCAAGCTTCTTTTCAGGTTAACTGCAATTTGGTTATAATGTAAAAATGTTCAAATTTGCATCTACTAAGGTGGTAAGGATATATTTCTAGCTACAAATCATTATTATAAGAACATAGTTTATTATCCTCATGAACTATTATTATCTAACAACAGGGATACGTAGTACTCCTGTTTGGGTGAGTGGAAAATTTAGATCTTAAAAAAGAAAAGACATAACTCACCTACACCGTGTCCTGAGGGGAAAAACAAGCTCAACACTACAACAGAGAGAAAGAGACAGATCTTTATTCAGAACAGAGAAGCAACCAGCACAAATCAAATCCTCAATATATTAAATGATCCAATTATGCATAAAAATACATAAACCACACTAATAGCTCCACAATGGGAAATGTTCAAATTACAGCAATCAGTGACAGTCTAATAAAATATTTGGTAACACTTTGCGGTAAGGGTACATGAATTATCATGAATTCATGCATGATTTCATTCATGATTCATGCATTACCTCATCTCTGAATATCTAATGACTCATCAGGTATTAGCATGAATTCATTGTTTATCATTAATGACCTCCTGCTGAAATAGCAGATGATCTTAAGCATTAATTACTCTGGGTACATCATCATGAGTCATGACTAATTACACATGATCATGATGTTTTTGTTCAAAAGAATGTGATATAATAAAAGTACTTATTTAGCCTACTTTGGCCTAGTCATACGCCATACGTCAACTAAATTTTACCAATTTAACCATGTCAACACTTTAGTTGAGGGGGCACAAACATGATGAATTCATGATGATCATGCTAATAATCATGACTCATGCTAATTAATCACGATTCATGATGATGTACCCAGAGTAACTAATACTTAAGATCATGTACTATTTCAGCAGGAGGTCATTAATGACAAACAATGAATTCATGTTAATTCCTGATAAGTCATTAGACTTTCAGAGATGAAGTAATGCATGAATCATGAATTTATCATGAATGATTTCATGCATGAATTCATGATAATTCATGTACCCTTACCGCAAAGTGTTACCAAATATTTTAACAGATTCACAAGTTCAAACTCATGCAGATCTACATGAACAGAAATGCTGTTGAAGTTTTATGTAAAATACAGTTATAAGCATGCATCTTCCAGAACATGCATTAGAGGTATTACTCACAGAGCAGCAGGCCCAGAAGAGAGAGCCCCATGCTGTGTGCCGTCCAGTTACAGAGATCTTTGAATGTGTCACAAGAGACTCACAGAACACAGTTCACCTCCACCACTGAGCATATGGGAGAAGTGTAGCGCTGAAGAGAGAGGGAGGAGTGAGGTAGTGAGTGTGAGAAAGTATGAGTGTGTTAGCATGGGGAGGAGGGGTTCTGAGGTTTGGCTGAAAAACAGTGAATAGTCTAGAATGAAAACAGCAAAATAATGTCTCTATACCGGTAGATTGAATAGTCATTCATCATTTAAATTCTGTTATAGCATAACAGAGTCTGAGAAAGAAACAGTGAAATAATGTCTTTATACCGGTAGATTGAATACATATACGTTCATCAATAAAGTTCACTGTTTGTTTCACTAACATTTTCACTAACAGATAGCTACGGTATCATCCTTGGTATCCTATGGTATCATCCTCTTCCATAGATGCAAGAACAAGTAAACATCAATACCAAGACATCCATGAAATGAATATAGGAGGTAGTAGAGATGGCTGTATTGCTTTAGACTATATGGGATACAGTATAGACTAAAGTAGGTAACATATGGTGTAAAATACATATTTTGTGTGCAGCTGCTCAATCATCAGAGGCAGAGTCAGTCAACATCAAACTTATGAAAAGGTCATTAGAGCAGCAGATAGATTCAGACTTCTGCCTTGCTGGAAGGAAAATGTTGTGTGGGGGTTGGGGCTAAAAAGAGGAAGGCCTAATTCTGATTAAATGCATAGATGCAAATCATTTCCTGATCAGAGATGTTATGTTTATTATTATTATTATTGAAGTGATCTTTAGTTTAGTTTTTTTTTTTTTTTTCATTTTGATTCTTTACTGTAGACCTACCTCTACTAGGCCTCTATGTATTCCAGAATCTCTGAACATTAGGCTATTAGAAACATAGGAAGAATGCTTGCATTCTTGAAAATGACAAAATAATTTTAAAAAGTGTTGATAGGCATGTACATGCATAAGCATGCCTCTGTGAATGAGGAAATAGTGAGTTGAGACCAATGCGAGAATTGCTGTGTTTTTTAAAAAAACCACAAGACCATAAGAGGGTTCTTGTGAATTTGTCTATGGTGTACAGTATGTGTTGTTTGTTCAGCACCTTGCTAATATGATCTGTGCATTTGAAGATTAACAAGCTTGTTGTATGAACACCACTTTATAATGTCTGGGCAGTGCATCAGAAGAGATGAATAGTAAATAAGTCAGAGAAAGTTGCACTGCAGTTTGACTGTAAAAATGTATTTGCTTACATTGTTTGAAATGAAATTAGACTTGTCATAATATAATCATTCTGTATTTTAATGGCCAAGTGTTTAGGACAGCATTTGAATGCACTGCAGCTACACCTCTTCACATTTACTCTACAGAGGAAATGGTTTCTGAGAGCGTCCTACACAGAGCCTATAGCCTACAGAGGAAACCAGGTCAAAACCACAAAGCCTCACCTCTTCATGCACAGTGTAACCAAGGCACAAACAAAATAGACACTACACAAAAAATAGACACATACAAGCAAACAGGACAGAAGACAGTTGAAAGTGAGTTATGAAAAAGAGGTGATATAGTGAATATAAAAAATACTTAAATACAATTAAGAAAAGCAACTTCTAAAGATATTTTTTGTAATATTTTTTAAAGGCCGGCCAGTTACAAACAAAATATTAAATGGGGATTGTTTTGGGGGTCACTGTGTGTTTTGTGGTTATTTTTTGAATATATAGGCACTTGGCTCCATGGTCTGCAAATAGCTTTTGAACTAAGGGCTTGACTGCAGGCCTACACACATCAGTGGGCAAACTGGGACTGTACGAAACACTTAACCTGATGGACTCAGGTGTAGATTCAGCACCTTGGAGAGCTCCCAGCCACATCCATGCAGAATACAACATAAACCCCAAACTCTCTCTTCTGACAATCTTCTGCAAATCATTTGTAAATCTGTATACTGACCTCCATACAGTATTAATTAAGGTAAATAGCCTATGTTGGTGTAGACTGATTTTTAAAAGCTGAAGCGTACAGATTGTGATCCTAGAACACTTGAATGAATGTGGATGGCACAATGTGCGTCACATAATTGTATTATTTATCTTATGCCCAATGTTCTGTCCTGGGGTTCATACAGAGTGTAGCTTATCATGGGGCTTATAGTGTTCAGTATTTCTGTGAATGAGGAAACAGTTGCAGGGGACTAATTACGTAAGTGTGAATTTCAAGTAATGCTAGTAACTTTTTTTCATGACATTCTTCTTTTGTGGTTAAACTTTCTTTTCCCAGTGTGTTGGTTGGTTTTAGCGTATACTTTGAAATATATTGCCTGCTTTTGTAAGTCACTTTGTATAAATGTAAATCATATTGACAAATACACCTTGTGCATTTCAGTAAGTCTATAGTATATACACAGAAGTCTCCTGTTGTTAGATTGCCGTTGTGATTGTTTAATAGATAAGATATACATTGTCATTGAACTGATAAATGGAAATGTATGAAGATGAATGGCGAGGAAAGCCCACCTGCAGACTCTTCATGTGCCCCCTGCTGGCTGTCCTGTGTTTTGTTTGTGGCTGCTGGCTGCCTTTGTTTTGCACTTTACTCTTGTTGACCTATTTCTACTTCCTGACATTGTTGTATTTTCCAACAATTTTGATCACTATTTTATTGTACTATTCATATACCTTGTTCCACATGTTTTTGCCTTTCTGCTGTGTTGACTCATTTAATGTTTGTTCAGTTCCTGTGGCCTATACTGTGTTTTTTTTCTATACTGTGTTTTTTTATATATATATACATATATATAGAGTATATACTGTATGCTACTCCATTTGTCTCTTCCCTTATTACGTCTGACTTGGGTTTTCACTTCTATCCTACTTGTAATCAAGGTAAGCAAAGGTCTATTTGATCATCAAAGAACTTCTGATGTAAATGCACAATTCATAATATCTACAGATACTGGGGCAAAAGTAGTGTAATATGTTCAGCCATTCTAGTGTTAATGGGACACATACGTTATTTCAGCTGGGTTACAAAGAGGATAGCTTAACTTTTTTTTCTATTTCAAGTTTGCCCTGACCAGACCAGCATGCACCAAACCACAGTCTGGCCTACTTTAGCAATGCTTGAAGCTGAAGTCTGTAAATGGCCGAGAGAAAAAAAAGTTAAATACAACAAGTACAGAATAAAGGTAACAAATGCTTTTTTTAAAAGATAAAATATTTTACTGACATTTAAAACACACTATTTCATAATGCATGAGGCTATTACTCTGCTATTGTGAGGACAACAGGCTTAAAGTCATTAAGGTCCTTCAGATGTGTCTTTTTGGGAGGTGTTGTTGCAGTTGAATGTATTGCCCTGTTTGCCAATCATATTTCAATTACACTCTAAATTAGTCCGATCCAGAAAGATGAGCTTGACAAGAAGATGCTATTGAAGCAAGATTTTATTCACCCAATCCACAATGTTACATCAACCCGACAATAGTTACTTACTGTCAATGAACCAAGCAGTGAGAGGGATGGCCCAACCAAAAACTGGTGGGAGATTGCACAGAAATCCAAAGGAGGAACAGTGCTCCAAGGTGTTTATCTTTGCTAAATGGCCTTAAATCTCATTTTTCTCGGTTAGCTCATGCTTCCAATGAGAATTAAACATTTGCTCTATAGCTCACTTCTGGGCCAATCAGGGTTTGTCTCGTTGTCGTTGTGACAGTCGAATTGTCCCCTCACCTCTGCTAACATTAGGCGATTTCTTAGTTCTGCATTTTAATGTCTATATTCTGATATGACGTTTCTGACACTTTACTTGGTCCGTGCA
>JAODXP020000028.1:27339121-27357329 GCA_027497455.2 Sardinella longiceps | reverse complement strand
TGTCCACAATGGCCATCAAGTTCAATGGTTTCAGTACATTATTTTACATTCACCTTGACTTTGGACTTGGTGGCCATTGTGGACAGTGAAACTTTCACTGTCCACAATGGCCAAGTCCAATGATTTCATGGACCATGGTGAAACTTATGTTATGGTGGGAGATAAGGACCAATTCCTAATGCACAGTTTAAAGCACCTGAGTAGCCAAACTAAAATCGGATTGAACGCAGGTACAAAACAATTTAGAACCATGGACAGGTCCAATACCTGGGCGACACACCTGTGCAACCACAGAGACAAAGAGAGGCCATAATCTCTGTCTCTAAATCAGTCTCTGGAGGCTATTCTTAGTGTTAGTACTGTATTTTAGGATGAGTTTGCACCCACTTTAGTAGTAACAACACAGACATGGAAAGAGAATTTTGGTTCATTCACATTTATTGTGCGTCTCTGGGGCGTTGGTCCTTAGTTTTAGCATGTGCTCTGTTTACACATAACATGTCAAATCATCAGATTGGCCAGTCACTTCCTTTTTTAACCAGTTCTGTGATATACATGTCCAACTATGGTGATGTGCATACAGCCAGCCCTTACCATATTTTTGTCTTCCCTCAAATGGCCCTGTACATGTTTACCTACATGTTTTCTTCTGATTTAGTTTATTTCATCAATTGTACTTCACTGTTGAAACTTTTTATGTTTGCATGCATGTCTGATGTGAAGCACCTTCAGTGACCTTGTGCAAGAACTATGCCCTTCGTAAATACACACTTGACACTGATATCTAATCATTGTGTGATATAACATACAGAGGTCATATTTTAGCTCACCAACACAAGGCGAATGTTCATCTTTATTTTAAACATAACAAAATTACTCATACAACGGGACATAAGGTGGCATGTCATTGACAATAGCTGTCATTAAAGACTTAATTAAAGCACATATTAAATATTTATATATTAAAGCACAAACAAAAAGAATATTTGAATTACTTTAGATATGAATATTCCTAAAATAATGTTATATGACACATACATAAAATATACAATTTATAGCAAGTTGTGTTCTTGTGTCTTTGGTAATTCTTCTGAAAGTTTCCGGCAAGAAACATATCTTTCATTTGATCAAGTCTCGGTGACAACCACATCCTCATATCCATCCTCATTATCTAGACAGGAAAGACAGACATTAGGAGGATGGTCTTCACAGAGTAGATCAAATTTTATATTATATACTCTTATTTATTATATGCCTTGCTTATATGCTACAGGATGTTCCATTCACTTTGAATGGACCTTCTCAACGCTCACAGGTCAGTTATTTTTGTATACCATAAAAATGGCTTCTGCAAAAGTATAACCGCTGTCAGTGGCAAGTGGTCAGGCCCTTAGCTTCATAATGACATAATGGTCATAATGTGGCACCATAGGACACATGTCACAAGGTTTTGACAGTCCCTTATCATCCTGTGCACCTTCTAAGCCTATTTTTGTGTCCCAAAAGGGTTATCTCTACTGTTCATGTAATATTAGATCCATTGATAAAATAATGTTCTACCTTCTTGAGGATCCATGGATGGTCTAATTGTTTCATAGACATCTGTAGTACCTATCACACATAAGAAAAAAAAATCAAATACTGTGTACTGTGCAAGTGATTCAATGAATTTGATCTGAGGTTTCAGAAAAAGCACACACCTTTCTGCAGAGGCATATACAGTGGTGAGAGAGTGTCGTAGACATCTGTACATCCTATTGGAATCAAAGGGTTGAACAGGATATCATTAAGATCCATTGATTTTTACACTAATACTTCTATTAAAATTTCACCCTGGCAGACATTAGTTTCATACTTTCAGTTTGCCATGATTTTTCTTTCAAGGAATATCAAATCCAAGCCATGCATTCCTGTAGCCAGTGTAACACATGCACCACACAAGGATAAAGAAGGTCACTCTTACTCTTCTGCAGTGGCATATACTCTGACTGAGCCTCCTCATATCCTGCAGACTGACTCTGGTCCTGGTCTGAACTCTGATTGGTCTTTTGGGCCTGGTCTGAACTCTGATTCCAGTCAGGGCTCTGATTGGTCCTATGCTGTTGCTGGTCTCTAGACAGACACAGAGATCTGTCATGAGCTGACAAAGTAATGCTGTATGTCTGATGCTGATGAAACTTGATTCAGGCAAATATTAACTTGTTATTTGCCAATGACAGAGAGAGAGGGAGAGAGAGAGAGAGAGAGAGAGAGAGAGAGAGAGAGAGAGAGAGAGAGAGAGAGAGAGAGAGAATATTATGAGGTAAAAACTTACAGGTTTGGCATCATTGAACCTGAACATGAGAACAGAGTTATGTGTTGAAGTGAAACCTTTCTTCTTTACATAAAAATCTGAGTTATGTCCAGTAACTAATAACTTTTTTCTCACCTTTGGACTTCCGGGACCGGTGCAGTAAGACCAGTAAAATGACCAAGGCAAAGACAGATAGCAGCCCCATCCCAACACCCACTGCAACCATCAAATTTGAGGAACTGGGAACTGAAACTTTAAATCGAGAAAACAAATTTTCATAACATGGCTGTTACTGAAAACAAATAATACTCTGATGTGCACATAATAACCAAAACTATTTTCTAACCTCTAACTGTGACCCAGCTCTCTGGTGACTCTCTTTTGTCTGTGTTCCTGCACTTATAGAGGCCTTCATGTGACTTTGAGACTGCAGGGATGGTCATCTCTCCTGTGGTGGAGGTCTGGAGGAGTGTCCCATCTTTATAGAAGTCAGCACTGATGTTTGATGGCTGGTAGCGATATCTACAGCGCAGAGTCAGAGGATCTCCCTCAGTCACAGGATGGACAGGACTCTCCAGGATCACATCACCAGCTACACAAACATAAATTCAGTGGTTAATTAATTTTGTAGTGTAAAACAAAACCATCAACTTCTATGTCAAATATATCTCATGAAAATAAGGATACAGGTGTCAAGTGCAACCTGTCCATGTTCCAGGGCCAAACATGTCTTTGGCAGTACTGCCTTCAAGCCGTGACCCCCAAATCTAGGTTTAGAGGGTTAGGTTTAGGGTTAGGGTTAAGGTAGTGCCTTGCAGTCATAGAGGGTGTCATAGAGGGCAAAAAATACCATCAGGCTTCCCTCACCATGCACTGTGATGTTGACAGGATTACTCTGTTCTCCAGACTCAGACTGACACCAGTAAACTCCACTGTCTGATGGAGATGCTGATCTGATACTGCAGTTGGATCCTGTTTCTGATCTCCAGCCAGTGGGACACTTTGATTCCCCTCCTCTGCCTGTGAACCACCTCAGTCTCCATCCAGTAGAGTTGCCCTGAACCCCACAGCTCAGGGAGAGAGACTCAGATGTGAAGATCTGGGACCAGTTGGAATGGAGGATCACAGAAGCTTCCGGTGACACACCTGAGATTGGCATTACAAAACAATGCAATACATGTACTTAGAATTATATAAAATACACTATAGACACCTGCTTCACACAATAAGAGTGACAAGTGAACACTGATAAGACTTTATCTCACCTGTGACCCAGAGAGGCTGAGGTTGGCTGAACTGTGTGTGATAGGCTGGTTCTCCTCTCTCTGCTCTGCACACATAAACCCCTGAGTGTCTAAGAGCAGCAGGGCTGAGAGTGTAGGAACCTCCAGATCCTCTCATGCTGTCTAGGAGCAGCTCTGCAGAATATTCTATCTGTCCATGAGTCACTTTTAGTGAATCACGCTTGTAGGGGGCAGTCTTGTACCAGTGGAATCTCCAGCCTGTAGTGGAGTCCCTAACCCCACAGCTGAGTGTAACTGAGTCTCCTTCAGTCAGCCAAGGCTGTGGAAGGGAACTCAGAACTGCCTGGGCTTTCTCTGTGTAAGAACAAAATTAAAATCTAAAGGTGCACCAAAACAGCATTTACGGATAGGACTTACTACGGTGGCCCGGAAGTGCAACAGACATTAACAAGTTTGAAAACAAAATTACATTTGCATTATACACTTACATCTTTAAAAAACTAATTCCTATTTCATAAAACACATTAACAAATGAAAAAAGAGCTTTTACATATTACAACGCACATTAACAAGTTCCAAAACAAAATTACATTTGCATCACACACTTACATCTTTAAAAAACGAATTACTATTTCATAAAACACATTAACAAATGTAAAAAAAACAAACAAACAAACAAAAAAAACACAAATCTACAATACACAAAACATTGTTTTCAATGATCTGACAAAACACCATTTATACAAAACACATTAACAAGTTTGGAAACAAAATTACATTAAGAATACATCTCACAGACATGAAAAAAAAAACATTTCATTAAACACATTTGCAAATGTGAAAGAAAAAAATCTACAATACACAAATCATTTTTAAATGATCTGACAAAACACAATTTATACAAAACACATTAACAAGTTTGAAAACAAAAAATTACATTTAGAATACATCTTACACACATTAAAAAAAGAAAGAAATACCATTTCATTAAACACATTTGCAAATGTGAACGCAAATTAACAAAACACAAAAGCAAACTGCGAGTCAAAATTACATTTCACCAAACACAAACGCAAACTCCAAAAACACATTACATCAACTAAATTTCTTACGGAAATAGATCGACCTAAAGGCGGAAGCAGGAAGTGGCGACGCAGAAAGGGGTTCCAGTTAGGTGGGAGCCAGCGGGAGCTGAGCTTCCATAGAGAGAGGTCTGGCTCCCATGAAAGCAGCAAACTCAAACATCTGTGGGGGCTCTAACAATACAATAGTATATAATATTTTACTGACAAATAAAGTTATCATAAGTGGGGATGAAACCGAGCTATGGGAGGTGGAACCTTTTTTATGGAGTTGCGAGCGCGATCCCGCTGGGAAGCGCTTATGCTTGCGCAGCTGCAATGTATAGGCTGTAAACATAAGCCAATGTCTTAATTGATTGTTAACCATGATTTGATTGTGACCGATAGTAGGCTATGTCACCGTGCGTAACTGTCGGGGTTTGCCTCTGACACAAGAGGATCTAATGATGGTGGTGATGGTATCAGACCTCTGGCTGAATGTTATGCACAACGGTGAACTGGCACTTATTAATTTCGGTGAATATGCTACTTGCACGAAATCCTCAATAAAGTTTACATCATGTGCAGCGTAATCGGAATAGCCTGGTTAAAGCAATATCTAGAGAGGTTGACCTAGGGAGAGCCGCGCATTGTCTACTGTCTGGAGCTACAGTAGGCCTATGTTTGGGCTTTAATGAAGTAGGCTAAAACCGAAACGAGTCGGTGAGAGCAGGTCGACATTGCAAGTGGCCACATTTTCAGTGCCATTGTAACGGAGTGTGTCCGGTGGGTGGTAGACTCAAGGCATGGAAACGGAATAATGCAGACGTCTTTCTTTTATTTTATATTAGGCCACCGGCGGGGTGCATAACATAACAAATTAACAAACAAACTAAACAAACAAACCACTGATCAAACTGAAAATAAACAGGGGCAAGGCCCACTATCTAGGCAATATAGCCATCATTAGATCCTCTTGCGTCAGAGGCAAACCCCGAAGGTTACGCACGGTGACATAGCCTACTATCGGTCACAATCAAATCATGGTTAACAATCAATTAAGACATTGGCTTATGTTTACAGCCTATACATTGCAACTGCGCAAGCATACAGTAACCCTTTATCATCAAAGAACCTAATAACAGCATGCCAATAAGGCAATAACACACAAAAAAAGACGATCAAAAACAGCCCCCTAACAAGCGCTTCCCAGCGGGATCGCCAACTCCATGAAAAGGTTCCACCTCCCATAGCGCGGTTTCATCTCCACTTATGATAACTTTATTTGTCAGTAAAATATTATATACTATTGTATTGTCGGAGCCCCCACAGATGTTTGAGTTTGCTGCTCTCATGGGAGCCAGACCTCTCTCTATGGAAGCTCAGCTCCCGCTGGCTCCCACCTAACTGGAACCCCTTTCTGCGTCGCCACTTCCTGCTTCCGCCTTTAGGTCGATCTATTTCCGTAAGAAATTTAGTTGATGTAATGTGTTTTTGGAGTTTGCCTTTGTGTTTGGTGAAATGTAATTTTGACTCGCAGTTTGCTTTTGTGTTTTGTGTTTTGTTCATTTGCTTTCACATTTGCAAATGTGTTTAATGAAATGGTAATTTTTTTTAATGTGTGTAAGATGTATTCTAAATGTAATTTTGTTTTCAAACTTGTTAATGTGTTTTGTATAAATTGTGTTTTGTCAGATCATTTAAAAATGATTTGTGTATTGTAGATTTTTTCTTTCACATTTGCAAATGTGTTTAATGAAATGTTTTTTTTTCATGTCTGTGAGATGTATTCTTAATGTAATTGTTTCCAAACTTGTTAATGTGTTTTGTATAAATGGTGTTTTGTCAGATCATTGAAAACAATGTTTTGTGTATTGTAGATTTGTGTTGTTTTTTTTGTTTGTTTATGTGTTAATGTGTTTTATGAAATAGTAATTAGTTTTTTAAAGATGTAAGTGTGTGATGCAAATGTAATTTTGTTTTGGAACTTGTTAATGTGCGTTGTAATATGTAAAAGCTCTTTTTTCATTTGTTAATGTGTTTTATGAAATAGGAATTAGTTTTTTAAAGATGTAAGTGTATAATGCAAATGTAATTTTGTTTTCAAACTTGTTAATGTCTGTTGCACTTCCGGGCCACCGTAACTTACAGATAAGCAAGGAACGTACTTGTCCACAGAATACATTTGATGTATATATCTCAAATAATATCAGTATAAAAGGTAAAGAAAATAATGATAAACACTTACTGACCAGACAAAACTGTGATAGCAACAGAATCACTTTTTTCAGATTCTTTTTTATCAAGTTTCCTTTCTCCCTTACAAGTATAGCTTCCACCCCTTGGATTGATTTCATATCCCTTTAAAGGCCGATTTCTGTAGACTGTCTGTCCATCTCTAAACCAGCTGTACTCCCAGTCTCTGCTCTCTCCACTCATTATGTCACATCTGAGAGAGACCTGCTCCCCACTGAAGAACTTGGTCCAGTTTGATTTTAGTGTGACGATGGGTTTTGGGGCCCTATCTTGCAGGCGGCGCACCATGCCTTCGCGTCTCGCGCAAGCTGTCATTGCTATTTTGTGCGAGCGCATGGTTCGTTTTTCTGTCAAGTAATTCACGTTGTCTAACTAGCAAGTGACTTTGCGTCCTCGGAGGTGTGTCGAAGGTGTGGCTAGGCGCGAAGCGCAAAAGATGCTATTATGCAGACGCAGAAAGGGATCTGCCAGTGACTGGAAAAAACCTGGTCATTCGTCAGTCACGCATTCCTGAAATGCTATTTTATGGACGCACAACGCAATAGGTAATGCAGTCCTTGTTCCAGCATAACAATGACGGCCACAACAATAATTATTACAATCAGAAAATCATTATGATGCTCAGGAAGATGTGGTTAACCACAATTTATTAGCCTGTAACAGAAAACGAGTGAGGATAAAAGAAGGGGGGCGTTAAATGGAGAATCAAGTTTACTTTCGCTTTCGAATGAATATTGCGAGATATCTATCGGGACTAAATCAGCTTCCTTCGTGTCTTGTGCAGCCTGTAGACATCAATTTAATATTACCATACCCATTACGGCTCTAACTATGACTAGACCCGACGTGTGAGCTTGCTCGGTATTCAATATTTTAATTTCTTTAAATGCCCAAGGAGGAGATCAGCTGGTGTGATAGCAATTCACCAGGCGCTTTGCGCTGTTCGTTCTTAAAGGCAATGAGAGATTGATCTGTCATTGGTTATGCTTGTGTTACACCCATAACACACCCATGATTAATTAGGCATCCTAAGTCCAACCTTTTTGGACTTTGCGCCAGCGCGAAGTTCATTTTCTGCGCTGTGAAAATAGCAAAAAGCCACCGACACGCCCCCAAAACCATATGCGCCATCCGCCAAACAACAGTTGACTTTGCGTCGTCAAAATAGGGCCCTTGGTCTTTCTGCCAATGTAACCAGTGAACAGAGACCACACATTTGTTAAATATAATAAATAATCTGACATAATATAACCTAAATATTCATAGGCCTACTTACAAAATATGTGATGTGTTGATTTAATGAAATGATATATTTAAGAGAGTTTGATTTTTGTTGAGCAACACAAGTTTTCAGTTAAAGGTTTAAGGTTATAAGGACATTATCAGACATGCACCTAGCAGGCCATTCTGAAGCAGACAGGGGAGATTCTAATTGAACCAGATATTTGAGACAGGACCAATTTGATGCATGATTCTATTTCATCCTAGACACTTCAGAAAAGGGGCTCAACATGCTAAAAACCGAACTTCCCCTTCAACAGCATGCTTGTCATATTCATTGTAATGGAGCAAACTAACCTGTAACTTCTATCTTAACTGCATCACTGTACTGTGTGTGATACACTGGGTCTCCTCTCCCAGCTCTGCACCAGTACTGTCCTCCATCAGAGACTTTAACAGAACTGATGCTGTAGGAGTTTCCATCAGTCTGGTTCACAGGATCAGAGGTCTGTGTGTCTCTGTACCAGTAGAACACCAAACCAGAGGAAACACCCAACTCACATCTCAGAGTCACTGAGTCTCCTGTGAAGAACTGGTGGCTTGTGTTTAATGTAAGTTTGGGCTTTGATGCTGTAGAAGAGACAACAAAGATATTGATGTGTGTTCCTCTCTCTCTCTCTCTCTCTCTCTCTCTCTCACACACACACAAACACACACACACACACACACACACACACACACACACGCACACACACACACACACACAATTATGTGTTACCTTCAACATCAAGAGTTATCCACCGGCGCTGTGACATTTTGGGTCTGTCTCTCCTCTCCCCCTGACACCAGTACTGGTCCTCATCAGACTCAGCAGCTCCTCTGATGGTGAAGATGTTTCTCTCAGACACTGGGGTTCTGCTGGACCCTTTATACCACTTATATGTCCAGCCACTGTGAGACTCTATCACACACTTCAGAGTGACTGTCTCTCCAGTGAACACAGGACTCTGTGGTGTTACAGTCACTGTAGCCAAAGGCAGGGCTGGAGAGGAATGGAGAGAATGAGGAGCAAAAAGAAATGAGGAAAAACTGTTCTCATTTGATTATACACAAACCAGACATTTGTTACAGTATATATTTTTTCAATAAAGTTACCATTATCACCATGATATACTGTATACTGTATGTGTAAGCTAATAAGACAGGTATGAGATTTTAATATACTTTTGTAGTCACTATAAAATCAGAGACAATGTCTTCAAATTCTCACCTTTAACTGTGATCTGAACAGTTTTGCTAAAAGATGATGATTGTTTGCAAAGCGCTTATACTCCCGCTGGTCAGAATAACTCACACTTTTTATTGTCTCTCTGTTTGTATCTATAATTGTTTCATAGTTACCACTACATCTGGTCTCAACCCACTGATATGTCCAGCCGGCAGAAGGCACTATCAGACATGTCAGAGTGGCTGCTTCTCCAGAGTATGGATATGAGGGCTCTATTGGATATGAGGTTGTTGGCCTATTTCTTCTATATCCATTACATTTGTACTGGTACAGGCCAAAATAATCAGGAACACAAATGTTGATAGATTGACCATTCTCATTTTGAATGATATCATTCTCATTTTGAGCTGAATTTATTGCTCTTCGAATATTTGTCATCATGAAGTGCACCTCTACCATAACAACTATGTGGGAGCTATATTGCATTTTTACTCTAATTAGTAGACTAATTTTGTTGATTTTGTTTCTTTATTATTATGAATTTATTTACGTTATTGGTAGCTTCATATTTTGATATATTTTCTGATTATTATTTCTATAATTTGGTAATATGTGTTTTCTAATTTATAGTTAATTTCTTTGCTTTATGTTTGGTCTTTATTTGGTAAACTTATTAGTTGTAGTTTTTGGTTTTAGACACCTGGGGGTAGTGATGTGCACAGGTAAGGGTGCATATAGGTAGGAAGTGGCATTTCACCTGTATGCACCTGGGTAGTGGGCACATGGTTTTTTACCAGCGTGAGAGCTTTGTTACCTGCTGGAACCAACAATAAACCAACCTCAAGGATAAGTTTTTTCCTGGAAATTAAGTTATTTCTTGCCTGCGTACAATACCTGCCCAGGGTGCCAGAAGTTTAATTTGATTTTGTTAAAAGTTTGTTTGACAAACTGCCACTACAAACTATGACCCTAAACAGAGTTTTGTTTCTTGATTTTTGCGTGACATAATACATCACAAAAGTAAGATTATAAAAAGCAAAACTACAAATGCAGACAGTGGTTACCTTTGACATTAATGGTTATTTTAATGCTCAGACTTGATATCGCTGTAGCTCGGTCTCTCCTCTGCCCCTGACACCAGTACTGTCCCTTATCAGAGAGACTTGCTCCACTGATGGTGAAAGTGTTGGAGTAAGACTCAGAATGTGGATATCTGTTCCTGCCTTTAAACAATTTATATCTCCAGATACTATCAGGCTGTATGTCACACTTAAGAATGACATCTTCTCCAACATACACAGGACTCGGTGACTGTATTGACAGTTCGGCTGTGGGTAGGTCTATGGATATACACACAGAGAACAGATTAAATAGCAATGTACTGTATTTATGTGCAGTTTATAAGCATGTATACGGTATGCAGTCTGTATTCACCTGTGGCTCTGATTGGGAAAGGAGGAGAACGCTGAGAGTTCTTTGGCCGATACCCGCGTCCTTCACATGTGTACTGGTCATTATCACGTAGAGAGATGGTGATGGTCCTTCTGTTCTCACTGGACATCTGCTGTCCATTTTTATACCAGACATACTGATGCCAATGCCCAGCTATGTCACAACTCAGAGTAAATTTCTCTCCAGTGTAGAGAGGAGGCTGAGGAGGGCTGTATAGGCTGTAAGGACACATTAGAGTCACCACAGCTGCAGGCAAAGCTATGGGGGGGAAAAGTGGTACCACATGACAATAACAATTAACCATCTGACAGCATTTGATGCAGCATTCAGAGGACCTCTTCAAAACTGTGTTTTTCAAAATTATCACATCATTACACTAGAAAAGCGCTCAGAGAGCGCAGACCTCCGCCAAGGCAATGTGGTTACAGACACAATATCACCAACCACCAATCGGCACCTAAATCAAAGCAGTTCTTGCTTGTCCCAATATACACATTGTTCGAAAATTTCATCCAAATCCATGCAGCACTTTTCGAGTTATCCTGCTGACCGACAACCAACGTGACCTAAAACATAACCTCCTTGGCTGAGGTAACAAACATTGTGCATTTGTGCTATATTTAATTCAATAAGACGTCTAAAAATTCACATGGTGAATGTTAATATTTTATCTCTTGAGCCAATGAAATCACCCTTTCTGTTCTATTGTTCTTAACCAAGTGTATTGCACGGTTAAGCGCAATGAAACAATCACCTAACTTTTAAATAAGCTACATTTACCTGTGCTACTGATAGAAACAGGGTTGGTATTCTGAGAATTCCTTGGCCGCTTTTCTCTACATCCTCCACATGTGTACTGCCCTGCACCATCAGGAAGAGAGATGATGAACGTCCTCTTGTTCTCACTGGTCACCTTCTTGTTGTCTTTGTACCAGTTATACTCCTTCCAGTCTGTGATCTCTGTTATGTCACATCTCAGAGTGACTCTATCTCCAGGATAATATGGGGCCTGAGGAGACTCAACAATTACTGCAGATGTGGGCAGATCTGTGGAGGAAATCAACATTACATGTAACACATGAACACTAATTGTAATACTCTGTTTATCTGTGAACGCAATTTATCAAACGTGTTCTAGAATTATAATACAGTAATTGACACCGTCAGATATTAGTCAGATATCAGCACTAGTAGACAGGGGAAAATCATAATCACAAGACAATTACCCACTCACCTTTAACAGTAAGATTAACACTTTCACTCATCTTTGATGATACATATCTGTCTTTCTTCTTTCCCTGACACCAGTAATGACTCTGATCAGACTTAGCTGCTGTGATGGTCAGTGTGCTGCCGGTGTCGGGCTGAGAACGCAGATTACTGTGACTGCCATTGAACCATTTATACGTCCAGTCATCCTCAGGCTGTATCTCACATTTCAGAGTGACTTTCTCTCCAACATACACGGGGCTCTCAGGCTTTATGGTCAATTTGGGAAGGACTATAGAGTAAGTAATCAAATATATTAAGATATAACCACTACATATTTACTCACACCCACTCATACTTTGTATATGATAAAGAAACTCATTGTTTTACAAAGACTGATTTGTGACCATGATGCATCATGTTGAACACATTTTTGCTCACCTGATGCTGCAGTGTTGTCACTACCGACTTCAGCAGATTGAGGTGGTCCATCTACAATGATTATGAAATGTGAAACACTAAGAAAATATATCATGGAAATAGGCTGCAGGCTAAAAAAACACACACGTTTAATCACTCACCTTGGTCCGGTTTTGTTTGAACGTTTTTTTCTCCATCTGTTAATGTTGCTTCTAATTCTCCATCTGCTACAAATTGAGGAGCAAAGATTATACTATTAGAAATGTGCAAATCTTTTTTGTGCGTGAAAGTATTTGTTTTGATGGGATAAGTTACTTCACATCCCATTTTCACAGTCAGTCTTTTAACCTCAACTTTTATGCAAGTGGATCTTACCACACCTCAGATGTGGACACCTGGCAAGGGTAATAACGACTACAAACATCAGTACACAAACACCTTGTTTGGAGTACGCACCAATGTATTGCACCATGCACTGAGTGAGAATTTAGATGCACTTTCACCTACTGTGTGGTGTCTAGTCATCAGAAGTAGACTACATTTTCCATACTATAAAAAAAATATTACAATAGCTATTTGTGCAAAAAGTGTAAGTACTGACTTTACTTTCTTACACAAGTTAAAGTATTGGCTCAAAAATACTCAAGAATAAAAGTACAAAGAATAGTTTAGCCTGCAAAGGACTCTTGGTAGATTTTGGTTAAGGAAGCAGACTTAGCCTTCAGTACACTCAATGAGTCGTTGTAACAATGTAAGCAACTGTGTTATTGTCCCATTCGTGTTGGAATTAGCCTTAAAAAGCTTGCCTCACGATGTTCTTGTGTATTTGTACTTTGTTACTTGCTCTCTCTCTACTATAGTCGTACTACCCTGCACAGCCATGTGTCCTAGGGTTACAGAGACTAAGATTTTTACTGCTCGATAGCGTGCATCAAAAAACAAAATTCATGTATTTTGATATGGTTGGGTGCTAAAAGTGTTCCAATATAGACAGAAACAACACATGCAAAATATTTTTCCAATACATGATGATTTAGGGGTGACACCTGACATCTGTTTTTTTGTTAGCTTAAGCGCTAACAATGCTAGTGCTAGTGCAATGCAATGCTTTCTGGGGTCTTACCTTCCCATTCATACCAAGATTATGTAAATACACTAGATAGTTGTGGAGCTATTCATGATTTATTTTGGAAAGGCCTATGCTTTTCTAGGTGAACTAAACCTCCAAAAAGCTCAAGGCTTAGCTAGATCCTAATGAGCAGAAAATATCAATAAATATGCCTTAAGTGTACAAAGACACAACTACTGTAAATATATTATAGTTATAATAATATGCATTAAAACACAGCAAACACAAATCACCCAAGTTTTCTTTAGCTGCAGTTTTGGTTACCTCAGAACCCCATTGGTGGCCACTAGCATTGTTAGCGCTTAAGCTAACACAAAAACAGATGTCGGTGGCACCCAAATTAATTGGAACAAAATGCAAGGCCAGCCAAATTGATATTTTCGAATACAAATTTCCCATTCAAATTTGATGCACCCTACTTTTATTTTAGTTATTGCTAAGCAAAGGTATTGTAACAAAACTTCCAAACTATAGGCAGAAGAAAAACAAACAAACAAACAAACAAAAAGAATCTAACATGTGAAAGTTTGTGTACAGTCACACACCTGCACCATGTTGAGAGATGGAACTCAGGCTCAGCACTGGAACACAAAGACACAGAGAAACAGTCAGTCCTCTCACAGAAAGCATTGGCACAATTATCAAAACCATTTATGCCTTTTTATCTCCCTTCAGAACGTGATTCTCTTCTCTGATTGACTGATGGTTGACCATTATTCTCGGATAACTGGCTACTTAGGAATTAGTTCCAAAAATAAGTAATGTAATAACTAATCACCGCTCCATATGAATGCCTTTTAGAATGGTAATTATAACAACAATAAGCAGCCTTGTAGACCTACTTTCAACTGAAAGTAGTACCTAAACCAAAGAGGTTAACTTCTTTTAAATTGAAGTTGCATGTTTCTTTTATGTTCTTTAAGCTTCTTTAAATCTACGCAAGATATGCACATACGGGAGATAAGCGTGATAACGACCTTCGAGGTGACCGGTTCTACAGAAATAATGGCTTGGCGAAGTAACTCTAAACTTCACCTCGCCATTATTTCTGTAGAACCAGTCACCTCGTCGGCCATTATCCCTTACGTAAAGCTACACCATTCCAAAGACAAGTGTTAACTGTCTTCCTGTCTGTCCCAAGGCCTCACGAGGTGTGACCACTGAACTCTTTTACATATTTTAGACAGTGTAGGCCTACAGCATTAAGCAAATTAAGTCCAGAACACAACATTATAACATGTTTTTTCTTTGTGTCCCAATTCAGCCCATTGATGTGGGAAAAACCTGAATATATATAATAAAATTCTACAGCCAGTGTCATGTATACCCAACATATAATGAAACCTATTGAAGAAGGTCCAATTCCTCAAAAATTAAGTAGTGCATAACAGAATACCACCATACAGATTCTAACTTTACTTAAACCTACCTACACAGCAGCAGACAGTACATTTTATTAACACATGTGACATAGTCTAAACTATTCTTCCTGTCTTTGGTTTGGCCTTTAATATTAGCAGTGGAAAATATGATTGTTCATGATAAACACTGTAAAAAACAAAGTAATATGCACACCGGAGCTCCCATTTTTACCATTTTACTTTGTGTAACGTTTCGGACTAAACAGTCCTTCCTCAGACATAGACTGTTTAGTCCGAAACGTTACACAAAGTAAAATGGTAAAAATGGGAGCTCCGGTGTGCATATTACTTTGTTTTTTACAGTGATACTTTCCTTTGGTATTGCACCCAACAAAAATTTGGATGTGCGTGAGGACTACTTTACTTGTCTGTGATAAACAGACAGCATTACATTACAACAAAAGCCAAAGTGTTCACATTATGAACCAACTCTTTGCATTTCAGTATCTTATCAACAACTGGACATACAGAATTTGTGCACACCACACCCAAATACAAGCAGGAGCCTGTGATCTTTCAGCTATTGATGCCAAGCTTAGCGCTTAGAGGCCCTTATAGTTTGAGCAACTTACCAGAGAACCCCTATTACCGCTGATGTATGATGTATGCTTGAAATTACTCTGGAGCAACACTTCATTCACTTTCACATGAACAACGTTGTTATAGTCTTAGAGCATCTTTTAATTATTGAATGTACAGTTTAACAGTCCACTCCAGCCTACAGTGAAATATGTTTTGAAAACGCCACCAACTAAACTACTAAAATGATTAAACAGTCAATCAAATTAAATTGCTTAGTTTACCTGTCCTGACAGCCCAGGCTGCTTGTGCACAGTGTGACACAAGTTTGAGATTAACGTTTAAGTAAAGATGAAAGCAAGGTATGCTCTGCGTAGGAATTAAGTTCTATACATGATTTTTAGAGACACATTTAGAGAGAGTTCTCAAGATGGAAATGTTCAGAATCCCACATACGTAGTGACACACACACACACACACACACACACACACACACACACACACACACACACACACACACACACACACACATACATACACAAACAGAGAGAGAGAGAGAGAGAGAGAGAGAGAGAGAGAGAGAGAGAGCATTATAACTCACCGAGCAGAAGGCCCAAAGCAGAGAGCTCCATGCTGTGAGGTGGCCGTTAATAACTGAGTGACTGAGATAATAGTGTGTGATGAGAGAGAAAGAGGCTTGCAGAGCAGGGGAGGAGAGAAGGGGCAGAGAAAGGGAAACCAAAGTGGTGAGCATCAGAGGGAAAGAAAGAAAAAAGAAATGAAAGATAGACAGAGTTTGTGTATGTGGGTGGTTATGTGTAGACCAACAAAAGGAAGTCAATAAACGTCTATCATGTACAAGTTTATTGTTTGGTGAACGATGGCTCAGATGACTTAGATGATGAAGAAGCAGCAATATGTTGTATAAAAATGTACCAACTTCTCTCTTACTTTCCTGTTTTACTGTCAGTCTTAAAAAAAATCCATCTATTTTAACCAAAGCGACAGGCCTATAGAACAAGGAACTGAAACTGGAAAAAATGTTCCCATACAATGGCATTACTACAGTGGAAGTACATGAGTGTTGTCCAGAGCTACAGGAGGTACTATGAACAGACAATAACATTTATAATATGATGTGCTATGAATCATCTCAGCTTGCTCACACATCTGATTTGTGAATATGTCACTCTAGCAATTGATACTTATGCCTAGGCCTACTTGACTCCAAACTGCAAAAAGGGCGTTAGTCGTCTGTGGGGTTGGGAGACAAAAGAGGAAGGCCTGAGTCTTGAATATCAAATAGATAAAAATGGATTTCCCCTATTTGGTCTTTCAAACCTTCAAACTCAAACTTATTTTATGGCTGTTTATTTTGCTATTCTACAAGATGCTTAATCAACTTAAGCATCGGATTTGCTAGTTCTTCAGGGTAATTGTGTTTACACTGAATTATAATAAAAATTATTTCATTACATTCAATTTACTCTCATATTATTAGCATTATAATACAGTATTAATATTATACTTGTCAAGGTGTACTAGTCTGCTTCAAAGAGTCTGAAAGGCCTCGGACCTCAGAGTGTTATAAACAACAGGGCTATGCGTGGTGAAACAGTAACAAAACTGTTGTTGGTATTAATTGCTGACATTAATGATGTCCGGTCAGATTCTGTGAATGAGGAAGTAGGGTAAAGGAGCCATATGAGAGATGCCACGTTCTGACTGAACCCACAGATAAAAAAAAAAGGTGTTGCAGTGCAAAACTTCAACTGTAGAAGTGTGACAGTGTTGTTTTTATCATGACCTAGGCCTGCTCATTTTTGCGCTTTTACATGAATTACTTTTGTTTTAGACATAAGCTTTGAAAAACTCTGGAGATAAATAAGGTTAGCCTCCTTGTTATTTTTTGTATGATTAATGATCAGTCTTCAATACAGTACATAAACTTATTCTTTTTGCCTTTTGTTTGTAATGTCTAGCCTCAGAACTTTACATTACAAAAAAACAAATGATATCTATTTTACAGTAATAAACATTTTGAAGTGTGATTACATGTTCATGATATCATATGATGCCACTCTTGTTAAAAACCAAAGTGTAAACCAATAATGCAACACCAACTAAATGTAGTGTCTAAATGTCTAAAACTTACACATCAATCAAGACAATTTCAGCATGCATTTCTGAAAAATATTTCATATTTCCATATTTCATATTAGTTGAATAGGCCTACTGCATCAAATCCTATTGCATTTTGGTCAACTTCACCTGGGTGTACAATGCACATCATTTCCAGGGAGCCCTAGGCCCCTACATAGGAAATGAAGACCCCTCCAAACCACAGCTTTGAGAGGAAACCAAAGCAAAACCACTATCACTTACCTTGTCTCTTTGTGCACATTATTGCTAATAGACAGAGGATATAGTGAGAAACATGAGAGACATTCAGTTACAGAGAGATGACCCAATTACTTGCATTTCTGTATGTTCACCTCTAGTTATGACTTTCATTATTTACTGTGCCGTGATAAAACCAAGCTTTTATGCAGCAGTCAACTCAAAATCCACATTTTAATTCCACAACAGTTAACGCAGAGGGGTAAACTTGGCTCCAATGGTGAAAATGACACATTTTGCTTGCAAAGGCCTCTAACTCTGCCATAACAGACCAAAAGCAAATTTGAAGATGATTGAAGATGATGAACATACAGGACATGTGATCAGTGTAGCTTCAGGTTGTATAATAAAGTGT
>JAODXP020000028.1:27244065-27339021 GCA_027497455.2 Sardinella longiceps | reverse complement strand
TTCCGTTCATTCAGCAACAATTAGCCACGGTAACCTCAGGAAGTAAAACTAAAATCGCGTCTTTTCTATCAAAGTAAAAGCGATCACAAAACTGGTAAAGTCAGAGGGTAAAATAAGAGAAATCTTAATAAGGGAGGTTCTTAGCCTTATACAAATAAAACAACTCGCGTCTATGTTAAAAGTTGAGGTGTGTGAAGGCTCTAAAAGCAGTTTGTGGTCCCATCGTACATCTACGAATACGACGTCAGCGACGATGGCGGAAGAAAGAAACCCGTCGGTGTTGACAGCACTGGTAAGGCTTGTTGTAAACGTATTTAATCTATCCTAAATTCATAGTTTTTGTTTTTATCGATCAGTGCATATACTTGTCTCTACCACTGTCTAAACTAAAGTATCTTTCTCAGCCGGTTTTAACTCTATTAGGTTAAAATTGAAAACGTGTAGCGTTAGCCTATTATCAACCATCTTATCACACGTAGCCTATTAAATGATCAAATAGAAAGTATTTTGCTATTTCTCTTAATTTTCGTAGCTAAAACAACAACATTATTTTCTTGCTTTTCTTTACAAAATGTTACTTAAGTTTATACATATTATTATACCCTGAACACTGAACAGTATAAATTTACAATGTAGCTGTTTGGTAAAGCGAACACATAGGCCTAGGCCTATGTGAGTAGGCTATTTTATTATTATGAATATTTGGACTTCAAAATTGGCATTCTCAAGTATACCATCAGTTTGACATCCAAAAACCTCTATGTGCCATTACAATTGATTTATTAAAATATTTTTGATGAACCTGTTAAACAGAAAATTATATAATTTTGGCCTGACTTGTTTGTAGGCTACTTGATAGAAAATGTTTCAATTGTAGTTTGATAGAGATTTCCTGGAAGTTATTATTAAAACTATTTCATTTTTGAATGAATATCATTTGGAGTTAGAGCCTTTTGCATCTCAACTCTTCTCAAAAATCACATACCAAAAGCAACTCACACCTGAAATGGAGGTCCAATGGAGACCCTTTTGCGAGGAGGGAATTAAACTGTGCATGTGTTAATATGTTGTCCTCAATTGTGATAATTCTTTGTATCAGCCAGGCCAAATCAATTTGCGGATGCTGGCCTACAGAAGGTCTTGATGGAGGCCCTTATTGCAGAGAGGAAGTAAGAGTTACAGTTCGCTATGCATGGTTCCAGTGCATTGAAAATTTAATGAGGTAACGTTAACCACCAACTTTTATACAGGGGTGCAATGACTGTGCGTACTGTATATCAAACCTGCCCACTCAGCCGGTGTTGAAAATGCCAGCGAATCTTCTCTGCTCGGCTGATTGACACAACTTGGTTAATCATGTTGGTTGGTTAGGGTGCAACTGTGGAAGTGGTTGCTATATGCTGTTTGCTAGGGTACTTGAGGTGGTTGCGAGGTTGTTGTTGGGAGAAGTATCATAGTTGCTAGGTTATTTTTACAGTGTTTTTTATTATGATTTCTGGATTGTCCACTGTTCTCCCTCATTGGCTAAGAAATGCATGCTATTGGAATCTCTAAGGGGACAATTAACTAACTAACTAACTAACTAACTAACTACTGACTGTCCTGATGGAAAAGAAACATGCATTCACCATCACTGCCTGCTAATCAAATTCGACATCCCCTCTCATTTGTCAGCCTAGGAGTTCACATTGTTTCAATGACAACATGGATGGAGAGATGTACACTTGCTGGATGAGTGGTGAGCATAGACTAACAACAGAAGTACTGTATAGAAACATGGAAACGATTATTGCTTTTCTTGTACTAAGCTGAAACTATCTTAGTCCGACGTATGTCTTGTGTTCTGCGTGTTAAGACTTACTGTATATGTGGCATGTGTGGTGTACTGTATGTGGATATGTGAAATAGTTGCATGTGGCTATGGGTGCTTTCTATGAGTGTTGGCTTTAGGTGTACATGCACTGTGTGTCTGAGGCATTGTACTAACTGCGGTAACAAATCTTATCATATATCAATGTAAATGAAACAGTGAGAGTGGAGTTAGTCTGAACTGGAGGAGAGGAGCACAGAGAAGGACAAACGGAGAGCAGAGCTCAGCAGACTTCACTCACCAATGTAAACACACACACACACACACACACACACAGAGCACTGTTTTCTTCCATTCCCCTCCACTCATGTTGTCATCTAGGTGATTCAGCTCTGTGTTTTACACCATGCCCCACACATTTGATTAGCTATACACACTCTGAACATACATTATTAGGTATACACACACCGCTGCAGTATCACTTGCCATCAGGGGGTGTGTGTGTGTGTGTATGTGTTCAGGTGGAGCAGGCAGCTCTTCAAGCAGAGCTCCAGAATGAGAGACAGACCATGGAGAACGTGGAGACCGAAAACCTTATGGAACAGGTGTTGTTTTCAATTTGTTGTATTGCAGTGTAATAACCTAGGTCTTGGCTTAGTATGTATGCATGTTCAGTATAGCTGAAATGGACCACTGATTTGTTCCTTGATATCACAGTGGAGAGTTTTTAACTAATAATGAGCAGTGTGTGTGTGTGTGTGTGTGTGTGTGTGTGTATGTGTATGTATGTGTGTATGTGTGTCTACATGTTTAGGAGGAGAGTGATGGCTTGCGACAGGAGGCGTCTCATCTGCAGGCTAAATTGCAAAGTACCTCAGCTGTCGTCATCCACCCAGACAAACTAACTGTCGTCATCTACCTACTGCAGCGACAGCAGGCCGTCACACACAGCCTCACCTCAGATGCACCTGAAAAGAGGTAAAGATCTCTACCTCACCTACTGTAAATTTGTACTTCACCAGTTGTATGTGCAGTGTTATGTGCTGTTGTGTGTTCTGTGTTGTTCAATATTGTTGTGCTATTGTGCATGCAGTGTAGTGTTGTGTTTGCAGTGTTGTTCAGAGCTGTTGTGCTGTTGTGTGTGCACAGTGATGTGAAGTGTGTGTGTGTGTGTGTGCAATGTTGTAAAGTGCTGTTGTGTATGTGCAGTGATGTGAAATGTTGGTTTGTGTGTGTGTGTGTGTGTGTGTGTGTGTGTGTGTGTGTACATGTTTAGGAGAAGAGTGATGGCTTGCGACAGGAGGCGTCTCATCTGCAGGCTAAATTGCGAAGTACCTCAGCTGTCGTCATCCACCCAGACAAACTAACTGCTGTCATCTACCTACTGCAGCGACAGCAGGCCGTCACACACAGCCTCACCTCAGACACACCTGAAAAGAGGTAAAGATCTCTACCTCACCTAAATTTCTACTTCACCTGTTGTATGTGCAGTGTTATGTGCTGTTGTGTGTGCTGTGTTGTTCAATATTGTTGTGCTATTGTGCATGCAGTGTAGTGTTGTGTTTGCAGTGTTGTTCAGAGCTGTTGTGCTGTTGTGTGCACAGTGATGTGAAGTGTGTGTGTGTGTGCAATGTTGTAAAGTGCTGTTGTGTGTGTGCAGTGATGTGAAATGTTGGTTTGTGTGTGTGTGTGTGTGTGTGTGTGTGTGTGCGTGTGTGTGCATATGTTTAGGAGGAGAGTGGTGGCTTGCGACAGGAGGCGTCTCATCTGCAAGCTAAATTGCAAAGCACCTCAGCTGTCGTCATCAACCCAGACAAACTAACTGTCGTCATCTACCTACTGCAGCGACAGCAGGCCATCACACACAGCCTGACCTCAGACGCACCTGAAAACAGGTAAAGATCTCTACCTCACCTAAATTTCTACTTCACCTGTTGTATGTGTAACGGTATGTGCTGTTGTGTTTGCAGTGTTGCTCAGAGCTGTTGTGCTGTTGTGTGTGCGCAGTGATGTGAAGTGTGTGTGTGTGTGTGTGTGTGTGTGTGCGTGCGTGCGTGCGTGCGTGCGTGTGTGCAATGTTGTAAAGTGCTGTGTGTGTGCAGTGATGTGAATTGTTGGTTTGTGTGTGTGTGTGTGTGTGTAGTATTGTTTAAAATGTTATTCGGTGTTGTGCTATTGTGTGTGCAGTGTGGGGCTCCTCTCAAGAATGCTGCAGTGGAGGAGCGTCTGAAGGAGCTGCAGCAGGACGTTTGGCGTCTGGTCAAGGAGGAGAAGCAGCAGCAGAAAGTGGAGGAGAGAGAGGACAGCAGGCATTAAGTCATTCTCTCATTCTAATGTTTGTTAACTGGACAGAAAATTGTAGAAACAATTTTGATAACCATTGTTTCTGCCAAACATCACAGAAACCTGATTGTATTTCTGTGTACTTGTATTTCAATACCTTACTTGTATAATTTGTAAATATTGGCCTTCATTCAATCATTCATTCTTTTCTGCTCGTGGAAGCTTGCTTTGCTTGGTGTTTAATGGGATGGCAATAAAACAGTTGATCCTAAAGGAACCTCTGTGACCTTTCTCTGGTTGGCTAAAGCATGTTCTGACTACTGCAGTTAGCACTCTTGTCAAGACCAAGGTCAAGAGTTCATATTTGAATAACTGGTGTAAGCCCTACCATAGTTAATGTCACACATGGGATTGGTGATCATTACACACAGGGATAACAGTTCTTTTTTTCTATACATCAAACATCATGTTCATCATGTGATCATATTTGACATCTGACATCTAGGTGTCATATGTGCCATGCATTAATTTTTGTCACCAATTGCTGGTTTAACCCTATCATGGCCCAATTGACCTGTGGAATTTATGCACATTGAGACCTAGGGTTAGCATATCCAATTTCCATTCATCATTAACGGAAGAAATTTGGCTTGTGACATCTATGTATAACATTAAATATGTGAGTACAAACAAATTCAAGTTCATGCAAACCCATTTTTCTGAGTCTACTAGATGTCCTGAACATATTTCAAAATACTTTTAATCAGGCACAATCTTTAGTTTGAGCAGTAGAGACACATATGTGTGACATGGTCCTCCCATTGAAATCAATGTAATTCGCCAATGTGATGTCATCGGTTGTTTTCAAATTATTGTTGTTATTGTGGCGACGCAAAATATAGGTAGCAAACCCATTTTCCTGAGTCTACCAGGTGTCCTGAACAAATTTCAAAATACTTTTAATCAGGCACAATCTTTAGTTTTAGCAGTGGAGAGTGATATAAGTAACATGGTCCTCCCATTGAAATCAATGTAATTCGCCAATGTGATGTCATCGGTTGTGTTCAAAGTACTGTTGTTTTTGTGGCGACGCAAAATATGGGTGGCAAACCCATTTTTGTAAGTCTACCAGGTGTCCTGAACATATTTCAAAATACATTTAATCAGGCACAATCTTTAGTTTGAACAGTAGAGAGACATATGTGTAACATGGTCCTCCCATTGAAATCAATGTAGTTCTTTAATGTGATGTCATCGGTTGTGTTCAAAGTGTTGTTGTTATTGTGGCGACGCAAAATATGGGTGTCTGACCCATTTTTCTAAGTCTACCAGGTGTCCTGAACATATTTTAAAATACATTTAATCAGGCACAATCTTTAGTTTAAGCAGTGGAGAGTGATATAAGTAACATGGTCCTCCCATTGAAATCAATGTAATTCGCCAATGTGATGTCATCGGTTGTGTTCAAAGTACTGTTGTTTTTGTGGCGACGCAAAATATGGGTGTCAGACCCATTTTTGTAAGTCTACCAGGTGTCCTGAACATATTTCAAAATACATTTAATCAGGCACAATCTTTAGTTTGAAGCAGTAGAGAGTCATATGTGTAACATGGTCCTCCCATTGAAATCAATGTAGTTCTTTAATGTGATGTCATCGGTTGTGTTCAAAGTGTTGTTGTTATTGTGGCGACGCAAAATATGGGTGTCTGACCCATTTTTCTAAGTCTACCAGGTGTCCTGAACATATTTTAAAATACATTTAATCAGGCACAATCTTTACTTTAAGCAGTGGAGAGTGATATAAGTAACATGGTCCTCCCATTGAAATCAATGTAATTCGCCAATGTGATGTCATCGGTTGTGTTCAAAGTACTGTTGTTATTGTGGCGACGCAAAATATGGGTGGCAAACCCATTTTTCTGAGTCTACTAGATGTCCTGAACATATTTCAAAATACATTTAATCAGGCACAATCTTTAGTTTAAGCAGTGGAGAGTGATATAAGTAACATGGTCCTCCCATTGAAATCAATGTAATTCGCCAATGTGATGTCATCGGTTGTGTTCAAAGTGTTGTTGTTATTGTGGCGACGCAAAATATGGGTAGTCAAACCCATTTTCCTGAGTCTACCAGGTGTCCTGAACAAATTTCAAAATACATTTAATCAGGCACAATCTTTAGTTTAAGCAGTGGAGAGTGATATAAGTAACATGGTCCTCCCATTGAAATCAATGTAATTCTTTAATGTGATGTCATCGCTTGTGTTCAAATTATTGTTGTTATTGTGGCGACGCAAAATATGGATGGCAAACCCATTTTTCTAAGTCTACTAGATGTCCTGAACATATTTCAAAATACATTTAATCAGGCACAATCTTTAGTTTGAGCAGTGGAGAGACATATAAGTAACATGGTCCTCCCATTGAAATCAATGTAATTCGCCAATGTGATGTCATCGGTTGTGTTCAAAGTACTGTTGTTATTGTGGCGACGCAAAATATGGGTGTCTGACCCATTTTTCTAAGTCTACCAGGTGTCCTGAACATATTTTAAAATACATTTAATCAGGCACAATCTTTAGTTTAAGCAGTGGAGAGTGATATAAGTAACATGGTCCTCCCATTGAAATCAATGTAATTCTTTAATGTGATGTCATCGGTTGTGTTCAAAGTACTGTTGTTATTGTGGCGACGCAAAATATGGGTGTCAGACCCATTTTTCTGAAGTCTACTAGATGTCCTGAACATATTTCAAAATACATTTCATCAGGCACAATCTTTAGTTTAAGCAGTGGAGAGTGATATAAGTAACATGGTCCTCCCATTGAAATCAATGTAATTCGCCAATGTGATGTCATCGGTTGTGTTCAAAGTGTTGTTGTTATTGTGGCGACGCAAAATATGGGTGTCAGACCCATTTTTCTAAGTCTACCAGGTGTCCTGAACATATTTCAAAATACATTTAATCAGGCACAATCTTTAGTTTAAGCAGTGGAGAGTGATATAAGTAACATGGTCCTCCCATTGAAATCAATGTAATTCTTTAATGTGATGTCATCGGTTGTGTTCAAAGTACTGTTGTTATTGTGGCGACGCAAAATATGGGTGTCAGACCCATTTTTCTGAATCTACTAGATGTCCTGAACATATTTCAAAATACATTTCATCAGGCACAATCTTTAGTTTAAGCAGTGGAGAGTGATATAAGTAACATGGTCCTCCCATTGAAATCAATGTAATTCGCCAATGTGATGTCATCGGTTGTGTTCAAAGTACTGTTGTTATTGTGGCGACGCAAAATATGGGTGGCAAACCCATTTTTCTAAGTCTACCAGGTGTCCTGAACATATTTCAAAATACATTTAATCAGGCACAATCTTTAGTTTAAGCAGTGGAGAGTGATATAAGTAACATGGTCCTCCCATTGAAATCAATGTAATTCTTTAATGTGATGTCATCGGTTGTGTTCAAAGTGCTGTTGTTATTGTGGCGACGCAAAATATGGGTGTCTGACCCATTTTTCTAAGTCTACCAGGTGTCCTGAACATATTTCAAAATACATTTAATCAGGCACAATCTTTAGTTTAAGCAGTGGAGAGTGATATAAGTAACATGGTCCTCCCATTGAAATCAATGTAATTCGCCAATGTGATGTCATCGGTTGTGTTCAAAGTACTGTTGTTATTGTGGCGACGCAAAATATGGGTGGCAGACCCATTTTTCTAAGTCTACCAGGTGTCCTGAACATATTTCAAAATACATTTAATCAGGCACAATCTTTAGTTTGAAGCAGTGGAGAGTGATATAAGTAACATGGTCCTCCCATTGAAATCAATGTAATTCTTTAATGTGATGTCATCGGTTGTGTTCAAAGTGTTGTTGTTATTGTGGCGACGCAAAATATGGGTGTCTGACCCATTTTTCTAAGTCTACCAGGTGTCCTGAACATATTTCAAAATACATTTAATCAGGCACAATCTTTAGTTTAAGCAGTGGAGAGTGATATAAGTAACATGGTCCTCCCATTGAAATCAATGTAATTCGCCAATGTGATGTCATCGGTTGTGTTCAAAGTACTGTTGTTATTGTGGCGACGCAAAATATGGGTGGCAAACCCATTTTCCTGAGTCTACTAGATGTCCTGAACATATTTCAAAATACATTTAATCAGGCACAATCTTTAGTTTAAGCAGTGGAGAGTGATATAAGTAACATGGTCCTCCCATTGAAATCAATGTAATTCGCCAATGTGATGTCATTGGTTGTGTTCAAAGTGTTGTTGTTATTGTGGCGACGCAAAATATGGGTGGCAGACCCATTTTTCTGAGTCTACCAGGTGTCCTGAACATATTTCAAAATACATTTAATCAGGCACAATCTTTAGTTTAAGCAGTGGAGAGTGATATAAGTAACATGGTCCTCCCATTGAAATCAATGTAATTCTTTAATGTGATGTCATCGGTTGTGTTCAAAGTATTGTTGTTATTGTGGCGACACAAAATATGGATGACAAACCCATTTTCTTGAGTCTACTAGATGTCCTGAACATATTTCAAAATACATTTAATCAGGCACAATCTTTAGTTTGAGCAGTAGAGAGACATATGTGGGGCATGGTCCTCCCATTGAAATCAATGTAATTCGCCAATGTGATGTCATCGGTTGTGTTCAAAGTACTGTTGTTATTGTGGCGACGCAAAATATGGGTGTCTGACCCATTTTTCTAAGTCTACCAGGTGTCCTGAACATATTTCAAAATACATTTAATCAGGCACAATCTTTAGTTTAAGCAGTGGAGAGTGATATAAGTAACATGGTCCTCCCATTGAAATCAATGTAATTCTTTAATGTGATGTCATCGGTTGTGTTCAAAGTACTGTTGTTATTGTGGCGACGCAAAATATGGGTGGCAGACCCATTTTTCTAAGTCTACCAGGTGTCCTGAACATATTTCAAAATACATTTAATCAGGCACAATCTTTAGTTTAAGCAGTGGAGAGTGATATAAGTAACATGGTCCTCCCATTGAAATCAATGTAATTCGCCAATGTGATGTCATCGGTTGTGTTCAAAGTACTGTTGTTATTGTGGCGACGCAAAATATGGGTGTCAGACCCATTTTTCTAAGTCTACCAGGTGTCCTGAACATATTTCAAAATACATTTAATCAGGCACAATCTTTAGTTTAAGCAGTGGAGAGTGATATAAGTAACATGGTCCTCCCATTGAAATCAATGTAATTCGCCAATGTGATGTCATCGGTTGTGTTCAAAGTACTGTTGTTATTGTGGCGACGCAAAATATGGGTGTCTGACCCATTTTTCTAAGTCTACCAGGTGTCCTGAACATATTTCAAAATACATTTAATCAGGCACAATCTTTAGTTTAAGCAGTGGAGAGTGATATAAGTAACATGGTCCTCCCATTGAAATCAATGTAATTCTTTAATGTGATGTCATCGGTTGTGTTCAAAGTACTGTTGTTATTGTGGCGACGCAAAATATGGGTGTCTGACCCATTTTTCTAAGTCTACCAGGTGTCCTGAACATATTTCAAAATACATTTAATCAGGCACAATCTTTAGTTTAAGCAGTGGAGAGTGATATAAGTAACATGGTCCTCCCATTGAAATCAATGTAATTCGCCAATGTGATGTCATCGGTTGTGTTCAAAGTACTGTTGTTATTGTGGCGACGCAAAATATGGGTGTCAGACCCATTTTTCTAAGTCTACCAGGTGTCCTGAACATATTTCAAAATACATTTAATCAGGCACAATCTTTAGTTTAAGCAGTGGAGAGTGATATAAGTAACATGGTCCTCCCATTGAAATCAATGTAATTCTTTAATGTGATGTCATCGGTTGTGTTCAAAGTACTGTTGTTATTGTGGCGACGCAAAATATGGGTGTCAGACCCATTTTTCTAAGTCTACCAGGTGTCCTGAACATATTTCAAAATACATTTAATCAGGCACAATCTTTAGTTTAAGCAGTGGAGAGTGATATAAGTAACATGGTCCTCCCATTGAAATCAATGTAATTCGCCAATGTGATGTCATCGGTTGTGTTCAAAGTGTTGTTGTTATTGTGGCGACGCAAAATATGGGTGTCTGACCCATTTTTCTAAGTCTACCAGGTGTCCTGAACATATTTTAAAATACATTTAATCAGGCACAATCTTTAGTTTAAGCAGTGGAGAGTGATATAAGTAACATGGTCCTCCCATTGAAATCAATGTAATTCTTTAATGTGATGTCATCGGTTGTGTTCAAAGTACTGTTGTTATTGTGGCGACGCAAAATATGGGTGTCAGACCCATTTTTCTGAGTCTACTAGATGTCCTGAACATATTTCAAAATACATTTAATCAGGCACAATCTTTAGTTTAAGCAGTGGAGAGTGATATAAGTAACATGGTCCTCCCATTGAAATCAATGTAATTCGCCAATGTGATGTCATCGGTTGTGTTCAAAGTGTTGTTGTTATTGTGGCGACGCAAAATATGGGTGTCAGACCCATTTTTCTAAGTCTACCAGGTGTCCTGAACATATTTCAAAATACATTTAATCAGGCACAATCTTTAGTTTAAGCAGTGGAGAGTGATATAAGTAACATGGTCCTCCCATTGAAATCAATGTAATTCTTTAATGTGATGTCATCGGTTGTGTTCAAAGTACTGTTGTTATTGTGGCGACGCAAAATATGGGTGTCAGACCCATTTTTCTGAATCTACTAGATGTCCTGAACATATTTCAAAATACATTTAATCAGGCACAATCTTTAGTTTAAGCAGTGGAGAGTGATATAAGTAACATGGTCCTCCCATTGAAATCAATGTAATTCTTTAATGTGATGTCATCGGTTGTGTTCAAAGTGTTGTTGTTATTGTGGCGACGCAAAATATGGGTGTCTGACCCATTTTTCTAAGTCTACCAGGTGTCCTGAACATATTTCAAAATACATTTAATCAGGCACAATCTTTAGTTTAAGCAGTGGAGAGTGATATAAGTAACATGGTCCTCCCATTGAAATCAATGTAATTCTTTAATGTGATGTCATCGGTTGTGTTCAAAGTACTGTTGTTATTGTGGCGACGCAAAATATGGGTGTCAGACCCATTTTTCTAAGTCTACCAGGTGTCCTGAACATATTTCAAAATACATTTAATCAGGCACAATCTTTAGTTTAAGCAGTGGAGAGTGATATAAGTAACATGGTCCTCCCATTGAAATCAATGTAATTCGCCAATGTGATGTCATCGGTTGTGTTCAAAGTACTGTTGTTATTGTGGCGACGCAAAATATGGGTGTCAGACCCATTTTTCTAAGTCTACCAGGTGTCCTGAACATATTTCAAAATACATTTAATCAGGCACAATCTTTAGTTTAAGCAGTGGAGAGTGATATAAGTAACATGGTCCTCCCATTGAAATCAATGTAATTCGCCAATGTGATGTCATCGGTTGTGTTCAAAGTACTGTTGTTATTGTGGCGACGCAAAATATGGGTGTCTGACCCATTTTTCTAAGTCTACCAGGTGTCCTGAACATATTTCAAAATACATTTAATCAGGCACAATCTTTAGTTTAAGCAGTGGAGAGTGATATAAGTAACATGGTCCTCCCATTGAAATCAATGTAATTCGCTAATGTGATGTCATCGGTTGTGTTCAAAGTACTGTTGTTATTGTGGCGACGCAAAATATGGGTGTCAGACCCATTTTTCTAAGTCTACCAGGTGTCCTGAACATATTTCAAAATACATTTAATCAGGCACAATCTTTAGTTTAAGCAGTGGAGAGTGATATAAGTAACATGGTCCTCCCATTGAAATCAATGTAATTCTTTAATGTGATGTCATCGGTTGTGTTCAAAGTACTGTTGTTATTGTGGCGACGCAAAATATGGGTGTCAGACCCATTTTTCTAAGTCTACCAGGTGTCCTGAACATATTTCAAAATACATTTAATCAGGCACAATCTTTAGTTTAAGCAGTGGAGAGTGATATAAGTAACATGGTCCTCCCATTGAAATCAATGTAATTCGCCAATGTGATGTCATCGGTTGTGTTCAAAGTGTTGTTGTTATTGTGGCGACGCAAAATATGGGTGTCTGACCCATTTTTCTAAGTCTACCAGGTGTCCTGAACATATTTTAAAATACATTTAATCAGGCACAATCTTTAGTTTAAGCAGTGGAGAGTGATATAAGTAACATGGTCCTCCCATTGAAATCAATGTAATTCTTTAATGTGATGTCATCGGTTGTGTTCAAAGTACTGTTGTTATTGTGGCGACGCAAAATATGGGTGTCAGACCCATTTTTCTGAATCTACTAGATGTCCTGAACATATTTCAAAATACATTTAATCAGGCACAATCTTTAGTTTAAGCAGTGGAGAGTGATATAAGTAACATGGTCCTCCCATTGAAATCAATGTAATTCGCCAATGTGATGTCATCGGTTGTGTTCAAAGTACTGTTGTTATTGTGGCGACGCAAAATATGGGTGTCAGACCCATTTTTCTAAGTCTACCAGGTGTCCTGAACATATTTCAAAATACATTTAATCAGGCACAATCTTTAGTTTAAGCAGTGGAGAGTGATATAAGTAACATGGTCCTCCCATTGAAATCAATGTAATTCTTTAATGTGATGTCATCGGTTGTGTTCAAAGTACTGTTGTTATTGTGGCGACGCAAAATATGGGTGTCAGACCCATTTTTCTGAATCTACTAGATGTCCTGAACATATTTCAAAATACATTTCATCAGGCACAATCTTTAGTTTAAGCAGTGGAGAGTGATATAAGTAACATGGTCCTCCCATTGAAATCAATGTAATTCTTTAATGTGATGTCATCGGTTGTGTTCAAAGTGTTGTTGTTATTGTGGCGACGCAAAATATGGGTGTCTGACCCATTTTTCTAAGTCTACCAGGTGTCCTGAACATATTTTAAAATACATTTAATCAGGCACAATCTTTAGTTTAAGCAGTGGAGAGTGATATAAGTAACATGGTCCTCCCATTGAAATCAATGTAATTCGCCAATGTGATGTCATCGGTTGTGTTCAAAGTACTGTTGTTATTGTGGCGACGCAAAATATGGGTGTCTGACCCATTTTTCTAAGTCTACCAGGTGTCCTGAACATATTTCAAAATACATTTAATCAGGCACAATCTTTAGTTTAAGCAGTGGAGAGTGATATAAGTAACATGGTCCTCCCATTGAAATCAATGTAATTCTTTAATGTGATGTCATCGGTTGTGTTCAAAGTACTGTTGTTATTGTGGCGACGCAAAATATGGGTGTCAGACCCATTTTTCTAAGTCTACCAGGTGTCCTGAACATATTTCAAAATACATTTAATCAGGCACAATCTTTAGTTTAAGCAGTGGAGAGTGATATAAGTAACATGGTCCTCCCATTGAAATCAATGTAATTCTTTAATGTGATGTCATCGGTTGTGTTCAAAGTGTTGTTGTTATTGTGGCGACGCAAAATATGGGTGTCTGACCCATTTTTCTAAGTCTACCAGGTGTCCTGAACATATTTCAAAATACATTTAATCAGGCACAATCTTTAGTTTAAGCAGTGGAGAGTGATATAAGTAACATGGTCCTCCCATTGAAATCAATGTAATTCGCCAATGTGATGTCATCGGTTGTGTTCAAAGTACTGTTGTTATTGTGGCGACGCAAAATATGGGTGTCTGACCCATTTTTCTAAGTCTACCAGGTGTCCTGAACATATTTCAAAATACATTTAATCAGGCACAATCTTTAGTTTAAGCAGTGGAGAGTGATATAAGTAACATGGTCCTCCCATTGAAATCAATGTAATTCGCCAATGTGATGTCATCGGTTGTGTTCAAAGTACTGTTGTTATTGTGGCGACGCAAAATATGGGTGTCAGACCCATTTTTCTAAGTCTACCAGGTGTCCTGAACATATTTCAAAATACATTTAATCAGGCACAATCTTTAGTTTAAGCAGTGGAGAGTGATATAAGTAACATGGTCCTCCCATTGAAATCAATGTAATTCTTTAATGTGATGTCATCGGTTGTGTTCAAAGTACTGTTGTTATTGTGGCGACGCAAAATATGGGTGGCAGACCCATTTTTCTAAGTCTACCAGGTGTCCTGAACATATTTCAAAATACATTTAATCAGGCACAATCTTTAGTTTAAGCAGTGGAGAGTGATATAAGTAACATGGTCCTCCCATTGAAATCAATGTAATTCGTCAATGTGATGTCATCGGTTGTGTTCAAAGTACTGTTGTTATTGTGGCGACGCAAAATATGGGTGTCAGACCCATTTTTCTAAGTCTACCAGGTGTCCTGAACATATTTCAAAATACATTTAATCAGGCACAATCTTTAGTTTAAGCAGTGGAGAGTGATATAAGTAACATGGTCCTCCCATTGAAATCAATGTAATTCTTTAATGTGATGTCATCGGTTGTGTTCAAAGTACTGTTGTTATTGTGGCGACGCAAAATATGGGTGGCAGACCCATTTTTCTAAGTCTACCAGGTGTCCTGAACATATTTCAAAATACATTTAATCAGGCACAATCTTTAGTTTAAGCAGTGGAGAGTGATATACGTAACATGGTCCTCCCATTGAAATCAATGTAATTCGCCAATATGATGTCATCGGTTGTGTTGAAAGTACTGTTGTTATTGTGGCGACGCAAAATATGGGTGGCAAACCCATTTTCCTGAGTCTACTAGATGTCCTGAACATATATCAAAATACATTTAATCAGGCACAATCTTTAGTTTAAGCAGTGGAGAGTGATATAAGTAACATGGTCCTCCCATTGAAATCAATGTAATTCTTTAATGCGATGTCATCGGTTATGTTCAAAGTGTTGTTGTTATTGTGGCGACGCAAAATATGGGTGGCAGACCCATTTTTGTAAGTATACCAGGTGTCCTGAACATATTTCAAAATACATTTAATCAGGCACAATCTTTAGTTTGAGCAGTAGAGAGACATATGTGTGGCATGGCCCTCCCATTGAAATCAATGTAATTCGCCAATGTGATGTCATCGGTTGTATTCAAATTATTGTGGTTATTGTGGCGACACAAAATATGGATGACAAACCCATTTTCTTGAGTCTACTAATGTCATCGGTTATTTTCAAATTATTATGGCTATTCACTAAATTGTGTAGCACTTACTGTATGTTACTGGGACCAATGTAGCCACACTCTATAAGACACTAGGTTCCCTGAGTTGCGGAAAAACATACACCTGAGGCAGAGATAAAGTTAACTATCCACAGCTTTAATTTGTACAGATGTGTTGCAGTGAAAATGTGTATTTAGTGTGAAATTGTTCAAATGTCCCTTATGGTATGCTTCTTTTTGGAAAAAAAGGTGTGGGTGGGGATCTTATCTGAAATCCACGTGCAAGGTGACGAAGTTCACGCAGACGGTGAAGAGACCATGCAGCAGTTGGCTGCAGGCTCGGCGCTTGACAAGTGTTCTGGACTGGCTCTTCAGGAATTCTAGAATCTTCTTCAGTAATAAACGATATACACAAAACAATGTGCAACATTATCAAATCATATCTTTTTCCCAATGAGATCTCATTTAAAAGGTTTTGCTATGGCATCAAGATATTCAACAGGCATAACACTCATTTCATTTAATAATTTACTAATTTCACAACACTACAACATTACAATAAGGTTGTTGCAATTCCCCATTCTGATAATTGGTATGTAGTTATTTTTTTCTCTCTATCTTTTCTCATTTTGTTATTTCTACCACATGATTTTAAGTTAATTATTTAATTTGTTGTAATCCTGGTACCTTTTGTTAGCTTGTAACCATGTTTTCTCTTCTATAACTAAAATAATACTACTAATAATAACAGAGAGCGCAGACCTCCGCCAAAGCAATGTGGTCACAGACACAATATACATTCCAGATCATGTCCTGGATCACCGATCGCCACCAAAATGTAATCAGCTCTTGCATTGTACGAAAATTTAATCCGTGCAGTAGGCCTTCTTTTTGAGTTATCCTGCTGACAAACAGACAAACAAACAAACAGACAGACAAACCAACGCGACTGGAAATAACCTCCTTGGTGGAGGTAATAATAATAATAATAATAATAATAATAATAATAATAATAATAATAACATATTATAGTCAGTTGGCCTAACGTCCTTTGTCAAGATAGATGCAGAATATAATTAGAACATTAGCCCATTTGATAGAACAATCAATGTTCTCATCGTCAGTACTATAAACTTTTGCATGTAGCTTCAACAACAAAACTATGCTTTTGCACGTAGCTTCAACAACTTTGCACAACATTGCATAACTCTACGATTGATCTCACCTCTAGGTACGCTTGTAACAATGCAACTAAAGATTTAAATAACGCTAGTCTACATATTCATATAATAAAATAATAACTTGCTCGTTACTCTGTGCTACAGACGTTTCGTTGCGCTTTCAGCGCATTGCCGATGAGGGACTTCTATTTTGATACAATGTACCCGGAAGTGATCTTACCTAATTTGCATTACTGTTGCTGGCTGAACACTGCTGATTGAAGGGCATAAATGAGGACAATGTTTTTTGTCACTTAGCAGCACTCAGTGTAAAATTAATGAAAAGGGGCATTTGGCCAGAAAACATATACCACTTTTGACAAGGGGGCATTCCCCAATCCAATTGGTTTGGTTGATGTTTGCAGGTTTTCCTGATGAGATGAGATGAGATTGATGAGATTTTCCTGAGAATGGCTCTCGAGTCTTCTCGTTTTCTTTGAACCAAAATGAACAATGAACAAACTCCTAATACTATCAGTGATGAAAAGGTTCCAAGAGGTCTTTTTACCACCTCCAACAGACATACAATGACAATGGTTAAATACAGTAACAAAAACAAGACCAACAGACAGAAGAAATGTATATATTTTGATGTTACAGCAATAAACAGCATAAATGTCAGCATAAATTCAAGGAGGCCAATAGCTTCCTACATCAGTTGGTATGTCTATAATAGATAAGTGATTTGATGACTATTTACAATTGTTACAAGTCATTCTTAAGTAACACTAATTCTAATCTTTCAGCATGCCTACAAGGATGATGCTCAGAAGGGTTATGCAAGCCCTCTGGTTCATTTTTCCAGTCATTTAAATGGTTAAAAAGGAGAACTCAACAACAAAAACAAATGGATCATATTCCTCATTCTTGAACATTTTCATACAATACATACATACGTACAATATTGACTTAAAAAACAGCTGAACAGCTTACATTAACAAGCTCTCAACGGCATGTTATGCATTGTCTTTCGAAACACTTTTCCTAATACTAATTTATAGACCAACATAAACGTAATTGAAACGCTGCATATGTTTCCATGCTGAAAAGGTTTAGGGGGGAAAAAAATGTGATTTTTGAAGAACCGCACCTTACTGAGCTCAACACTAGGGGAGAAGTCTGAGAAGACATTTTTGATGACACCCTCGCAAGAGACTGACGTGCAAAGCAAACGCAGAGACTAAAAAGTGTTAAACCTTAAAATGGCAATCAGAATCACAAACATCATCATGTGGAAAAAGACAACAAAAGTGTGTAGGCAAAAAAGTCCATCTCAAACTTCTCCGTCCCCTACTGAGCTTGAGGGCTGCATTTATTCAAGACACACATTAAGTTTCCATAGAATTTTTCAGCAAAGAATCGTGGACAGGGTTTCAACTGTGCTTTGCGGAGGTCAAATGGTATAGCTTATACCAATGGCGTCTCAAATCTACCGGTACACAGAATGTGTGCATTTTTTCTTTGTTTTGAATCCATCTATTTCCAAGGGAGGACGTTTGGTGTTCTGAGTCCAGGAACCAGGTTATTTGTGACTCGCGGACTGCAGAGTAAAGCACATCATATACAAAATAGCATTAACCCTTAGATATGAGTTACAGTATCAATCCATAGTGTGCACTGTGCACACACAGTAGGTCCATTAGGACTGTTACTGCCATAGTTTTCAGAAATGGCATTTGTCCACTTCAGTACAGTATAGTTTACCCAACTCTAACCAGGTAACATAGCTAAAGCAAAAGATTTTTATGGCAATCTAAATAGTGTTTTACAATTGATTATTGTCAATGTGGTACCATGTACCAGTATCTGCATTATAAGCAGTTATTGCACGTCAATGTGACTAAATCATCCTCTTGCAACAGCCAATCGGTGTCCGAAGATTTCAGTCTAGTACACAGTTTGGCCCAACCCATATTGTTCTTTTTGCATGGTTTAGCCAATCAGCAAACGGTTTAGAGCGGCGTCTCAGAACTTGCCTGTTGAGTTGTTTGAAGTTCAGCAGCTTGTAATTCAACAGTATAGGAACTCGTTCATTATTATTCCCCCCCTCCCCACCGGCACGTCATCAACATCCATGAACTTGAAGGCCCGTTGCCACATTGACATCAAAGAAGATAGAAACTAGCCAACGATCTGTTACTACTCAACGCCATGGTTGGAAGCGTGTGAGCCAGGTGTATTTGTTTTTGTTTTGAGCGCACAGAATACATAATTTCCAAATGGAAACATATTCCAATTGTATTGTTCCAGACTGTATTGCATAGAGAGTCAGTCACGGTCAGGTAAAAGCCAGGCTAGCACAGAATATAATCATGAGGAATATGTGTATCACTCTGAATAAAAAATGTGGAACAAGCCGCTGAAATTCATAGAAGGTGATTTCTGAAACATTCGCACACTCCGCCTGTAATACCATGCCATCCAGAAAAAAACATCAACAAAAACAAACATTTACTTACCTAGGGGTTACTTGAATTGTAGAAGTTACTCCCCACACAAAAGGCTTTGCAATTGTCTGTTCCTCTGATGGTCAAGGTAGGAAATTGAAGGGAGTGAGAGTTGCAGAGATGTAAATCAAAAAGTCCATTTGTGTCTCATTCACAGAATCCTACTCACCCTTGTCCCAGTCCTCCATGGTGGATAGAGTCATAGGCATCGTGTTGACTGGAACAGTGTACTTCTTATGCATTTCTGCATTTCCTGTGGTCTCTAATGAGCATCAGAAAACAAAAAGAAAATAAGTAGGTAGCCTGTAGCCTGGCAATGCCATCCTACGTACCTCCGCTAAACATTTATCTGGGTCATTCCACGCCAACTTACCTAATTTTCAGAAATTTTCCCAGTTCATGTCATGGATTTCATCGAAAAAAAAATCACATTTATACTCCTCTCTGAGAAATGTAACCTTGCCAAATACCAAAGCTCTACCCCAAACCATTTTCCTTCAAAAAATTCTTGAAATATACCTTTTAAAGGCAAATGAGCCTATTTGCATCTCTCTATATTAGGCCTCACCAATTAAAGGGATTTCAATGGATAAGCCTGTAATTTTCACCATGCCTAGATATGATCCCAACAATGATTTCTAGTTGAAATTTAGCCTGTTTTATGCAAAACATGGACTGTTATAGAATAACATAAATGCTTGTCCTCGAGCATCAAATCTTTATACTTCAAAATTCTTCAAAATTCCACATCTCTTTCGGTTTTCAATATTTTGTAGTGAAACTTTCTGAAATTGTAGTTTTACCTTGTAAAGTACTGAAAGTAAAAAATGTTTTTAAAAAAAGTAAAAAATGTTTGCAAGCAACGATGAGCAGCTGCCAGAGGCTCAAACATGGCCTCCAAGCTGAAAAGGGTGTTTTTTGGCTACTTTGGGACCACTGGAGACCAAAAGGGATTTGTTAGAATGCTTCCATTTTTTTTTCTCAGAAAGACCACCTTTATATTTACCTCACTCACGTCAGCGCGTTCATCTGATATTCAGCGATAGACGAATTATTTCAGGAGCCAGAAATCATTGAATCTAACTGGGCAAACGGCTTGTCCATCAATTTAATTGACGTACACTGCAACCAACCGAAGACGCTCGTTGCGTTTGTTGGATTGGTTGGATTCAAAACAGTTGCTTCTTCGCTACGTCACACCCTCTACAGCAGCCAGCGGCCCTGATTGGTCCGGTTAGAGAATAATGGCTTGAAATCTCTCTGATGGGCTTCAACATCAGATCGTTGCGCGGAAGTGCCTTACGAAAGTTACGTAGCGCATGATCTGACGTGAGTGAGGTAACCTTTATATCAGGCACATATGAAAATTTCAGAGATGTGTTAGGTTCCAATTTTTTTCCACATTTTTTTGAAAATGTGTTAGATGACGCACTACAGGTGAATGGGGTAGGATTTTAAATTAAGACATATCACAATGAAACTTTCCCCAATTGCTCACTTACATTAAGGTTAACATTTTTTGTATTGGAAGTTTTCTAAAATTGTATGTTTAAGCAATGCAAATAAAGCATTATCAACCTAAATGAGCTGTGTATTTTGAAAATGATTGTAGTACCAATTTCGGCCACAATCCTACACACAGCTCATTTAAGTTGATAATGCTTTATTTTCATTGCTTAAACATACAATTTTAGAAAACTTTCAATACAAAAAGTGAGCAATTGGGAAAGTTTCATTGTGATATGTCTTAATTTAACATCCTACCCCATTCACCTGTAGTGTGTCATCTAACACATTTTCAAAAAAATGTGGAAAAAAATTGGAACCTAATGTCCGATTCACACACAAATCTGTGCGTGAGCGGCGCCTTAACAGGTTAGTTCATTCAGACTGCACGCGTGTTCTGCGCGGCTCCTGTCCGGTTTCTGAGCGGTGAACCGTGCAGCTCCCGCGCTGCTTTTTTGAAATAGAAACAAGTTCTATTTTTCCAAGCGTTTTCAGCGCGGTAAGCGGGACTTACACGGTGTCCATAGATTTTGAATGCAGAGCTCGGGCAGTCGGTTCATGCAGAACACCACAGAGACAATTTCTTGTGTGAATGCCCAAGCCCACAGGCACCGCTTACGGACCGCACCGCTCCCGCACAGTTTGTGTGTGATTCGGGCCTAACACATCTCTGAAATTTTCATATGTGCCTGATTTAAAGGTGGTCTTTCTGAGAAAAAAAAATGGAAGCATTCTAACAAATCCCTTTTGGTCTCCAGTGGTCCCAAAGTAGCCAAAAAACACCCTTTTCAGCTTGGAGGCCATGTTTGAGCCTCTGGCACCTGCTCATCGTTGCTTAAAAAACATTTTGAACCAGGGTAAAACTACAATTTCAGAAAGTTTCGCTACAAAATATTGAAAACCGAAAGAGATGTGGAATTTGGAAATGTAAAGATTTGATGCTCGAGGACAAGCATTTACGTTATTCTACAACAGTCCATGTTTTGCATAAAACAGGCTAAATTTCAACAAGAAATCATTGTTGGGATCATATCTAGGCATGGTGAAAATGACAGGCTTATCCATTGAAATTCCTTTAATTGGTGAGGCTTAATATAGAGAGATGCAAATAGGCTCATTTGCCTTTAAAAGGTATATTTCAAGAATTTATTGAAGGAAAACGGTTTGGGGTAGAGCTTTGATATTTGGCAAGGTTGCATTTCTCAGAGAGGAGCATAAATGTGATTTTAGCATCCATGATCTTGAGGATTTATTGCCACTACGATGTCAAAATAGATCAAAACTCGCCAGAGATCTGTTATTACTGAAAGCGAAAGTTGTAGGCGTGAGAGCCAGGTGAGAGAATACGTCATATCTAAACGGAAACCTATTTCAATTGCATTGGACCAGACTGTATGACTCAAAAGTCAACACTCTGCTTAAATTCTTGAAGCTGGTGGCAATTTATGTAAACCTCACAACCCTATCCTTCAAGAACACCTCTAACCAACCAGTTGAAAGCCTGGCCTTTTCAGCTCAGTGGCTAGGCTAACGTTTGACTCCCATGTTGTTGTTAACTTAGTTGATGGGGTGGCTGGTACAGTGCAATACCGCCTACATTCTCACACAGCAGATGAAAAATTAAGAAACCTTACTGTTTTCCACAGGTCGGTCAACACAGCTGGCCATATGTTTTGCCAGGTCTTCTTTCAAGACCATGTGGCGCGCATTGTACGGACACGTTTTCAGCTCTGGGTGGTTCTACATTAGACACACAGAAAGAACAAGCTATTCAAACACTTGTCCCAACCATGCCTTGAATGCATAAATCGTTTTGATAAAATAGTCAGCTTCTATGATGAACATGGAAATTGTATACAGATAGCAGGTACATTAATCCAACCTTTTTACATTTGAGGACATGATAAGGAAAACGACTTTGCCGAATCATGTGGTTAGGGTCATATGGACACTGCATTAACTTGTCAGGGTCCCAGTCATCAGTGCCTGAACATGAACATGGAAATAAATGTGCAATTTAATGCGTGCATCTCCAAATTCAAAGTTATGACCAGTGATTAAACGCGACAAGCAGTAATTCTTCAAATGCTTACCGCAAACATCTTCATGCTCGATGTTGTGGCTTCTGTATGGTGTAGCTGAGCTGCAGGTTGCGCCGAAGCCGGAGGCCATGTTTAAAATAATCCTAGGGAGAACAGCTGATGTTATATCGTCCATAACACAAATACATAATCATAACTTTCTCTGTGACCTTCTGAGATTAATCGAGCACATTTCCCTATTTTTTTCTGTGGGACCAGGAGCAGTCTGGCAAGCTAACGTTATCCTATGAGCAAAAACCTGACAGGAACGCTAACTCCACGTTAGCAAAGTTACTAACGTTAGCTAGCAACAACAGACAATTAAGCCTAACATTAATTTTACAACACACACAAATGCGTATGACACCTCTTTCTATTATGCATAAGATGTAAATACTAAACTCTTACTGTAGAAATTTTCTCTTGAATTTCTTTTAGTTCGAGAGCGGTGGAACGTTGGGTGCGCTCTGGCGCTTCGTTTCGAGCACTCTAGAAGTTTTGGCTTCGACCACGTCTCTGCCCAAACCAACGTTCTCTGGTTCGACGTCGCCAGAAATGTCAAAGGTCATTGCCACTTCCTTCGTTGGTCTACACAGAAATTATTCAACTTAGTTGGTTCAGCCTTTGTCAGCTTTGATGCAATATGATTTTTCTTCAGTTGGTCATCAAAAATACCGGTTTGGTTCGCGCGCAAAACATTCATTCTTCATTTCGATTGACTTGTTGATTCAATTAGCCTTTTTTTTTGGACCAACACCCCATACAGTGATGGGAAAGTTGACTTTTTACCTAATTTTTACTGTCAATGCTTTTTACATGAACTAGTTCAGTTCATAGTTCACATTTTTTAAAATGAACTAGTTCAGTTCATAGTTCATATTTCAAAGTTCAGTTCTTTTTTTTTAATGTTTCAAAAATTATGAGAGACAGTCTATATTCAGACAGAGGCCGTCTATTCAGGTATGAGCCTATCTGCATAAATATTAGGCTAAGCTTACATGGGAACTCTCTCTCCATTGCAACTCTGTCTCATGCCTCTTACTTATTCTTCACGTTAAAATTTGTGCCATTAAAGATTTTTTTTCCCCTCATCCTTCAAATGATTAAGATACATTTTTGAAAGATCTTTTTTATTCCTCTAAATTGATAATACCTATCTGGGTATGGTTGAAGAATGATGCACTGTACACTGTGCACTGCATATGAATGCTTTAAAGTGTATACATTCAATTCATAGTGTATATCATTAAAAATAGTCATTCCTGATTACATAGGTGTTTGCCCATGGTAATTAGGCTAATTTCATTACTTTATCATTTTAAGAGTTGCCTTTTATCCTAGCTAAAAGTAGGTCTCAGAGGCATTGTGAATTACTTTTAAGAAATAACTCCTACATAAAAACTTTTAGTGCGGTTTAGGAGTACTCCTAAAGTTAAGATAAGATTCTTTGAGAATACGGCCCCAGAAGTATATTCCAGGAATTAGCAAAGCTAGCATGAACATTAATCATAGATACGAGAAGAGCTCATAGCATCCATGAACACTAATTTTTAGGGGACAACTCCTTAGGCTTTGTTAATTTCATGCCAAAAAAAAGTTGTGTTTGTCTTGCGTTTTCCAACTATTTTGCTAAGGCTCCATAGCCAAACATGTATAGCCTACTCATGTTAGACATAATGCAAAGCAATAGACCAGCCCCTTGTTCTACATGCTATCACTTTGTACAGAGCATCTGGACATTTGGTTACTGAGAAGCAATGGATGTGTTTAAATTCATAAAGACTGAATCAGCCCTTGACTGGTAGACTGTAGTATTCTCACATGGCAGCACCTCACCTCCCTTTGTTCACTGATGCCTCAATTGGACTGTTTTACAATGTGTGTTTTTCCACAGCAAAACAAAAATGAGATTCTGAAAGACCACCTTGAAGTCAGCACCATTGAGGTAAAACACTTTCATCTACTTTCGTTAAAATTGATGTTGATGCATCCTCTGTTGTTGAAATCTTAACCTAACTTTTTTCTTTTTTTTTTACAGAAATCTGACAACTTGTTGGCCAAGGACATGGGCAAAATCTACATTGCTAATTTGACTAAGCATGACCAGACACTGCAGGTAATTCAAACTACATTAAATGCCTCACCATCTACATAAACCTAGGCCTACTTAAGATTTTAATTAGGTGAATCACTGTAGCCTGGCACGCGTTGCTGTCGCTGGTCTGGCCAGCTGCTGATCGGGCAGGACTTCTGAATTCCCCCTTGGCCAAGAACCAATCAACTTTGAGCAGCTCTAATGGCTCTCAGTCCTGTTTAAGCAAATCCGTTCGCGTCACATACGTCAGAGGAAAGAGTGGTGTGATTGGGATTGCATTTTCTAACATCGACCAGTAGCAAACCGAGGCATTTCAGGGAGGCCGGTCAACCATACACTTTGAGAAATTTTGTTATACGGGCTCTTGGTCAGACCAAAGTCTTGTAGAGCTTTGAAAGTCGATGGCAATCAGGCTAGAATCACTGATACATCTTTGTTTTTGTGCATAGAAACAAATTGACCTAACAAGGATGGCAATTGAAAGGGAGAATGAGATTGTGCGTCAGGTGGGTAAACTCAAGTTTTGAAATTGATTAATAGTGTGGAAAAATGAAATAAAAATAACTTCTAGGTGTTGTTTCCCATTTCTCTTCAGAAAGATGCTGTAATTGAAATGAACAAGGCCTCCATTAAGGTCCATACCTGCATCTTACTTGTGTAAACATGGTGGCAAATTTCTGTCTCCTGTCACAGGACCTGAAAAAGAGGGTTAAGGACCTAAAGAGACAGTTGAGCCTTGCATTGCAGCAGAATGGACCATCTGACCAGAAGGGTTCCATGACCTCTGGTGGCCAATCAGTCACCAGGAACTGTTTGTCTGCTGCCTGAATTTCAGGTTAGTTCTCTCTCTAGTGTAACATCATAACTCTTTCATCATCCAACCACTGTGCTGTAACTCACCACAGTAACATCTCAATATTCAATCAACTGTAGGTGTCAGTTGATGAGGACATGAAGGTTGTGGAAACAACCAAACTTCAGAAGGAGACCACTGAGCTATCAGCTGAAGCAAGACAGGAAGGACACTATTGAGAAGATGGCATCAGGGAGCAGGTATGACTTTATATATATATATACACATGTACGTATACACAAAATATTGTATAATTTCATCCATCTTTTTTATATATGAGCTAGTTCACAGAACTACAGGGTGACTATAAAGCCTTGGATGTGTGTGGATTTGAAAATCAGTTCACATTTTTTAAAATGAACTAGTTCAGTTCATAGTTCATATTTCAAAGTTCAGTTCTTTTTTTTTTAATGTTTCAAAAATTATGAGAGACAGTCTATATTCAGACAGAGGCCGTCTATTCAGGTATGAGCCTATCTGCATAAATATTACGCTAAGCTTACATGGGAACTCTCTCTCCATTGCAACTCTGTCTCATGCCTCTTACTTATTCTTCACGTTAAAATTTGTGCCATTAAAGATTTTTTTCCCCCTCATCCTTCAAATGATTAAGATAAATTTTTGAAAGATCTTTTTTATTCCTCTAAATTGATAATACCTATCTGGGTATGGTTGAAGAATGATGCACTGTACACTGTGCACTGCATATGAATGCTTTAAAGTGTATACATTCAATTCATAGTGTATATCATTAAAAATAGTCATTCCTCTCTTCTCTTCACAGCAGAACTCAGTGGCTGAGCAAGGCCTGGAGCAGGTGCAAAAGAGGGGCCCTGTTGGGCGTTAGTTCTGGCTTTGGTGCCATGCTGCCCCTCTGTCTGATGGGGGTGGCCATGACCTCCTGCTTCATGTCCCCTGATGCTCACCACGCCATCATGCCCCCGTTTTAAACGTCATCAAGATTGGATGTAAAAAAAAAATGAATTCATCAGATAAATCAGTTGGTGATTTGCACATATCCAAGACAAAAACTGGAATTATGCTCATTTTGTCCTCAGAGGTGGAAGGACATTGCCATTATTTCATGTTATGAGGCATGATCATGGATTAAGTTGTCAACATGTTGATACTGAATAAAATTTTCTACTCATGTGGACATTTTGTTATCTTTGTTTGCCCTTTCTCATTGATTTACCCCATGGTAACATCCCCCAAACCACTACAACCACCACCACAATTTCTAACAGTGCACTACCAACAATAAAATCTACAAGCAGCACCACCCAAGGCATTGCAGAATTAAGGCGATAGCCACCAAGTCAAACATGCATATTAATTATAGGCGAACTGATTGTTTATTTATCTAGTTCCCTTTCATAGCATACACTGCTGGCTATTTTAACTCCAAAGGCTAAGGGAACTTATTTTAACTCCAAAGGCTAAGGGAACTTTAACGTTTTACACACGTAGTGTAAAGCTTGTCTCTGCTTGTAAACTTCCGTCGCCGTGTTTCGTCTGAAATATCGCAAGATCGACATACTGAGTGGTGAACTACTGTACATCTCGCGTTCAGGTCAAACACACTTACAAACTAGATTGAGACAAGCTGTACATATGACCTTATATCTAAGCTAAATGTGCACTTTCAAAGTTCTCTATGCCTCGATTTAAATGTAAACACCTTTGGGAATCTACAGAATGAAGTTTGGAGTAACTTTGAGCTTCACCAATGGTGGAAATTATGGAGGTAAACTACAGTATTCAACTCAAACTATCAGGTGCCCGAGCCACTCCAACGCTAAGCCTGTTTGTAGCCAATCAGTTAACTAGCCATATTCCCGAGAGGGGGGTCAGGTGCAAGTGAACTATGTGCGACAAGTCCGTGCGCCGATCATTATTTAACACAGGGCTCGTCAAATGGCGGCCCGTGGGTCGAATCCGGCCCCCCGAGGCACTAGTGGCCCCTGAAGTGATAATATGTAAGAGCAAATCCGTATAATCGGCAGACACCTCAGAAAAAAGCCGTTGTTGTGTTGTTCCTACTTGCGCCAATAGGTGGCGCCTAACTATATATATATAGCTGTGAGGTGTGTCAGGGCTGTATTTAAGGCATTATTTAACCGGATCACACCGCACTCTCGATTAAAAGGTGCCAAACAAAAACTGTGCAAAATAGAAAGAAAAATGTCTGCACACTTAAATCCTCTTTTGTGTTCTTTTTTAATTAGCCAAGCTTTCGGTCTGCTGACCTTCCTCAGGGCTCAGTTACAAATGGAACATACAAACACACTTTTCAATGGACTTGTTTCACACCTTAACATTCCGACATTCCATGGTAGTAAACTGAACATTCTATCATTGAAATGCATTGGATTTATGCCTCTTTCTGACTTGAAAAAAATGGGTAATAACATTTAAAACATGTCTAAATTCACTTTCTTTCAAATAATACACATTTGAAGCACACAAATTTGGAGGTCCCAAATAGATTGAAGCTTCATGCACATAAATGTAAAATCACTTTTATCTATTCGGGACCTCCAAATTTGTGTGCTTCAAATTTGTATTATTTGATAGAAAGTGAATTTAGACATGTTTTAAATGTTATTACCCATGAATGTTCAGTTTACTACCATGGAACCTCGGAATGTTCAGGACTCATTAGGTGTTCAGTGACACCTGCACTGATGAGTTGTAGTCCAAGTGTAGTGGGAGTTGTAGTTTTTCCTCTTCTTCCTGATTGTCATACTTCCTCTACCCAAGGTAGCTAGGCATTAACAGAGCCCGTTTACGGCGAGCCATGGCACTCCTATTAACGCCATTCAACCTGCAATTCCAATTGCAAATCCGCTAGGGGGCGATCGTGAGTCAGTGGAAACTGAGTGGAAAATCAATGGGCACCTATGAGGTATAGGGCTAAATGTATAATTTTCACATATTTAGGGACAACATATCACAGATTGCATTTTATTTTAAGCAACTTTGACATGGATTTCAAACAAAATGAAATATATTTAATACATATGACCATTACGTTTTTCATCTTTGAGCTGTTTTTTCCCCTGACTCACTAGCATTCTGCTACTCTATTCTGGTGAATGGCCATAGGGAAAGACTTGCTGTGTAGGGATTTTACAAATGAACAAAAAATGCTAAAAATATTATGTGTGGACTGAGAATTAAATCAAATTACTCTGAACCGCATGCATGAATGCATTTATTCAAGAAAAAATTGTATCTAAAGAAATGCAGCATTTGAGGGTGCAGTTGCATAGAACCCAATTCATTCTTCACTGACTCGCGCGCGCCATCAAGGCGCAATACCACCGGAGTGCTAATTCTCCCCTATTAAAAGTTCTCTGGCATTAATATAACAGTACACCAATAAAGAATTATCCTTCACCAAAACAATATATTTACATATCAGTACGCATACATACAAACAGTATAAGTTCAAGATAACTGCAACAACATCAGTTAAAAAAACTTCATAAAATGCAGTTTCAAGACTTAAAGAGTTACCCCTCCAATCATAACATTACACCCATATCAAAATCTACATTTAAGCCTTTGGGGTGTAGGGCATCCAAAGTGTGGATCCAAAACAGTAGCCTGATTGCAGTAGCCTGATTGCCCCTATAACAACTTTTCTCAAAACGCATGGTTGACCCGCCTCCCTGAAATGCCTCGGTTTGCTACTGGTCGATGTTAGAAAATGCTGTGCCGAAGCCAAACCAATCATACCACTCTTTCCTCTGACGCAGGGGTCGGCAACCTTTTTGCCATGCTGTGCCATTTAGAAATTTTCATATTAGTTAGTGTGCCAGTAGGTGTCTAACTATGTGAAATTAAATACTGGCTACATATTTAGATGGATATGGACATTGAGCAAATGTAAAACACCATTGCACTGTTTTGTCCTCACAGACTTCAAGGTTTTAGAACACCCATATTTCCCTCTCCCTCTCTTCCCATTAGATAACAACCATATAGGCAACAAATTCAAAGTAGGCCTAACATCCAAAATGTGACAGTAGGCATGTTATTCACAGAGCCAATTGAAGATGGAACTGATAATAATAGCACAGATTGAAAAAAAAAAAGAAAACATAATAGGCTAAGTAACTTAATTAACAATAACCTGCCAATTTGAAATAGGCCTTGCCTTGTTAGAAAATAAATGTTTTGCCTAATAGTCAATGTGATCCCTGGCCCTGCTTCCCCTTACCCCCTTACTCTGAAATGTGCGGTTGGTTGGTCACTTTGGACGCATGTTTCGGAATGCACCGCTGTCAGACGACTTCGGGAGGGGCAAAGGACATAACGTTAGGCTACTTCATGTGTGAAAATATCTGTTCATGCAGATAGGTTGATCCGATTCCGAACACTGACATTAAAGCCAGTGCGATATTGCCTGACATAGCCCGACCATAATGCTGTTCATCCGATGAACATTCGTATTATGGGCGGGTTATGTCTTACCTCACTCACGTCAGATCATGCGCTACGTAACTTTCGTAAGGCACTTCCGCGCAACGATCTGATGTTGAAGCCCATCAGAGAGATTTCAAGCCATTATTCTCTAACCGGACCAATCAGGGCCGCTAGCTGCTGTAGAGGGTGTGACGTAGCGAATAAGCAACTGTTTTGAATCCAACCAATCCAACAAACATAACCAGCGTCATCGGTTGGTTTCGATGTGGTTGGCTGCAGTGTGCGTCAATTAAATTGATGGACAAGCCGTTTGCCCAGTTAGATTCAAGGATTTCTGGCTCCTGAAATATCTCGTCTATCGCTGAATATCAGATGAACGCGCGTAGCGCTACATCTGACGTGAGTGAGGTAAGGCTATGTCAGGGTAAGTACGATATTGCGCAGACAGCTGAACTTTTCGGTAAAGATGCTCAGGCGTAAATGATGTTGGCCCTGCGATGTGTTTTGTAAGTTCATTGAACTTGCTCACCCACAATGTTGAGCTCTTCAACTCAATCAGCTGCATTTCTATATGTGACCAACCACTCTATCAGCGCCAAATAAATTTCATGTTCGTCAAAGCTGGTTTGATCAAGGAAGAAAACACTGCGCTATAGCCTACTTCGGGAAGTCCCCAAAGCGCTCTGCGAACTCTGACTAAAGCTGGTGCGTATTCGCAGATAGCCTATGTGTCAATCAGTGTTGGGTAAGTTACTTTAGAAATGTAATGCGTTACAGTTACAAGTTACCCCTTTGAAATAGTAATTGTAATGTAACTATTTTGATTACTTTAATAGAGTAATGTAACTAATTACATTTGATTACTTTTTGATTACATTTGACATTTTTTTAACTATTTTTTTTCCAATCGTCAAGCAATTTTGAGTTTTTGAATCCTGGCAATGTTAACTGACACATAGTCCTATTATTCACCATTGACATTGCAAAAATTCTTTTTAACTCCCACAGAAGTGTCAGAATTCACTACGAGCAAATAGTTAAAATACTTGGTGAACATCACTGAATAAGCAGGTGTTTGTCTGAGATTGCTCATAAAGTATGTGTGCACCTGATCAATAGAGCTCATTTTTATACCCGGCAATGGACTACAGGCCTATGTTGTAGTTTCTGTCTGACAGTCAGGCCCCCTTGCTACTGAAACTTAGACCGCTGTAAATCCAGTAACAAGTGAGTAGTGTTGCCAACATGTCAGTAGAAACAATTATATTAGTGTATTTTAGCTGTAGTAGTGACATTTAGTTGTAAACAGAGGATGTTGTATTTACATGAAACACACTTAGGCCTAGCCAATGTTTCTGCAGATGATATATATATTGGGATCATGTAACTAAAATTGTAATTCTGAATATTTCTTGAAGTAACTGTAATTCAATTACACATTTTTTCAAAGTATCTGTAATTGATTACTGTTACTTTTATTTTGTAATTAAATTACGTAATTTCGTTACATGCAACTCGTTACTCCCCAACACTGGTGTCAATGTGGTTGGAAGTAGCCTAAACTCCCTTGTGTGTCTGAAATAACTTATCGTTCCTATCTGCCTGATCTTTGAAAGTCTTTTCGCGATTTGTCTCGTAATGACGTCTAACATTGTATGTTCGACACGCAACACTTTCAAAACATAAGTGCACACAGCACAAATATTCTGCGGTCCAGGAAGAGTGGAAGGCCCGACCTGTCGGCTTCTTTGCCATCTTAGCAATGCATCAATGGGGCACATCTAGTGGGAAAAATAAATATGGGGAGGGGGGGCGCTATTGCTGCATAGTGATTTTTTAAGGTCAATGACATTTCATCATATGTCTGAACCTTTTAATGTATTAAATTATTAGGGTAGTGCAATGTCCGCGTGCCACTGGAAATTCCTTGGCCTAGGGTTGCCGACCCCTGCTCTGACGTATGTGACGCGAAGGGAATTGCTTGAACAGGACTGAGAGCCGTTGGAGCTGCTCAAAGTTGATTGGTTCCCGAAAAAGTGGGTGGAGATCAGGGAATGTACTTGAACGAGGTCGTGGCCCTGCTGTGTGTAGCTGAGCCGAAGGCGTTGCGTCACCAGTAGGGTGGAGCCCGGCTACCAAAACAGTTCCCTTTGGCATAATACTTTATCAATGTCCCCACCCCTTGATAATATAACTTGCTCAATTCCCTGAAATCGTAGGGAAGAAACAGGGTGGGCACATTCTACAAAGTGACAGGCCACAGGATAATTCAGATCAGCACGTCTTATTGAACTTTTATGTTCACTAATCCTTTTTTTTAAGCTACGTGTAGTTTTCCCCACATAGACCTTATCACAGGGACATCTTAACAAATAAACAACATTCTTTGTCTTACATGTAATAAAACCCTTCACACTGAAACTTTATCCAGATCTAGGATGTTTAAAAGTATGGGTCTTATGTGTACTGTTACATTGGGCACAGTTACCACATGGGTGGTTACCATCCTTCAGGGGGGCTAAGAGTGTTTGAGGAGGAGTAGATCTTATACATGCTTTGACAAGTTTATTCCTGAGGTTGGGGCCTGGGGCTGGAGACAAACAGTGGTGGGTCCTCAAATTTACCCTGGAGTGAAGGATCATCACACAAAAGATGCCAGTATTTCATGACTGTTTTAATTATGTAGGATTTCGGGGTGAAAGTAGTAATGCAAGAGACTGAAGGCTGTAGGCATTGCCGCTGCACTATGTATTATGCTCAGACGCTAGTTGTGCCTTGCTTCAGTAACACTACCCTTGAGTCCTTTGAGGACAAGAACTCCTCCAAGGATTTAAAGGATTGAAACTCTTTGAAGAGGGCTTCCCTGTTGTCCCTCCCTACTTCGAGGACATCAATTAAATTAGCCATGATTTTTTAGCTTTTCAAACTTTCACACGTCGACAACTAGCCAACAATGAGCCCAGGGTTAGCTAAAAATTAGCCAACTAGCAACCTAGCCACCTAGCCACCTAACCACTTAGCAACACGAGCAACACTTGTCAGCTCTTGACTGTTTGGGATCTGGAGCTCAAATGACGGTTTTGGATGGGAATCCGCTTTTATACCGGACCCTAGATGCTCTCTGATTGGTCGAAAATAAAAATAAAATGTAATTATTTTTTTTTTTTTTGGGGGGGGGGGTGGTTTACATTTTGTATCTCTGGACTGGAATGTCGTACAGACTTGAGAAACATATCGGATTGGATTGGATTCCTTAGCTCAAGAGCTTTCCAATGACACCAGAATTTTCTTCGTACGACACCGGGAAGTGCTTTAGGGTTAGACACTTTTAGACAAACTGAAGAAGGCCGAGGTGATGTCTTTGGCTGTGGATGAATCCACAGATAACAGTGATATTGCACAGTTGTGCCTCTATGTGCGATTCTTTGATGGTGAATGCTTTCGTGAGGATTTGCTCGGGCTAATTCCCATGGAGGGGCACACTGACCAGCACTTACAACACTGCTTGCGCATTGCACTGGCAACATATAAACCTGACTTAACTGCTCTTGCTAAATCATAAACTTGCCATTTCTTTCATAAAATAATGCAAAAATAAGCAGAGAAGGAATAACCTACAAAAGTTTTGTTTAAGTGCATGCACTGTTAAATTTTAGTTGTTAAAGTTTGTTGAGTTTTATTGTTACACTGGTTGGTGTCAAAGTTGTCAGTTATATGACATGACTTTTAAGGCTTTCTCCTTAAAAGATTGTTTTTTCCCCTCATCTTTCAAGAGATTAAAACTCATAAATAAAATGTTTTTAAAAAGGAGAGAGATTAAGATACATTTTCAAAATGTAATTTTTATTCCTCATTTTATTCAACATTAGTATGGATTCAAGTACTTATTTTCTTCACTGTAAAGGCACACAGTTGCAAAAGGTCAAGACATCAGACCAATGAAATTAGTATCAAAAACATATTTTCCCAAAGAAAAGAATTGTCTTCATATTTTCCCTGAAAAGGTATCGTCTTTATCTTAACTGTCACATGTCATTTTCTGAGTACAATGCAAAGCAAAGTTCATTATCTGGGTATGGTTGGATAGTGAAGCACTGCACACTACTCTCCACATGCAACACTGTATATAAAGTACATACAGTAGGCTATACATTCAATTCATATTGCATATAGCATTAAAAGATATCGCAATTCCTGATTACATAAGAGTTTGCCTATGGTAATATTAAAGGGACATTCCACCATTTGGGGAAATACCCTTATTTTCCACCTCTCCTCAAGTTAAACAACTGACTTTTACCTTTCTTCAGTTAACCCAGCCGTTCTCTGAATATGATGGTAAGACGTTGCTCCAGCTTAGCATAGATCGTTAAATCAAATTAGACCGTTAGCTTCTCTCCTATTATAGCCTTGTGAAAATGACCATCTGATATTGTCCCAAATTAACACCTGACTCTTCTGTAGTTGCAACTTCTCCAAACACCAACCCAAAATGAAAGTTGTTGATTTTCTGGGCTGATATTAGAGAAAATAGTCCCTTCATATGTTGAATGAGATTAGATCCATGCCATAGCAGGCTAGAAAATCACATATTGTTGGTCTTAGTACACTGCAACTACAGAAGAGTCAACAAAACTACCAGAATTCATAGTTACTTTTGAACAAGACAGTAGGAGACCTGTAGGAGAGACAATATGAGATATGCTAATGGTCTAATCTGATTCAATGATCTATGCTAAGCTACAGCTAAAAGTCCTACTTCCAGAGGCAGAGAACGGCTGGATGGACTGGAGAGAGATACAACTCAACTGTTTAACTCGAGGGGAGGTGGAAAATGAGCATATTTCCCAAAATGACGGAATGTCACTTTAAGTTTGATTTAATGTTCATACACAGACATTGACTTCATCAATGAAGATTTTAAAACAAGTTCCTAATAATTGTCCTCACAAATGTACTGATAGGAATCAGAACATGGAACATCATTCCAAGATTTTGCAGACAATTTAGCTTTAGAGGAGATTTCTGCACAGTCTTCACCTCCGGCATCGTTAGGCTCACCAGGAGACCAGTACCTACAAGAAAATTCAAGTCAGAAAACGGGGAATAGGTGCTTCTGAGATCAAAAAGCAAAAGACAAAAATGCAGTGACCACTGGGCCTACTTCAGACAATAATTGCATTAAGGAACACCCTTCAGTGGTTAAAGGATAGCTCCGGAGTAAGTTTAAGCAAAGTCCTGTTGCACGAGCCTTCTAACAGCAACAGATTTTTGTATGGACTTAAAGAAATTTTGAACAGCATAGACCGAACACAAAGCAGTTTACATTGAGCCAAAGGTATCTCAGATCTTCTTTCGGTTTTGAATAATGAGTTTCCATTGATTCAGTGTAAAGTGCTTGTTCGCTTCAGCGTTCATGTTCGGGCTATGCTGTTCCAAATCATTTTGTTCCACTCGCTAACTAGTGCATTTAGCAGGCTCGTGCAGCAGGGCTATGCTTGAAATCACTCCGGAGAACCACTTTAAATACCTCATCACAGGGTGAATGAGGGCTCTCTTAAAGGTATAATCCGGAGTGAATCAACACGTAGCCCTGCTGTTTTATACTGCTAGGCGCTACTGACAACCACCTCAATGATCCAATTTTGTGCACCCTAGACCAAGTTTGCGAAACGGCAGCTAACACTAACTGAACAAGGCATGTAAAAAACGAAACCTAATGATTTGCTTTCATTTTGAAATGCTCCATTCTGTTAACTTTACCTGCCGTTTCGCTATCTCAGTCTGCGTTGCATGCAACCCAGTGATTGAGGTGGCTATCAATAGAGCTTGGCACTATAAAACAATATGGCTATGTGTTGATTCACTCCGGATTTTTCCTTTAACTAAGCACAAATCAAAGACACTTTTAGATCATTGTCATTAATAATAATTAGCGTGTTCGGTGCTTTTTCCAAAATATTTCTACTGGAAATTCTATACACCTTCCAACATTGGAATAACTTATAATATATTATAATATATACTTATAATATTTTAGGCTACTCCTAAAAACAGCTGAAGATTTCTATTTAAGTGCTGCAGTCAGCTGCAGATAACAATGTGTTTGCAAAGAAAGTACGTTATGCTTAGCGGTGAGTCGTCAACCCATTTCCAGTCACCCTCGTTGTCAGCATCTGTAAGTCCTATCCAGACATTCTTGTATGAAAATATGAATTTCTGTAAAGTCAAAAAACAAACAAACAAGAGAAATGTTCTTTATTTAATGCAGTTTAACTCAAAACTACTTAACATACTATGCCCGTTGTGTCTTCACTACAGGAGAAGTCTGGAATAAAAATCAACCCACATGCCTGCTAAATGTTACTCTGTGATGTGGTAGGCATAGAAACAAGCGAATTCTGTACTGCACAGAATTTGGGAATCTGCAGCTAACATGATCAAAAATGGACCTCTCCTTCCACTTCCTCATGTCAGAACAATTTTGAGCAATAACTCAGAGCAATTGGAGCAATAACTCCATCTGGGCTGATGTGTACCAGATTTCTCCTTTAAATCATGGCCACAATATTTTAAATAAGAAATCATATGTATGACAATCAAGGAGGTTTATGATATCAACACTTATTTATTACACCTGTATCGATAATGGTGTAAAAATGCAGTGAAATTATGACGTCAGTCTATTTGTGCAAAGAAAAGAAGTGTTGTAGGAAAGGAGCAACATGATTTGGTTGGTTGATGCATTAGGCACAATAGCATATCTTCAACATGCTGACTATCTCACCTGCTCCTCTAGGTCATTCACAATTACCAGGTCAGCCCCCATGTTTTGGCAACTTTCTCTGCTGTCCTGCCAGTTCCTCTTCTCACTGCTGATCTTATAGAGACTTGATTGTCTGGCGATCCATCCATCTGCAAGCCTTGATTCTGGTGAACGAATGTGAAAGGATTTGAAATTTAGTGTGAATTAACTCATAGCCCTGGTTTCAAGGTCAATGAGAATAGGAAAAAATAACCAGTAAATTTGATCTCATAGACCAAATAAATCAACAATTGATGTCAATGTTCGGCGTCATTCAGTCATAGCCCTATCACATAAGCTTCCTGACTGCTGTAGATAACGAGGAGAATGAGAGAGAACAAGATAGACTGAATGCAAATGCAAACGAGCAGTTAACTCTGTGGCGTTGGCTATATGTCAGCTGCATGTTCACATTTACATTCATGTTCGGCCCAGATTATATTATTCTCTTCGCTATCTACAGTACTCAGCATTGACTGAATGATGCTGTAAGAAATGTCACTTTAAAGGAATAGTCCACCTTTTTATGTAATTGGTTTATTCACAATCTTACCTGGAGTTACATGGAGTGGGTAGAAACATTTTGGTCTCAGTGCTAGCGCTTTCCTAGTCTGGCAACCCCAATTTTAAGCATAGGCACTTTAATAATGTTGCCAAAGCGTTGCTATCTGGCAACTTTATATTCCAGCGCCTATTCTAAGCTAAAGCTAAAAAAGAGCTAAAATTCAGGTTGCCAGACTAGGAAAACGCATGCACTGAGACCAAAAGGCTTTACCCACATATGTAACACCAGGTAAGGGGGTGACTATTCCTTTAAGTGAATGGAGCATAGGAGCACACCGGCAAAAAAACATAATCTCCTTGGCAGAGATAATTCCACTATTCAGCTTGTCATATGCTGTATATAGCCTGATGTTGTGTCAATTTTCAACCCACTAGGTGGATTGATCCACACCACATTTCACCAATCCCTGAGACTTCATGTTAGTCATTAAAAATCCCCTCACCTAATTTGGTTCGTGGTCCATGACGTTCCTCTTGCTCTCTGGTCAAGTTTTCGTAAGTGGCTTGTAGCCAAGCTTTCTCACCGGACAATTTGGTGTTTCTCATTTGTAATTCAGATTTCTCTCTGGTCAGACTGTTAAACTTGTCATTCAACTGTGACTTCTGCGTCATTAGGTTGTTGTAACTTATCTGTAAGAGGTTTCTGTCATCCGTCATATTGTTGTAACGGGTCAGTAGCTGGGATTTCTCCTGGATCAGTACGTGGTGACTCGCGAGCAAGAGGTCCATCTGTTTATGTAGGTTGCTGCAACTCGACTGGTCTGAGTTACGGGTTGTGTTGTCATCACTTGTTTGTCGTTGAAATGCCCCGTCGCTCGTGTCAGAGCTGCATTTGTGTGATTTGTGGGATATGATGACAGCCAAAAGAATCACACACAGTACCCCCAAACACACTGTAGCCAATATGTGGAATCCTGGAATTGCATACAATGACATATTGTTAACCTACTTAGGCAGGCCTGGGCAAACTAAGGCCCGGGGCCAAATGCGGCCCGCAGAGCTATTTAATCCGGCCCACGGACCCTTCCCAAAGTAGAATAATTTATCTTTTAGCCAAGGAGACTTCGATTATATGCCTAAATTATCAAATTTGTTGTAGTCATGAAATACAAATCCCCCATTTTAACCCTGTATGTTGACATGTCCTCCGAAGAAAATGAGGCTACTGGTTTAAGACTTGCCAATTTACCAGCATCAACCGGTTGACGGTTAACACCCGGCCCATTAGTGGAAATCTACACGCCGATGTGGCCCTTCGACCAAAATAATTGCCCACCCCTGCACTAAGGCAAGAAGGCATTTTCTCATTTCAAGTTTATTAGTCTGTCCTACAACATAGGCTATGCTGTAAGCTGTGAAAATGCTTATAGCGTCACAATTCTATTGATTTTTTGTTTTTACTGTACATTATAAAATATTGGAGATAGAGTTGCGAAACAACTTATTGGAGAAATCCGTTGTAATAAGGGCCACAAGTATAGTGCAAAGTCATGAAAATTTCAAACTTTTGGCGTGGAGCAGAATGTTGATATGTTTGTGCAAACCGGAGAAGACAGCGATATTCACCCAGAAGTTATAATAGGGTCTTCTCTGGCCTGCATGAACGTATCAAAATGATCCACCCCGGCAAACGTTTACACATTTTATGATTTCGCAATATACTTAGAGTTCTTATCACACCGACATTCTCCTTCAAAGAAAAAGTCCAAAGTCAATCAACCCATAGAGCACTACTGTTTTTGGTTGTTGTTGGTATAGGAATAAAAATGAGACAATTTAGTACAATGTGTAGAGAATAGCAAAATATCCACCGGTAACTGATGAGGGCACAGAAACTAATATCAATTTTGTTTTTCTTGCCCCATTCAGTTTTTGGAGCTATGGGTTGATATTTGGGGCTATGAGTTGATATTCGACAAAAGAAAAGATGCATGCGCAGGTGATTTTCCACTGCACTTATCAATATTTAAAGAGAAGACTGGAATAATACAGTATTATTAACTGCACAAATGTACAGTACATTGCGTAAAAGTACTTAATGTTTCACCCAAGACGCCCTTCTTCAGCAAGAATAATTATGCCAAATTTTAGATGTGTCTTGACCAAAACATTGAGGTGATGAAATTATCCATGTGAATGATTATAAAATTTACCTTACAAATTTAACATTCCCCAGATATCCCAGACTTTTTTCACACATTGGTAACCCCCCATAAATAATTATGAAAAAATAAAAGTAATAAAATAAAAATAGATAAATGTTTTATGTCCAGTTTTGCAAATGCAATGCATAACAAATGCATATCAATAACAAATAACAGATATGGAGTCATATACACTTGTTCAGGTATTTACTGTATAATAACTTAATTACCTTTCTTTCTCTGTCTGACCATGCCCATCTTGTTGAAAATCTTGCCAGCAGATATCTCGCCACCTTGGTTCCAGTACGAGCACCTTTCCTCACTATTGTCCAGATCCATAAGTGTGTCCTCTGCCATGACTGTGTAATAACCTCTGAGGGACCCTAACCTGTTGGGCCCTTTTATGAGTGGCCTTACATGAAGTGCAAACGTAGCAGGAAGTAAACAGGAAACCAGTGGGGTTATACGAGAGCCTGTACAGCTGTAACCTCCCCAGCACTCACGTGAAATAATTTGGAAACATAAGACATGAGGAGACATTAGTGAATAGCTTAAAGTCATAGCCTACATCAAAACAGTACTGTATTTTAAAATTGATCATATACATTGACTGATGTAATGTTGAAAACAATAGTAGTCTCATAGTTCTCTACCTACTGTATATATGTGTAGGCATTGTGTGTGTGTGTGTGTGTGTGTGTGTCTGTCTGTCTGTCTGTCTGTCTGTCTCTGTCTATCTGTGTGTGTGTGTGTGTGTGTGTGTGTGTGTGTGTGTGTGTGTGTGTGTGTGTGTGTGTGTGTGTGAATTTGAAAATAATTACTTTTTAAACCCACTGACGTTTCAGGCAAGACACCCTTCTTCAGCGAGAATATGCCAATTTTCAGAGGGAGAGTGAGAAAGAGTAAGAAAATATCTGTATATTATGTGAATAATATCCATATTTTAAAACTTATCATATATTGACGTATTGATGTAATGTTCTACACAGTAAAGTAGTCTCACATGATTCATGATTCTTATATATATTTGTAGGCCTATTGTGGTGTATCTGTGTGTGCACTTGTGTGTGTGTGTGTGTGCGTGTGTGTGTGTGTGTGTGTGTGTGTGTGTGTGTGTGTGTGTGTGTGTGTAGGTTTGTGTGCCTGTGTTATGCATGGCTGTGCAAGAAAGATCAATACAGCACAAGTGCGTACTCTCAGTGAGAGAACTAGTTGTACACAATTTGCTGAGCAAGCGTGTTCCTCCTGAAAACAAGGAAAGGAAAGTTTACCCCTTGGTGCCTGCCAGGCACAGCCTGCTTTAGAGGTCCTTCCCCTCATGACTCATCAATATGTTCTGCTGTTGCTTAAATAAATCACATTTTCTGTGTACATAAAGTGTGTGTGTGTGTGTGTGTGTGTGTGTGTGTGTGTGTGGCAAGATCTGACCCTAACCCTAACCCAAGTACAGGCATGGACTGGCCATAGGGCATACAGGGCAATGCCCGGTGGGCCGACAGTCATTTTTGGGCCGGGGCTGTCATTTACTCATAATTTTCATGAAGGATATTGGGCTAATTTAATTACGTTTCTCATATTCATGCAATATGTCCTACTTAGAGTGTTATTTTAGCTAGCCACAACGTTGTTATTATTATAATAAAAAGAATAAAATGATGGTGGGCCGCCATGGCCAAAAATGCCCGGACCATTTTTTGGTCCCAGTCCGGCCCTGCCCAAGTAATTAAGAGTCGAGGATCAATGTTAAACTTGTTTGTCCCGGATCAATGTACTCTAACCCTAAGCCTAACCCTAACTCTAAACCTAACCCATTGATCCAGGGCAACAAGTTTGACATTCATCCTGGACTCTTAATTACTAGGTGATATCAGATCTTCCGTGTGTGTGTGTGTGTGTGTGTATGTGTGTGTGTGTGTGGTGATGGTGGTGGGGGGACAATGCAGTTCCGGCACTACTGTATTTACACTACAATCCAACCCAACCCTAAGGATACACTATACAAGCATCAAATTAAATTGCGTAAAAATACATTTCTATACATTACAGTGTGTTTAAAACTATGTGATGCATCTAGTGTGACTTTAGAGTAAGAGTAAGAAATACAAACTCCTGCACACTACTATTATATAACATGTTTGGGTCAATAACCTTGTAGCAGCTTTAACTTCCTCTTTTTGAAGGATGAAAGTCTATTGACCAATAGCCTACATATTTGCTTGCAGAATGGGCAGTATGCAGATGTGTAGTGTAATGACAATTTGCTTTTATCATGTGAACAAGATATGGACAATGTAGAGTCTGAACTATAGGAGTTTTGAGAATTGAGAATTTCTGATCTGGTCTGAGAAATGTTCCAAAGTGACTGAGAAAAATGTTTTTTTTTTTTTTTTTTTGCTAATAAGAAGCATAATAATGGATAATATGGTCAGATATGAATAGCTATTATTGCCACAAAGCACTGATGGTTAGGCCTACCTTAATAATGATCAAAGGCCATGTTGTGAACTGGGAGGATTTCTTCAATGCAACAAAATACTTCACAGTCACAGAGTTATTCCTGTTCTAAGCAGTTTGATTTCAAATGCTGATGCTTGCTATTTTAAACGCTGAGACACAACCTCTTTGATTTGCTGACATTGCATGTGACATTATCTTATGCAAAGACTTGAATGAAACTGAATGGATATTTCATTATAATATGCAAATTCACTTTGGTGTGTGGTACTTTGACAGACTACCGGTATTACTTTGTAGAATATGCTTAACAGTCAACAGTACTGTACTCAGTGGCGGAGCTAGACTTTTGTACTTGGGGTGGCCAGGGGGTGGCCAAGGATATTTCAGGGGGTCCAATGAATATGACAAAAAAAGTACGATACGATACGATAATACTTTATTTGTCAGTTTGCACTGAAATTCTTTTTGCGTTCCTGAGCAAGACTCATTTAGCTCGTTTAAGATACAGACATACACATAACATCAAAGACTATTGCACATGTGGTAGACATAGGACACAGGCTCAAGTACATACATACAGACATACATGCATACTTACATACAGTACATATATAACCCACATAACTTAAAGACATTACCATCATGGAAGATGGCACTAAACATACAGTCTGACTGACTGACAAGACTGGTTCAGCAGGAGAATTGATTGATGTATGAAGGAATGTTTGAGTCTGTTACGGTTAAAGGAGGGCACTCTGAACTGCCTGTTGGAGGGTAATAGCTGATATTCTCTGTGAAGAATGTGTGTGATGTCAGTGGAGATGCATGTGGCTAATCGGAGCATACTCTTGTTATGAGCTTCCTGGAATAGGTTTGATATGGGCAGCCCAATAATCTTAGAGCAGATTTTGATTTGGTGTTGGAGTTTAGCTTTATCTTTGACAGAGAGGCTGCTATACCAAGCTGTACTGCAGTAAAGCATAACACTCTGGATCACAGATGTAAAAAATAAAAAGATTATCTGGCCACTAGCACCAAAAGATCTTAGCCTACGGAGGAAGTATATACGTTGCTGTATTTTTTTGCATGTGAAATCAATATGGTCAGTCCAAGTCAGGTTTCGGTCAATCATGACACCCAGGTATTTATATGATGAGACTTGACTGATGTCAGAGCCATGTATTTTAACTGGAGGTAGTTGGAGGTTGGGTGGTTTACCAAAAATGATCTCCTCTGTCTTTATTGTGTTAATAATGAGATAATTAGTGTCGCACCAGTCTATTAACCAGTCCACCTTGCTTTGGTACAGGGTGTGGTCATCAGATTTTGAGAAAAGGGTCACTAAAGTAGAGTCGTCAGAATATTTAAGAAGATACTGATTTGGCACATTGGTAGTGCAGTCAGAGGTATACAGAGTGAACAACCTAGGGGAGCTTATGCAACCCTGGGGGACTCCAACATTGGTGGTAATGGGAGAAGAAAGTGTGTCATTTACCTTGACTAACTGTATCCTGTTAGTGAGAAAAGAAAAATACCAGTGGATAATGTATGGGTTTATCTGAAGGGTTATCATTTTGGACAGAAGTATATTTGGCTGAATGGTATTGAACGCAGAGGAAAAATCAAGAAAGAGGGCCCTGGCATAAGTATTAGGTTTATCCAGGTGTTTAGATATGATATGTACCAGTGTAACCACTGCATCCTCTGTGCTTCGACCTAATTTGTAAGCAAGTTGGTATGGGTCATGAAACCCCCCCATATGTCTATTGAGGTGTTGAACTATGATTTTCTCTAGTGACTTCATGATCACTGATGTAAGGGCTATTGGCCTATAGTCGTTATGTTCCTTAGGACATTTCTTTTTAGGGATGGGCTTAATATGAGAAGTTTTCCATGCCAGAGGTATATGGTGGGAAAATGGGTTGCCATACCGGGGCTAGTTCCCTGGCAAATGTTTTAAGAATGAGTGCGCTACTCTGGTCAGGCCCTAAGGCTTTCCTTGTGTTGTTACGCTGGAAAGTGCCCCATGACCTCTTCCACAGTTATAATAATTCTGTCAGAGTTGGATGTTTAACAGTCTTAATTAAATTTTCAGTCATGAAGGTGAGCAGAAGAATCAAACCTGACAAAAAAATCATTCAGTTCATTTGCAAACATGTATTCATTTCCAGTTACAATGGGTTTGTTGGAGGTTGACATTCCGGTCATTTTTTTCATATTGTACCAGAGTCTTTTAGGGTTTTTTTCTTTGAAGTTTTCTTCCAGCTGATTTCTGTGCACCTGTTTAGCTTCCCTTAATTTGTTTTTTAAAACCCTGTCCAATTGTCTGCATTTAATGACATCTTTGTTTTTAAAGGCTATTTTCCTTGTGTTGATTATGTCCTTAATGTCCTTAGACACAAAGCGTTTGTTGTTGGGATAAATCTTTATTCGTTTGGTGGGGATAACTAACTGTGCACAAAAGTTAATGTAGTCAGTGGTGACTGAGGTAGTAGTCTTCCCATCTTTGTGCACATGACAGCATATGGTACGCGCACGCACACACACACACACACACTTGCTCAAAACCCCTCTTATTTTTACCATTGACAGTAACTCAGAATTCTGCTCTTATCAACCATTATTCCTCTAGTAGTAGAAGAACTAAGATTTATTTCAATTTTAATTTTAAAAGAATTAGTGAAATATTTCCCCTATTTTCACAGCCTGAAGAAAAACATTAAAACTAACAGTTAATTTATATTTGTCAGATTCTCTTTCTGTAGACAACCTTAAAAAAACAGGTCTTTACTCATGCAACCATATAGATCATATCCCTGAAGTGAATAGCTTAAGCTACAGGAGCATGTCAAGCTATTGATCTGATGAATGTTGTAATGCAGGCTATGATCAAGGTTAACCATTTATTTCTTTAATTGTCTGGTGAAGCATTTGGCTAGCAACCAGTAACACTGCAAGTTCTACAAGTTCAGATCGTGTGCCTTCACATATTCTACAGCCTAGAATTATACAAATGCTGTGCAGTTGATCAGAGAAAAGGGTTTTTACGGAAGTAATGCAATATGCGCAATAGTTAAATGTAACTAATTTAAAAGTTGATTTTCTAACGAACTATTGTTAGTTAGTAGTATAATTTGAAACCACTTGAAATGCACTTTATTTTGATGTGCATATTCTGCATGTTTGACAAATGCTGTGAGAGCAGTGTAATGGAGAAAAAGTTGATGTTTTAGATGCAGAATAGCACACGGGAATTAACTTGCGTTAAGCATTAATTTACTTGCGTGCTGCTGTCAAGCCACTGGCAAATCACCCCATGTGAAAATTCTGATTATGTAGGCTACTTTTATTTGATAGCCTATACAAAAAATATAGATGTAGATGTTGCCTAGATATGTAATGAATTGTCTCTATAGACTAGTGCAAAGCAATTCATCGATCAGAAATTTCGGTTTTGGATGTAAGAAGCATGCCATTTTAGTGCTAGTTTGAGACAACATTGATGCCTTGATTGATTTCAAATAGCTATTTAATGTCACTGAAAGCTTGCACCTTATATAGGCTACTGTACCTTATATTACAGTACGCTGTATCTTGCAAAGGCACAATGTAGCCTATCTGTAAATGTTGATGGTCACATATCTGCATGACTGAGGGCATCTTCCTGATGCACAGCAGGATTGGGAACAGATAGCCTATCTTTTACCTGGTGACCTGTTCTTTAAAAATTAGGCCTACATCACAGTGATATTTTCTCAGGCTGACTCAAGTGCTGCATGAGCTCTGACTATTGCTCTCTGGCTCAAAAAAGGCGCTTCTTACAGACGTGCGCTTAACTGAACTGTCAATCATCAGTAGCGAATGAAATTCGGGGAGCGGGTGGGGTAGGGTGGGGAGGGCACCTGGGGTGGTCAATCACGTTCCAGGGGATGCTAGTGCTACCCCTGCCACCCCTCTGGCTCCGCCCCTGCGCAGGATACTTGTGGGGAAACTCGGCAGTTGATCTGCGAGTGCAAGTCGTTGTGTGAATTAGGCCTACTCTCTGACACGATGTAGGGCAATTGTGGGCTTGATGCAATTGTCGAGGGACATTTGGTAAACTAGATATTTGGAGAAACCGCAAGCGATTCACAGGGCAACAGCCAATCAAGAAGCAAGACTCTCGTCTTTAAATTTTCCAAACTCGGCTTCAAAAAAAAACTTGGTAACACTTTCTATGAACCCAGTATTCATAGAGCATTATAAATGCATCCATAAAAGGTTACAACCATGGCCGTAGCTACAATAGAGGACACCGAGGTCCGGACCTCGGTAATTTTTTCGGGCCGAAAATAAGTTCAACATTCTTCAGACGCGCCAATTAAATAACCCTTTTGCGCGCGTTAGTGCCGCAAAACCTATCTCCGGTTTTGCTTCATTGTAGACCAGGAGCCCAGGGGGGTCAACCTAGTTGGGAAGGTTACCAATTTTTATGGGTACTATGATGTCTGGCATGGTCCCCAGATAGAGGAACGGAACGTCTGCCGGGTTCCCTCTGGTGGGTGTGGCCAGGAGGGGTGTCAAACTGGCACCCAAAAAATGGGCTAGATCAGTTGGTGAGGTTACCACTTGAAACCTGTTGCAAATTGTTTGTCATGGTCCCCTGATTGAGGAATGGCCACTGCCAGACATTTTTGTTGGTGGGCGGGGCTTGCCAGACATCATTAACTGGAGGGGGAAAAATGGGCTAGATCAGCTGGTGAGGTTACCACTTGAAACCTGTTGTAAATTGTTCATCATAGTCCCCTGGTAGGGAAATGACCACTGCCAGACATTTTTAGTGGTGGGTTACCCCCGGCAGACGCCCCCATATGATGACACCCCCCCAAAATGGGCTAGATCAGCTGGTGGGGTTACTGGTTGAATCCTGTTAAAAATTGTTCATCATGGTCCCCTGATAGAGAAATGACCACTGCCAGACATTTTTGTTGGTGGGTTACCCCTGGCAGATGCCCCCATATGATGACACCCCCAATAATGGGCTAGATCATGCTGGTACAATGAAGCAAAACCGGAGATATGTTTTGCGGCACTAACGCGCGCAAAAGGGTTAATTAATTGGCGCGTCTGAAGAATGTTGAACTTATTTTCGGCTCGAAAAAATTACCGAGGTCTGGACCTCGGTGTCCTCTATTGTAGCTACGGCCATGTCTGCCAAGACAAAATCACAATGTAAACACAACACACTGCACAGTACCCTTCTTTTTATTGCAAAACTCTAAACACAACTCAAGCACACTTTAAAGCACACTTGTAGAAAAACTGTACACTTCTGTGTCTTCTGAGAATTGGCTTCCTACATTGACAAATGCAAAAAGCACTATTTGATAAATGGAAACTGACAAATCAGAAACCATCTAGAAAACTTACATGACATTCAAACTTTTTTGCTCTCAGACATCATAAGCATGTTCTAGAAGTGGCAGTAAGACTCTGGGAAATGTTTGGAAGGTTTCCTATGCCTTTTATATAGCAAGTTTACTACTTTTACATCAAAAAGTTGCCTTAAACGTTTTTCATATTCATGCATGCACTGCAATTTTCCAGTTCACAAATGACCTCTCTGCTGGGGCACATGACCTGATTGAATGGTTTCATACACATCTGCTGTTCCTATAAGAAAAAGATCATATACATATAAACAATCCTTATAAATATCCAGTATTCATTTGTTAAGTTGTAGCTTTTCACATTGGAAACCATTTTTCAGAGAGAACAGAGGACTTTCATGTCATACATTTTCCACCTATTCTCAAATCTCAAATTCTTCAAAAAATATTGCTCAAACAGACTATCAGAACATCAAGACAACTTGATATCATGATACTACAGGTCCCAGTAAGGTGAATAGACTAACCTCTCTGCAGTGGCACGTACTCTGACTGATCCTCATCTCTCTGTGTGGATTGGACACCACTATGGGTCAAACTCTGATCGGTATGTTGCTGTTGATGACCACTAGAGGGAGGCAGAGATACAAACAATTATGTACAGCTGTAGTAAATGTACCTGACTAAATGTCACATTATTTCAATACAAATGTTTACAAGTGTACAAGATTAATGTAAGCGATGTAAGAGAACTCACGGCAATCTCACTGTCCACTTAAATTCTGGCGGAAAAGAGCAAAAGATTGATAAACACCAGGAAGAATGTAATCTTATCACATTGTTGAATATTGTTGGTTAACATTTCTTACCTTTGAACTGTTTGGATCGACACAGCAGTATCAATAGTATGGAGAGAATAAAGGCCAAGACCAATCCTACTCCTATTCCTACTGCCACCATCACAGAGGATCTACTAGAAGCTGAAAGAAACATCATTTAAGAATTCCCCCTTTTAACAATTCACAACAAACTTACAAAGGAGGCATCCATTTAATCTAATTGCAATAGCCAAACCCACAACAACATTATAATGCAAAAAGTGATTTGCTTTAAATATGTCTATTACGGTGTGCAGAGCTCCTCACAAACTTCATCACGTTTTCTCTCAAGCAGTCACACACATGTATGTCCATGAGCATTACATCTGAATTTGGTCACATTGGACTCAAATCGTCCGCTATTGAGAGAGCAATTACAAATCTGTGGCAGATTTCCACAATATTCCTTTGCAACGTTTTCATAGGCAAACAATCCAAAATAAAGCATTGCTTTCCGCTCTAAAAGTTTTACAAAATTTCTACCTCTGACTGCGATCCAAGCCTCTGGTGACTCTACTCCAATTGACCGTTGGCATTTATATGACCCTTCGTGTTCCTTTGACACTGAATGTATGGTCATCTCTCCATCCAACGTCTGATTCAGGGCTGAGCCGTCTCTGTAGAAGTCTCCCATTAAGATTGAAGGTCTTTTGCGATGAATGCAGCGCAGAGTCAGAGAATCTCCCTCCAGCACTGGATGAGCAGGACTCTCCAGGATTACATCATGCACTGAACAGTCAACATGGAGAGAGTTATGACATAAAGCGTTCTTAGCATTCTTGGTGACTCACTACTTGGTTAGACCACTCATATCTTGTGCTTACAGTATGCATTTAAAACTCATAATGTTGCGACATAAAAAGTTGTACACTTGCATCCACCCAAATGTCATGAGTCACTCAGTGGATGCCTCCTATTTACCTCACTCACGTCAGATGATGCACTACGTAACTTTACATCTGACGTGAGTGAGGTAAGCCTCCCTATAGGTTAATCTGACTCACTCCATCTCATATAGGAATAGAGAATTAACACTGACACCTAATGGGGGCAGAGCATTAAAGGTGTTCTTAGCATCTTAACATAGTCCAAATGTCACCCTAAAACCTATACAACTTCAACAGACACCTTACAAGACAGCACAGAGTATGACTACACAACAACAAAAATGTGATTACTGTAAAATTGTGTGCAAAAAGTTTGTGCAAGCAACCACATATAACAATACGTGACTGCTTGCACTGTTTTAACCACTTTTTTTCTGAGTAGCTTGAGCAATAGAGCTCTTGCTGAAATTGACCAAAGTTGTCCTTAATATTGACTGAATAGGGTCACTATGGACTGACACCAACACCTACACAAAAATGGGATGAGAAATGCCTACCTTGCACTGTGATGTTGACAGGATTACTCATGCCCCCAGACTGATCCTGACACCAGTAAACTCCACTGTGTCGTTCATCAAGGGAGAGCAGAGCACATGCATTATTTATCACGGTGGAACACTTTGATAATCTGTTTGGTGTAAACCACACCACCTCCCACCCAAAGGTGTTGTCCTGCACAGCACAGCTCACTAAAAGTGACTCTGATGAAAAGTGGTGAATTCTGTTGGGTGTGATGACCAGCGAGGCAGGAGGAGTCAGGGCTGTATTATGACATAAAAAAAATGATTACTTGAGAAATTTTTTACAAACATACAATATAAATATAGCATACTGTAGTTTAATATTTCATTTTAAACACAAGAAGACAGAGATCTTATCCAAATATAATTTCAAAGAATAACACTCATGACTTACCTGTGATCCAGAGAGGCTGAGGTTGGCTGAACTGTGTGTGATAGGCTGGCTCTCCTCTCTCTGCTCTGCACACATAAAGGCCTGAGTGTCTAAGTGCAGCAGGGCTGAGAGTGTAGGAGCCTGCAGATTCTCTGCTGCTGTGTAACGTGAGTTCTTCACAATATTTCTGTTCCTTACACATATCTGAGGACACCTGTGGATTACTGTGAGGAATCATTTTGTACCAATGGAATCTCCAGCCCACTGTGGAACCACCAATTTCGCAACTCAGAGTCACTGAGTCTCCTTCACTCAGCCAAGAACTACTGTTGATTCTGAGACGTACTTGAGGTTGCCCTGCTTGAGACAAGTTAGGGGTGTCTGAGAATCACTCAAGTACAGTGTTAAATATGATACACTGAGTCAATATGTGAAGAATAAATTACCTGAGAGAGCTCTAATACTGACAGATTCGCTGATCCTGAAAAGATTTGAATTTCTTTTGTGTATTCCTTTGCAAGTGTAGTTAGTAACTCCAGTGCCTTGCTCTGGGGCAAACACAAACTCCTGTGTAGAACTAAGTGAGGTACCACTTAGTCCATTCTTATACCAGCTGTAGTTCCAGTCACTGTCTGCCCCACCCTGGATTTCGCATCGTAGAGAGACATTCTCTCCCCTGAAAAACTCTGGCCAATTTGACTTAAGAATGACTGATGCTTTGGGTTTGTCTATTGTGGAAAAAAGAAAACAACTATAAAGACACTACAGGAAAGTGAACATTTTATTACTAAAATTCAACACCTAATGGAAAGATCTGAATATGAACAACATTAAGCAGTAAGCCAGCAACACAAGAATGATCGGAATATAAAACAGACCCTGCTAATCCAATATCTGTAATATACAAAAACTTAATGATAGATAATATACTGCTATCTTCACCAGACCAAAAATGAGTTTTTAGAATCAATTCATATTATAAAAATCACCTGTCACATTGACCCAGACGCTATTGCTGTGCTGTGTGTAAAAAAATGTGTTTCTTCTCTGTGCTCTGCACCAGTACTGTCCTCCATCAGAGACTTTAACAGAGCTGATGCTGTAGGAGTTTCCATCAGTCTGAGTCCACAGGATCAGAGGTCTGTGTGTCTCTGTACCAGTAGAACAACAAACCAGAGGAAACACCCAACTCACATGTCAGATTCACGGAGACTCCTGTGAGGAGCTGATGCCCTGGACTTAGTGTGAGTTTTGGAGTTGATTCTGCACAAACGTAAAATCATTTTACTGTCAGGATTTATCTGTGTGCCTGGGTTAGTCAGTATATTTCTGCATCTGCATACACAGTATATTTGCAAAATACTAACTTCAGGATGTTCAGTTTTGCATTGTAATTACTGTAACAAAATTAAATAAATTTATAATGGACTACACTGACTGACCATACTCACCTTTGACATAGAGTGTTACTTTATTACTGGTATGTGACATTGTTGGTCGGTCCCTTCTCTCCCCTTGACACCAGTACTGGCCCTCATCAGATTCCTCAGCTGCAGTGATGTTGAAGGTATTTCCCTCAGACTCAAACACTAGATTAGGGCTCCAGTCTTTATACCATTTATAAGTCCAGTCACTGTAAGACTCGACCTCACACTTTAGAGTGATGTTCTCTCCAGCAAACACAGAAGGTGAGGGATCTACAGAAAGTGTAGCTGTGGGTAGGGCTATAGAGTAAAGACACAGGACATTTTTTTTACAGGGGTCTACTGGAAGACATAGATGCACATGCAGGGTTAATATTGCAAGTGTGACTTTTAATCAAGTGCTCAAAATCACAGAAATAGCAAGGAGTGATTGGGCATGAGACTCTGATCTACCATATCATGCCAACCACTTATAATCAGTGGTTAAAGGAAAAATCCGGCGTGAATCAACACGTAGCCCTGTTGTTTTGTACTGCCAAGCGCTACTGAAAGCCACGTCAATGATCAAATTTTGTGCATCGTAGACTGAGTTTGCGAAACGGCAGCTAACACTAACTGAATGAGGCATGTCAAAAACGAAACCTAATCGATTTGCTTTCGTTTTGAAATGCCCCATTCTGTTACCGTTAGCTGCCGTTTCGCTATCTCAGTCTGCCTTGCATGAAATCCAGTGATTGAGGTGGCTATCAATAGAGCTTGGAACTATAAAACAGTAGCACTACGCGTTGATTCACGACGGATTTTTCCTTTAAAGTGGGATTTGGCAGGAGAGGGAACTCTCAGTGTCAGTGCAACAGCTGATATCTCATCATTGGAAGCATGCCAAAACATGATAGAAAAATATAAGAATCATGTTGTATGATATCATACAACATGATTCTTATATTTGTTAGTACATATATTTTTGTATACAATATAACAAAAATATATGCACTAACAAAATATTTTACTAATTTTCATATTTTATCATTTAATTGCACAGAGACGAATGGGGTGACATTATCTGTTGATATACATTTTATCTATTTATTCATTACAGTTTCTCTATCTATTTCTCTATCTATTGGTTTGGCTCATTTCTTGAAACAGAAATTACATTCTCAAAACTCTAAGGTCATTTGGCAAACACTACAAATGTACAAATGTACAATTCGGCACAACACCATAGCTAACCTGTAAAAGCACATCTCTCCCAAATCTGTTCACCCATGCTTCAGACCTAATTTCTTTACTATGTAGAGTCAGTACCACACAAACTGCAAACATCCTACTCAGTTGCTTCGGCTCATTTCTCGAAACAGACCAGACGTTCTCCACACTCTTTAGTACTTTTTGCAAAACTAAACTGGATGGCTCAGCAAAACACCATGGATCACCACCAAAGCTCATATCTCTCCCAATCAAATAGTCAGTGTCCCCAAAATGCATAATCGTTTTGGCATTTTGTGAGCACAATAAGTCAAAATGTTTAGATGTCTTGTCATATGACAGAGGATCATTGAAATATCCCTCATGTCCAACATGTCTCTTAGCCTGTCCTTCATCAACACTGTTTGGAGAAAATGATGAAAGGTTTAGAGAAATGTGTTTTAGCAATTGTGAAAAACACAATTCTCACAATAAAGCAACTTTGTTATACCAAAATAAAAGGAAAATGTATATTTTGAATGACAATATAGCAAAATAAACATATGGATGAGATAAACAAGGAAAATTATATGTGGGGTACAGTTTTCCAAGAGATTCATATGGTATTCAAGCTATTTTACCCTTACTAATTTTGACAGTTGAAGAGACCATTATGCATATGATGACTTATACAATGAAATCATGCTGATATATTTTGGAAAGAACATCCATTAAGACTGAAAATGTACTAATCAGTTGAGATCAACAAGATCTATTCAATTGGAAGATGTTATAAATGTAGTCAAACTGTGCAAACTGTTGGCTATACACTTAATCATTTCCAAAAATTAGAGACATTTCCCAAATAGAGACAATAGAGACATGTACCAATGCAATTAAAATTTGATGAAAGCAATGAGATATACAACTCTGTTTTGAACAACTGCAAGATAGTTTGGACTGGAGATTTGTCCATGTTTTTTGGAGAATATAATCTCAGTTTCAAGAAATGAGCCAAACCAATAGAGAAAAACTGCAATGTATCTGAGGAGCCAGGACCGAGTTCTCCGTACTTTAACCCTACTTTTAATTGTGTGTTATCAGTCAACTGTGCTTGCCATGCGGTTTTTATTAATCTATTTATCAATGTTAAAAAGCATAATATTTATTCCTTCTATTCTTTTTTCTATATTCTTTAGAAATGAAAATATATCGAAAATACTGTATATCATTTAAAGCTGTCCAAAAATTCAACACACCACATAACATCATACTTTATATACTCACATCGCACTATTAGCTCAACCTCTCTGCTAAATTTTGTTAATAGAGAGCTGGTCTTCCTCTGTCCACGACATCCGTACGTATTTCGTTGAAACTTTGCCACTTCTTTGATAGTTAATGTGTTGCTTTCAATTTCTAATGTCCTCACGTAGTGATACCATGAACGAAAGCGATCATGATAGTCAAAGCGATCATGATAGTCATAGTCATCAAAGAAATGTCGATAGGGAGCGTTCCATCTGAACACCCATACATTTTGATGATTCATATCACACTTCAGAATGACTGTCTCTCCAATGAATACAGCATTCTGTGGCTGTACAGTCACTGTAGGTGTGGGGGTGTCTGAAGGGGTAGAGAGTAAATGAACAATGAAAGCGACTAAATATTCCAATACTCAAAATAGATCAGATATTAAAATCTTGCATATTATGATGAGGCCACTCACCTAATGAAGTGATGGATAAGGCATCACTGCACTGAGACATCTGTGGACTATTACTGCTCCGATGTCCCTGACATGTATACTGGTACTGCCCAGGCTTATCAGGGAGAGTGACAGTGATGATTTGATTTCTCTCAGAGGGAATTACACTGCCATTGTTGTACCAGGTATAGTTATTCCAATCTGAGTATTTTGTTATACCGCACTTTAAAGTGACACTGTCTCCAACATAATATGGGCTCATAGGCGATGTCACTGATACTGTGGCTCTTGGCAGAACTGTAGACAAAAAGACTCTTTGTGTCATAAACCAAATAGTGAACCAACAACTCTGACCAGGAGACCTGGCACTTTTGATGTATTCCTATTGAAATGTATTGTGTAAGGGATAATGGCCACCGAGGTATCCTGATATATGGTAATAATGGATGAGGTGAAAGCGAATGACAAGCACGACGTGGAGCGCGGAAAATGCAGAAGGAGCTTGCTAAAATGCTTATCAATAATATAAAGAAATAGCCTAGAAGTAGACATACTCTAGCAGTGTCAAATAGATTTGCTCAGCCAGTACGTCCAGGAGCAAACCATAGGGAATTCGATTGGTTAGACACCATTGGTGTTCACTTAATGCTCTACTAAAAGCTCAATGTTGATTAGGGTGGGCTTCGCCGAAACAACAAACTAGCCAATACGAATAAACCACTAAGCCCGCACACATACAGCGTTGTGATTGGTCTCCCAACACAGAGGGTTTGAGATTGCCTATGGCTCATTGGTAGACGTATTGGCTGAGCAAATCAATTTGCTACTATTAGGGAACGTCTAGGTAACATCTAAACTAGTTTGTTCATCCATCGCCCCCGAAAATAGATAACTTAGTTTTGTGTCTCTCGTTCCCATAGCTCTTTCGCTTTGAATAAATGGAATGTTAACATTGGTAAAACTCAATGGAAGATGCGGAATGATTGGTGTGAAGTGCCCCAGTGCTGTTGTAGTCTATACAGCCCTCTTGAAATATCTCTTGTTCAATGAAATTCATAGATCAGAACTAACTGTTAATGGTTCATAATTTGATATAAATGTTACGAATATATATTTTTCGGGTTCTTTTTCATGCAGCCAGCATTCTTCTGAGACCTTGAACAAAAGTGGAATTGACTCACACATTCTTCTTTTAATACAGGTGTCTCAAACTCAAATGAGCTGGGGGCCACTATGGTCAACATTATCTGACTGGAGGGCCACCTCAGGGGTCAATTGTAATTTGTTATTGTTAATTTATACCTTTATTTAACAGGGGCCTGCACATTTCCTTTGCAATTATTTAGCATGCTTTTTATCTAAAGATGTGATATTCAATGTTATCTCATCATTGAATGAAAAGCCTATTAGAACAAATATCTTTTTACTTATAGGAGGTTGTCTGGAATGTGGTGATATAACAATCATGACTTTGCAATTTGCAAAAATATACAGTACTGTAGGTATATGTGCTGACAAAATTATATTAATTATTGTACGTATGTTATGAATATTAAATATCATATATTGCTATTTTGGATCTTGAGCCAACATTTCTTGCATCTTAGTTAAAAGTTAGTCGGGGAAAAACAACTTTTACTATGGAAAAGAATTCATCTATTTTGGGATGACTGTGTTGAAGACGATGCAGAAATTTTATATGATTTCAAGATCAGATTACTCAGGAACCGCTAATCACAAAGATGACCACTATGCCCCATCGTAATCTGTGGGATCTCCTGTTTATATTTTTATATGCATTTTACCATAGTTAAGTTAAGAATCTGTGAGATATTACACAGAGAACAATGTATGACATGGACTCAGAACTGTAATGGTGATCATAATTTTGATACAAATTCAACTCTTATTATCTCGTGAAGCGTTCATCACCGAAACTAACCACTAGCACTGTTGGAGAGGTCAGTTTGCAGATTCCAGTGATGTCCTTATAATTTCGTTACAATTAAAACTCCGCGAGTAGCATGACGGTGAAGAATGGGTGCGCCCGTGGCGACTGATGTTTGCACCTCTCTCCAGGGCCTGATTGCATTACAATTTTGGTACCAGATCTGGACTGAACCCGGGCCGGATGTGGCCCGCAGGCCGGGAGTTTGAGACCCCTGTTTTAATACATTCATCTTGATTTAAAAAAAATGTCTGTCTACTTATGTCACTCTGTCTACTTATATAATTTCAATAATACACCAATGCAGGAGAGCAATTCAACAATTTGAAAATATAGGTACAATAGAAAAGACAATTTTACCTTCAGTGTGCACAGAGAGCTGATGTGGTGGTATAACTACAATGTAAGTATGTGAACGTCAGTTATACACATAACAACAAAGACTTCCTTATGAGATTTCTATCTTACTTGTTAATCTATCTATCCTACTTATACTGTACCCCATCAAAGCTCTGTATACAGAATTTTACTTAGACTTTTGACCAGAGGTGAAAGTAAGCCGGTACGCACCTATACTACGTACCGGTATAAGATTGACAGCCGGTACGGCGTAGTGGTAAGACATGAGGGTTACTGCCCCTTTGCTCTTTGATGTCAAAAGTGCCCTTCTGACAGGGCCTGCCTGTCTTTGGCATTTGTGACAGTAACACTTGTTCAGACTTGAAAATTCGCTAAAATATCTGACCAATTATTTGTGCCATTTGCAAATACATTTTCTGGCATCTGGCACTCCGAAGTTTTTTCTTTGTTGTTTGTTTTTGCGCACGCGAGCGCCGAAAAATACAATAGCGGGTGAAGCGGTTTTGCTTCAATGTCTTTTGGAAGCTTTGATATGGACATACCTGCATCTACAATGGAGGTATTCGGTATCAAATTAAAGTAGACAACCAGAGGCATGCATTGGTACCACTTGTAATGTACTTTCTTGAGAATAAGGTGGTTCAATTGCAGTGTAAAGATCATTTGGCTAGGGAAATATCTTTATTTGATATATTAGAAACTAGTTAGCTGCTGGACTTCCATCCAATAACCAAGAGCTCAAAAAATAAAACTAAACATAAAACACTACACATTATGATATAGACCTATAATTTGAATAGAAGAGTTTTCTATCTCCCATTTGCAGAAAGTGAACACCCCAAATCCGGTTGCCAGTGCTGAAGTCTCACACACAAGAAAGGGGAGGGGTTTGAGTTTCAGATCTTTTTTCTTTGCTGTAGCAGCTATACTTGCATAGAGTAGAGCAACTAATGCAATAGAGTTTTACAAATAAATAAATAAATAAATAGTTTGTGAGCTTCCCATACATGTGCCTTATTGGAAAAATAAAATAGTGAATTTCATCATATGTTTTAAATGTTATTACCCATTTTTTCAAGTCAGAAAAGGGATAATTAGTATGACAGAATGTTCAGTTTGCTACCTTGGAATGTTAAGGTATGAAATAAGCCCAATGCCGTAGGCCTGCTTACCTTTTTGTTTGAGCCATACATAACACAAAGGCGCACTAGAATAGGCTATTGGATTTTTTTTTTTTTTTTTTTTTAGTACAGGTAAGAAATTCAAACTACTTTCACCCCTGCTTTTGACTAATGAAGGCGAGGCCGATTTGCATCACTCACAGGTCTTGAACCTGCCACCTCATCAACTACAGCAAACCCACGGCATTGCGGTCAAACGCTCTAACCACTGAGCTGGAAAGCCCAGGCTTTCAACTCAGCAGTTTGAAGCATTCTTGTGGTTAGGGGTGTGAGGATTTAGCATGTGCTACCAACAGCTTAGCCTGGCTAGTTGTCATCCGTTACACTAACATGGTTAGGAAACATGCTAAATATAATAACACGCAAAGTCCATTATTTTTCTTATATCGGGACACCTCGAAGGCCGCTATCCCGCTTATCACCCGGTTGCAACTAAAAAGTATAGATGGTAAGCAAGAGTTTAAAACATAAAAGAAACATGTGGCTCCGTTTAGAAAGAAGTTATCCTGTTCGGTTGGGGTACTAACTATTTTCATATGAAAGAAGATCCACAAGGCTGCATTCTAAAGAGCATTGATATAGAACGCTGGTGATAAAAATGTATTAAATCTCACCTGCAGCATGTCCAGAGCAGGTACACAAGCTCAGCACTGAAACACAATCAGAAACAGACAGAGACCCTCAGTCCTCAAGTCACAAGATGTTTGCAACCATCTTGTACCCCATCCTCTCATTCCTAGCATGTCAATAAACTAACTCACTCTCAGTCTTGAAGCGAGACAGGCAAGAGCAAGGTACAGTACGGCCATTACAACTGTCTTTGACAGGCCAGTCACTGGCTGCAAATGAAGAGCAAAATGCATCAATCAAGCGATTCTCAAAGCTGTACAATCATTAAGCTGACTTATCAGAGTTTCCAGTTAAAGGAGCTGTGTGTAGGATTGTGGCCAAAATTGGTACTATAATCATGTTCAAAATATTTTGTTGCTTTCAGCTGTCTCCATCTTTCAAAAGCATCTCCTATACATGTCCTTGTTTTATTTCTGACCTTGTCATGATATTTTTCGGAAGCATAATGAGGCCTTGACAATGACACCAACACAAATACCACTTGAAATGACAACATAAACACTACTTGTGGGCTGCAACTTAGCTTTTCAAATGCAAATATTCTGTCAGGACAACAACCGTCAGTGATATCAGTGTTTAAAATGAACATGATTCCTTCATGTCTGGTGACATATCAGGACCGTTTAATGATTATTTGGAGTACATTTCTTACACACAGCTCCTTTAAGATGTAGCATACATTGTATATTGATTGATTAATTGATGTTTTGTTTGATATAAACCACAGACATAAACTGACAGAAAAATACACTCATCTACTGAAGTGTCACTTTAATCATATTTAAGGTATAGGCCTACAGTATGAGGAAACAAGGCCTTGAAGTGATAAACAGTTTCATTAAAGCACAACATTCCAGTGTCAGACAACAAGCCCACTGCTCTTTACATTCATATCACTTCACTCGAGTTGCACCCTTAGAGACATGACTCTTAAAGAGACATGACTTTATTCTCCTTCCGGCACCCTCACTGTCAATTCAGTGTTTACATTCAAAAAATAGCGTACGGTACATCCTCAGCTAGCATATAGCTGTCTCTCTCACACTGCTCGCATAAGAACTGTTCAGTTCTCACTTGTGCTCTCTGATGACATCACAAACTACTTGAGCTCTAACCTCTTGGCCTCTTGAACCATAGCCTCTTTAAAACAAATATATAATAAAATATACTCTGTCCGTCAATTTAATTCACAAATTAACAACCTCTAGACTGCAACACGTACATTTGCAACTCTTAACAACAAAGGCGAATAAACAGAACAAACAGCACACTGAATACATCCAAATGCATGCAGGTGCCTCTGATCTGTAGCTAGCGGCCATATAGGATATAAACATGTGACTAAAACAACCTGAGCTTGAAGACTGAGAACATGCATATAATGTGCCCCCAACTTGCTCTTGCTCTCTCTTTCGCACACAAGCACACACAAGCATGACTCACCGAGCAGTAGGCCTACCACAGAGAGCTCCATGTTTCGTGGTGTCCATCAACTGAGTGAGCGAGAGATGCTAGTGTGAACAGAAAAGAACAGACCATCCCTTCTGACAGACACGCAGGGGAGGAGAAAAGTGGTAAGAAACTGAGAAACAGAAACCGCAGTGGTAAACATCAAAGAGAAAAAAAAAGAAAAAGAAAGAAAGAAAGAATGAATATACTATGTGGGTGGTGTGTGTGTGTGTGTGTGTGTGTGTGTGTGTGTGTGTGTGTGTGTGTGTGTGTGAGACATACAGAGAGAGAGAGAGAGAGAGAGAGAGAGAGAGAGAGAGAATGTATGTACCTATAAAATAGGTTGTGTGTTAGAAGCAGCAGGCCAGCAAGGAAGTGAAACAGGAAAGCAAAGCTATTCCCATACTCATAGAACTGGATAATCATAAGAAGCACTTGAGAAGTGTTCACTTAGAGATGCAATTTCTTCAGATGTAGATGGACTTCCGCTCACTGGTGTTTTTTGGCTCAAACCTAGCTATAACATAACTATTCTCTGCTGTGTATAGGTCATTTCCTCTGGTCCTCTAGGGGGAAATAAGTGTGCTTTCAACATTGTGAAAAATATAATTAGTCATTTTGTGATGAAAGAAAAAAAAAGCATCTTTGTGTAGAATTTTTGTGTGTGATACAATTTTTTTGCAGACCGATTCTGAGAGCGGCCATATTCTGACTAAAGCCACAAAGTTAAAAAAAAAAAAAAAAAAAAAAAAAAAGCGTACAGAGCATGACATATCCTGTTGGCACTGTCTTAGATCAGTCTTAGTCTTAGATCTGTTCTACTGTAGGTCTTAAAGGTCAAAGATACTACAATATATCGCATAGATCCACTAATATGTTTGTCTTACAGATTTGGCTCAAGTCTTAAAAGTGCATTTCCTTTAGGTCGAAGTCACTTTAGGTCAAAGTCACTTTATTGCATATTTATGTTGCATGTTGAATAAAATCATATTTGAACTGTCATGTTGAGGTTCACACAAATATAGGCCTCTCTGCTCATGTAGTCTACAAAGGACACGCAGCCCCTTCCAACGTCAACCTAGAGAGGAAACCAGGGCAAAACCACAGCCCCCTTACCTCCTCTCACTGTGTGCATTCCTACTAATAACACAGACAAAGTGATAAAGAGATGGCGAGAGATAGAAACCATGAAAAAGGCTAACAATATAATCATTTGCAGCTCTCATGACTTTCAGAACTTATGGGTGTGAAAACAGGAAAGGCAGGTCAGGAAAGGCAGGTAAATTATAAAACATACAGATAGATAGAGTACTACAACTGTCTAAGAACTACATGCAACCTACATCTGGCCCCTCTCTCTCCAATGGCTTCCTTTGCTGTTTTATGACGCACCACTCTGGTGTTTCAGAATTGTAATGTTACTCTTTTGATTTTTTCCTGTTGGTTGAAATATGTAATGTATTTTTTTTCCTTTCTTTCTTTTCTTCTCTTGTCTGTTTGGTTCTATTTTGATTTTGCTGTTATTTGAGTGCAGCCTGTGTCAGTGGCACCTTTGGGTGATTCGGTCACCGCCCCTTACGTACCTGTCAGGTGTTCTGTTAATTTAAGCACCACCTACCCAGGTTTGCCATATTGACTCTGAAGAAGACGTTACAACGTCGAAACGTTAGTCTTGGCACTTGCCCAATAAAACAGTTATTTTTCCACATCTGAAGATGCTCCGGTGACTCTCTTCCTTGCCTACTATTACCAGTCCTTTCCCGTGACGCACCAGATTGTGAAGTACAGGAGCGCGGAGGATATCTCCCTTTTCTACGACATACACATAGGCCTTTGATTTGATTCCATATACTATCTGTATTGAATTTATATGGCTGATAAATAATAATTATTAGCCTATGACTGCCTGTTTAGGGAAGATTGGATGATTGAGTTGATGTTGAAATGTGTTTTCAGCTAAGGTACACACATATTCATGCACATACAGTACCACCAACGTTGCAACATTGAGCCACTGACACACACACTTATAAACTCAGACACTTTCACACAGTTATAACCTGGAACATATGCAGGCACTCATACATGTACTCATGAGAGAGATACAAACAAGTTGACAAGCATCATATATATGCAGAGAATGTGCAGAACTGAGCGGCAGAACTGGCTGCTGTGAGAAGTGAATTTCCGCTTTGGGCACTAAATAAACGTATATCTTGTGGTTGTGTAGGGACAGCATTCGTGGAAGAGAGTTAATGTGTCACTGTGGTGTGTGGCTGTTTGGCCATGTTGGGCACGCTATGTCACATATAATTAGGAACGTGGTTTACGGTTGGGATATGTGGTTGTTAAAGCTACTTATACTGCCTGTGTGTTTTACAGACACTACTGGAAATGGGTCAGCACTGGCTGGTAATGATGGCAAATGAACCCTGAAACTTTTAAACCCATTAGACCAACCGACATAACCAGGTACTAAGCAGCTGAAAAACTGGACAATTCTCATACATGGCATATGCCCTCAAGCTCTTAAGGGTATCACTCTTCTTCCTCTTTTTCTTCTTTTATTGAAAGTATAGAAGATCACAAAGTTAACTACTACAGCATCCGGGGGGAAAACGGACTAAGCAAAGTCCTTATGTGCATGTTATCTAATTCAGAGAAGTGCTGTCTTTTGTGTTTGCATCATTTATCACTTACAAAGTGTCAATGCTGGTTTCACACTTTGGTTATTTAAGGCTTGTTTTTACAACTTTGTGTGATCTTTCAAACTGATCCTCTCTTCACAGTAAAAGATGCGGACATCATGATTTTGCCCTTGTGTAAGCAGCCATGGTATTCTATTTTAAGAAAAATTTTCAGTGACTGCCACTCTTAGTACCAGAACAGTTGTGTGTCCTCCTGTGCAAAAGTTTGGGAATAAAACAATAAATTAACTAATAAACCTCAAAAGGAGGTCTTATACTATGGCCAATGAAAAATGAAGATTTATAGAAAAAGAAATACAGAATTACACACACATATAAAGTTGATCATGTTTTATTGATTAGGCCTATAATACATACAAAATCCCCTAAATAAAGATTCTGGAAAAAAGTTTAAGGCCAATTCAGACTGAAGATCTGCAACGAGATGAGACGGTTGAAAAGAGGAGTGGTGGCAGTGTGAATCAATCGTCGCAGGTTGTTGCAAGCAGTTGCAAGGCGTCGCAAAAGATTTAACATGTCAAATCGCAGTTTTTAGAACGCTGCAGCCCGTCTCGTCACGGATCTTTGGTCTGTAGCCACCTATTGCTGTACTGTCGTAATGAAAAAAAAGCTATAGGCCATCATTGGGGGAAAATGCACCCATGCAACGAACTGTTTACTGTAAATTAGGGTACTGTCGTGAGTGTGTGTGTGTGTGTGCATGAGAGACAGAGAGAGAGAGAGAGAGAGAGAGAGAGAGAGAGAGAGAGAGAGAGAGAGAGAGAGAGAGAGTACCAAGGTAAAGTGCGTAAAGTTCAGGTATCAGAGTATTGAGGAACTTATGGCCCAGGGGAATGTTGCAGCAGGGGTGGGTACAGTAACTATAGTAGACATTGTCTACAATGGCTATTTCTCTACAATAATATTCATTGCATGTTTTCCACCCTCTCAAGACAATTCTTCTTTCTTGTCTCAGCTGCATATTTCCCATTTGTTAAGTGACATTGGAAACCACATCCTCATATCCATCCTCGCTATCTAAAGAAAGAAGACAGAAAATAGGATGGACTGGACCACACATAAACATGTTCTTTTTTTCTTTTTGATAGTAGTACTGGTGTTTTTGCTATGAAAAACTAAATTCTTTATATTTAAAACCCACCAAAATGTGAACCCATTCATGAGTCAGTCTACACTGGCATGTTTGTGGTCATGATTTCATTTGTATGTGTACCTTGATGAATGTCCTCAAATGGCTTAATGGTTTCATAGATATCTGTAGCATCTGTCTCAGATACTGTATAAGTAATAATAAAAAATCAATCTAACAGTGCGTAGGAACTACTGTAGATGGATTTGTTTAGATATGTCACAAATTGTGACACAATATTAACACACTGACCTTTCAGCAGTGGTATGTATAGTGGTGTGACAGTGCCGTAGACATCTGTACATCCTGTGAAATGCAAATAATGGAAAATTATCAGAGGGACATGCATTTAAGATGGTCTGATGGTCTTTCATATCTCAGTTTGCAGTGACAACAGCACTATCATTACTCATGCAGTGCATTGATTAAGTCAGTAGAGGTCACTCATACTCTTCTGCAGAGGCATATAGTCTGACTCAGGCCCCTCTCTTCCTGTATGCTGGTCCTGCTCCAAGCTCCGATTGGTCCCCTGGTCTTGGACTGACCTCTGATTGGTGCTCTGCTGCTGTTGGTCTCTAGAGAGACACATAAATCTGCCATGTGCTAAATGATTGATGCTGTATGACTGGTGAAACTCATAGATTTAAGCTGATTATTACTCACATTGTTGTCGAGGTTGAGCATGAGCATGAGTCTGCAAACATTCATAAACAAATGTCACTAAACCACTGTTACTGTTTGTCACAACTGTCAAAACCTTACAGCAATACTCTATAATGACTCTTAGTTGAAGAGACAATTGGGCTTGAAGTTGCCTTGTAGAGTTTTGTCTTCCCTATGATTTTGAAAACACAGAGTGTTCAACATTGTATGACACTCATACCAAGTATCATCGGGGTCTCTCTCTTGAACTCACGCATCATCATTCTGCCAATGTGAGAATGTTTGTTAACAGTGATGCGATTGTCAAAACTACAAAACTATTGTTGTCCTTTCTGACAGATTTTTAGCTCAATTTAGTACAAAATGTTACTTCATGATACCGAGCCCTGGAGCAAGACTTTTAGACATCAATGTGCTCTAGTTTTAATACGTCATGCACACACCTACTCTTTAACCTTTATAGAAATAATTGCATGTCTTATCTCTAAAATAATACTCATCAGCTAATATCAAGTAAGTATCAGCTAAAAGAACTTGCTTGCTGCAAACATCTTTATTATCTGTGTCTTTTATAATCCTCAGAGTGTTATTTAATTGAAAAATGAGAATGTGCAGCAATTTATACTAACTCTCTTCAACTCACTCTCACTTACATTCAGAAAAGGTATCTGAGCTTGTATACCCTGCTTTTGTCTCCTATCTTGGATATCTTTGCTTTGGTTTTGTGAAATGCCTCTCTAGAGTTTAATTATCAGTGAAGATCAGGCATGGACTGGCCATAGGGCATACAGGGCAATGCAGGGTGGGCCGACGGTCATTTTTGGGCCGGGCTGTCAAAATGTTCTCATTTTATATTGAATAAAATCATGGTGGGCCGCCGTGGTCAAAATGCCTGGGCCATATTTTGGTCCCAGTCCGGCCCTGGTGAAGATATTGTCTTATTTGTTTTACCTGTGAGACGTTTGGAGCAATACAGGCAGAGGATGAAAAAGGAGAAACTAATTCCAACCACCAATCCCACAGCAAACAGGATGAGGGATTGAGACCCTGAGAGAGAAACAGGCACGGACTGAACGGTCTGGCATTTGGGCACATGCCAGAAGGGCCGCGGCTCTTTCAACACTCATCGCGGCCCCTCCAATACTCGTTGCGGCCCCATAATTATATGTGTGGGAATTAAGTATGCTAATATTACGCTACCTGCGTTCAAAGTTCTATGAAGATCGCATTCCCTAACACCATTTCGCTATTTATACCACTGACACTGCCATACATTACACACGGGCGGTGGCATCTTGATGGGTGGGTCTCATTATGTTTCATGTTGTATTTTTCCTGAATATATATTCCAATGATGTAAAAGTGTTCAAAATAATAAAAAAAATCTATACCTATTTATATTTCGCTTTTGTTTGAGACAACTGTAGTAAAGCATTGCTTTGTGGGATTTTTATTCAGTCCTCCGTTTCCCTAGTGACTGACGATAAACTTCCTGTGAGCACTAACGGACCACTGACCTCAACAAATGTGCAACAACAAATAGAAGTGTCCCATAAATTCAAGGTTGTTGTCACTGAAAACACGGTGTTCTGTTCGAATCTATGTCGTAGTATCTATTATGCCGGCTTCTTGGCTTGCTTGGAAGAAGACCATGAAGAAGTGTGTTGTTTTGTCTCTGCAATCGCCAAGAAATCACAAGGCCATTCACACATGGAATAGCACGCAGAGCTCTCTCGCCCACACAAATATGGATATTAGAAGATGTGTTGCACCGCCCGACGCTACGAATAAGACCAGGTAGGGGCTGAAGGATTTCCATTAATAATCATTGTTTGTGTCCGCCGTGACACTTTTTTTTATTTCACGTAAGGTCACGTTTCTACTGTCATAAGCCAGTCCGTGGCTAGTCTCGCTACTAGCCAAGGTGATGTGATCTGTAAACCTTTTTAGCTTGTGGTAATCTGGGGGCTGTTGTAGTTTTTCTTATTCGTACTGTATTCTTAACTTCATGACTTGGTAATGGGCTCTCGAATTGGTGGCGTCTTGCTGAAATACATTTTAGTAGCCATATCGATGTAGCCTACGGTATGTTGTTTTGCGTTCAGCTCTGGACTGGTTAGCATAGAAGTTGGACTGACTCCCACTCATAGTCTTGTCATCATATAGCTGGGCCACTGTCCACTGGACAGCGTTAAGAAGGGGCTTTTGCGTAAAGAAGCGGTGCGGGAGCAAAGCGGACATCAAAAGTGGTTGGTTCATTGATTGTATAGTGTGTGTGTGTAGGCACGTTGATGCTTGCCTGGTGCCTGTTATTTAAAGGTCGGTTTCTGAAACTTCAGTGTTTACTAGGCCTACTATTTTATTAATAGTCACAATTTCTCTCTGTGTGGGGCGGGCCAACGAGTGCAGAGTGCGCTTGTTATAAGTACGCACCGTTTTCGACGTGTAGGATGCACCATGCACCTAGTTCTAGTAGGAGGATGCACCTTGTGTTTACCAATGTGTTTTCATGTGGTGCGCGATCACCAAGTTGTTGCAACTTCCGCGAAGTGGTGTCTCTCTCTCTGTGTGTGTGTCTGTGTGTGCGTGAGGGGGGGGGGGGGGGGTCTTGGGGCCGCGCTGTAGGTCAAAATGCCAGGGCCGTTTCTCTATCCCAGTCCGTCACTGGAGAGAAAACAGATCTCAGTTGCACGGTGCTGTGTGTGACAGAAAAACTGAGTTAGAGAAATACATGAGATTAGGTGTATTACCTCTCTCTTCTATTGTCTTGGTTTCCAGAGATGCTGTAGATTCACAGTGCAACACAGACACACCAGGTTAGAGCAGTGGCCAGGCACGGACTGAACGGTCTGGCATTTGGGCACATGCCAGAAGGGCCGCGGCTCTTTCAATACTCATCGCGGCCCTTCCAATACTCGTTGCGGCCCCATAATCATATGTGTGGGAATTAAGTATGCTAATATTACGCTACCTGCGTTCAAAGTTCTATTAAGATCACATTCCCCTAATACCATTTCGCTATTTATACCACTGACACTGCCATACATTACACACGGGCGGTGGCATCTTGATGGGTGGGTCTCATTATGTTTCATGTTGTATTTTTCCTGAATATATATTCCAATGATGTAAAAGTGTTCAAAATAATAAAAAAAATCTATACCTATTTATATTTCGCTTTTGTTTGAGACAACTGTAGTAAAGCATTGCTTTGTGGGATTTTTATTCAGTCCTCCGTTTCCCTAGTGACTGACGATAAACTTCCTGTGAGCACTAACGGACCACTGACCTCAACAAATGTGCAACAACAAATAGAAGTGTCCCATAAATTCAAGGTTGTTGTCACTGAAAACACGGTGTTCTGTTCGAATCTATGTCGTAGTATCTATTATGCCGGCTTCTTGGCTTGCTTGGAAGAAGACCATGAAGAAGTGTGTTGTTTTGTCTCTGCAATCGCCAAGAAATCACAAGGCCATTCACACATGGAATAGCACGCAGAGCTCTCTCGCCCACACAAATATGGATATTAGAAGATGTGTTGCACCGCCCGACGCTACGAATAAGACCAGGTAGGGGCTGAAGGATTTCCATTAATAATCATTGTTTGTGTCCGCCGTGACACTTTTTTTTATTTCACGTAAGGTCACGTTTCTACTGTCATAAGCCAGTCCGTGGCTAGTCTCGCTACTAGCCAAGGTGATGTGATCTGTAAACCTTTTTAGCTTGTGGTAATCTGGGGGCTGTTGTAGTTTTTCTTATTCGTACTGTATTCTTAACTTCATGACTTGGTAATGGGCTCTCGAATTGGTGGCGTCTTGCTGAAATACATTTTAGTAGCCATATCGATGTAGCCTACGGTATGTTGTTTTGCGTTCAGCTCTGGACTGGTTAGCATAGAAGTTGGACTGACTCCCACTCATAGTCTTGTCATCATATAGCTGGGCCACTGTCCACTGGACAGCGTTAAGAAGGGGCTTTTGCGTAAAGAAGCGGTGCGGGAGCAAAGCGGACATCAAAAGTGGTTGGTTCATTGATTGTATAGTGTGTGTGTGTAGGCACGTTGATGCTTGCCTGGTGCCTGTTATTTAAAGGTCGGTTTCTGAAACTTCAGTGTTTACTAGGCCTACTATTTTATTAATAGTCACAATTTCTCTCTGTGTGGGGCGGGCCAACGAGTGCAGAGTGCGCTTGTTATAAGTACGCACCGTTTTCGACGTGTAGGATGCACCATGCACCTAGTTCTAGTAGGAGGATGCACCTTGTGTTTACCAATGTGTTTTCATGTGGTGCGCGATCACCAAGTTGTCTCTCTCTCTGTGTGTGTGTCTGTGTGTGCGTGAGGGGGGGGGGGGGGGGGGGGTCTTGGGGCCGCGTTGTGGGTCAAAATGCCAGGGCCGTTTCTCTATCCCAGTCCGTCACTGGCAGTGGCGCCTCCAGGCGTACGGCTGTACGCACTGTGCGTACCTTGGGAGAGCGAGCGAGAGAGAGAGAGAGAGAGAGAGAGACGCGCAAGCGAGAATCGGGCGGAGAGATTTGTCATTTGTAGAGATTTGTCAAGTTCTGAAGTAGCCTATTGAAATGTTTTAAATGTGTCAATAGGCAAATTTATTTTAGGAGGCTTGCATGGTCGTATCTATCGACGACATGATGCGATTTCGCTATAGTGTTTTTGTGATTAATGTTTTCATGTAGGTTATTTGTCTATTTTCTTTTGTTTGAAAGCTCGAGAAAAGCAGTAGGGCATAGCCTTTTTGGCGAGTGCCCATGCCACGCCGATATCACCCTAGGCTATGCATTATAATTTTCTTACAATGGGCCATTTGCGAGTTGTGGGCGCCCTTCGTTTCGCGCACCAGTGGAAGGCAAAGGGGAGGGGGAGAGGCCCTGTCCCTACACCGGGCAGCTATAGTGCAAGAAGTTGGTGTAGTCTACACCACGCAGTAATTCCTTCGAAATAAGCATAGCCTGCTTCATTCATAATATTGTTAAGCCAACCCGACAATATCACAAACAATTTTCTGGGTTGTGCGAAATCTTCGCTTGCCTATTCAAAACAACAGCAACAGCATCAAAGCGCTTAGACCTAATTGATGCATCATACATGCATGATGTCCTCTACCTTCAACAGGATAGGCTGCTCACAAACCCAAATTAACCCTCCGCGAATGTGAGAACCAGGAGTCTCCATTTGTCCAAGACACGTCCTTCCCATATAATGACAGAAAAAAGTTGGTTCTCACCCTAAAGTAACGCAGTGCCGCCCGCGCGCATGTGTGTGTGTGAATGCAACAAAAGTTCACTGTCGAGTTTATCGTACATAATCTATGTAGGCTAGTTAATGTTCATGTAGGTCAATTTTGAAATTCAAGTTCAAGTTCACGTTGAAGTTGATTTCTAAATAAGAACGGCTGACGCACGCACACACACTTTTTTATTTTTATTTTTTTGCGCGGGGCATTTGTGCGTACCCTACAGTTCAATCCTGCAGGCGCCCCTGGAACAGAGGATAATATATCATGACTGAACAAGGGAGATGATTTCAAGTCACTTAAGAATAAAAACATATTTCTTTACTCCTGTAGTGTGTGAGTTTTGACTGTAGGTTCAGGCAAATTTGTGGGGGGAGAGTAACAAAAGGTCTCCTCAAAGTGTATGATTTACTCACAGCTACCTCTGACTTCAATCCAGCTCTTTGGTGACTCTCTTCTCTCTGGGTTCCTACACTTATAGAGGCCTTCATGTGACTTTGAGACTGCAGGGATGGTCATCTCTCCTGTGGTGGAGGTCTGGAGGAGTGTCCCATCTTTATAGAAGTCAGCACTGATGTTTGATGGCTGGTAGCGATATCTACAGCGCAGAGTCAGAGGATGTCCCTCAGTCACAGGATGGGCAGGACTCTCCAGGATTACATTACCAGCTACAGTATACAGAGAGACATGGGTGTTCATTTAGGCCTCTTCAATAGGTACAGTAGGAAACATTTTGAAAGAGAATTAAATTATGCTTATCTCCCTTCAGAACGCGATTCTCTTCTCTGATTGGCTGATGGGTGGGCATTATTCTCGGATAAGTGGCTACTTTGGAAGTAGCTCCAAAAATAACTAATCTAATAACCGTTCCATGTGAATGCCTTTTAGAATGGTAACTATGTAAGGGATAACGGCTGACGAGGTGACCAGTTCTACAGAAATAATGGCGAGGTGAAGTTTAGAACTCCGGCAACGCGCGCAGCCGGGTTAGAACCGGTCACCTCGAAGGCCGTTATCCCGCTTATCCAGTGTTGGGCAGTAGCTAGCTACAAGTAGTGAAGCTACTAACTACATTTCTGAGTAGCTTGGCTGTAGTGTAGCTATTTTCTGAATCTGATAGCTTGTCAGTAGTGTAGCTACTTTTTTGGCCATGTAGTGTGGTAGCTTTCCTATAAGCTACATTTTCAGGGCATCAGTTCACAACAGCAAATCTTTCATCTAGGCCATGCACGGAGGATCAGTTCTTTACAGTAGGCCTACTGTGATGCATTTATTACCTGACAGGTGCCATAATTAAAAAAGATGTCCATAATAAAAATCAATAGTGTCTTCTATCATGTGTCAATTTGATGTAGTTTAATTAAAAAAAATATTTTACCCATATAAAAGTAGGCTACATTTAGATAGAATTAGTTAGTTATGTATGTGGGTGGTGCTAGCATAGTGGTTGGGGACCCCAACTATAGTGGGCTAATGGTCTGAAAGTTGTGGGTTCGAATCCCGGCCACCACAATTGAGCACGGCACTTAACCCTAAGTTGCTCTAGGGGAGACTTGTCCTGAAGTAATTGATAGTTGACAAATGTAAGTCGCTTTGGATAAAAGCATCTGCTGTAAATGTAGTTAGGGTAGGTCTACTATTGTATGTTTGAGAGACCTGATAGTTTGATCACTATACAATTGGTTGGATCACAGAATTAATTTATAGGCCTTTTTTGTGTATTAAAAAGTAGCTTCACAATAGTTAAGCTACTTCTGACATTTTTTCATAGCTTAGCTTGCTACATTTTGTCGTCCGGTAGCTTTGGTGTAGTGAAGCTTCATATGATGTGGAGTAACTGGTAGCTTAGCTTGCTACATTTACTGAGTAGCTTGCCCAACACTGCGCTTATCTCCCATTTGTATTCTTCTCCCGTATATTTAAAGAAGCTTATAGAACGTAAAAAAACATGCAACTTCAATTTAAAAGAACTTAAGTTAACCTGTTCTGTTTGGGTACTACAAGGCTGCTTATTGTTGTTTTATCTCCCTTCAGCACGCCATTCTTGTCAAGTGTGGGTGTTGTGTAAGCTACTTCTGACATTTTTTCATAGCTTAGCTTGCTACATTTTGTCGTCCGGTAGCTTTGGTGTAGTGAAGCTTCACATGATGTGAAGTAACTGGTAGCTTAGCTTGCTACATTTACTGAGTAGCTTGCCCAACACTGCGCTTATCTCCCATTTGTATTCTTCTCCCGTATATTTAAAGAAGCTTATAGAACGTAAAAAAACATGCAACTTCAATTTAAAAGAACTTAAGTTAACCTGTTCTGTTTGGGTACTACAAGGCTGCTTATTGTTGTTTTATCTCCCTTCAGCACGCCATTCTTGTCAAGTGTGGGTGTTGTGTAGAAGTGACTGACTCAACTCCTGATTAGAATAACGTCTGAGCTTTATGTAGAACGAGCTCCACGACCGCATGCTGTCTCCATACATCAACAAGTGTCCTCAACAAAACCAGAACCCCTTAGTTACCCCAGAAGCCCAATCTAATTGGCTGTAATAACACAGTGGGATTATGGGCCACGTAGTCCCATATACTACATCCCCCTCCTTAGAAAAGGCATAGTAACTGTTACGGACAGAATAGGCTCATGTCTGGTGTCTTGAGTCACCTGGGTGATGACGTAGAGGGTTTGGGGTCACGTGGTGTTGGTGGCGGCAAGGGTTTGTATTATTAGGCTACCTGTTTGCTAGGTGAGAGCTAGTAGTGAGTAGGTGATGGGGGAAGCCTACTGTTTGCTGACCGCTAATTGTTACGCTGCTCTAACGTTAAATTGGCTTACCTCTCATGGATTATAATTGCCCTGTGGATTTTAACCTTTCTGGATGTTTATGAACTGCCTACGTGTTTTAACCTTTTGAAGACAATAAAGCAACATCAACTTAAGCCTAGGCTACTGTTGGATTACTAGCGCGTCGGGCAAAATTGTTTCCCCCAGTCAGCTGCTCGGCGACCTAACTTGGCTAAACTGTCGCCGCAACATTGTCAGCAAACAAGGCAACGGAGTCTGCCGTATGGAGAGCACAGCCTGAACGCCAACATGCTCACACACTGCCACTAGAACTACCTTGAAAGCGGCCTGTCCGACAAAGACGAGAAATACGACGGTGGTATGTAACCTGTTTTGCGCTGTGTAACGTTAACGTTATTGCTGGTTTGAACGCAGTTTTGGTTACTTCCACGTGAAGACGTCGTTGTTTAAGTATGGTCAACGTTTGTTCTTGGACTGTGGCTACCTCTGTTCAGTGTGTGGAAGCCTGAATTCACTGGGAATTTGGCGTGTGTGTGTGTGTGTATGCTGCTCTGCGTGCATTCGGCGAACAATAAGAAATTGCTGCTGCTGTTGGCTACTGAAATCACTCGGATTCTGTAACGTTATGCTCCTTGTTATTTAACTGCTTAAAATGAGTGAATCGCGAGCTGAATCGGTCATTGAAAAATCAGAACATGACAAGCGATCAAATGTTCTCACTGAGAATGGGCTTGCAAACGAAATTGAAACCATTCAAACAGACAGAAAGAAGCATGTAAACAAAATGAAAAATGTGATTGCCACTCTTAAAGAACTTATGAAGGATGATAAAAATGTTAAACAAGTCCAATTACAGCTCGAGGAGTTACACCATCTATTTAAGGATGCCAGTGCCCTGCATGAGTCTCTGCTACTTTTAATTCCAGCTGATGAAAAGGAAAAACAAAATTCATGGTTCTCAAGTGTTTCTGAATATAACAAAGGTTTTATTGAGGATGTTAATGCATGGCTTTTTGAAGTTGATGACCATCCAAGCAGGGCCTGTCTTAATGCAGCGCTCCCTTTTGAGGTAGCGCCCCCTCTTGATACAGTGCTTCCTCTTGATGCAGTACCATTTCGGGGAGAAGTGAGGATTCAAGAGCAGGTAGAAGATGGCCCTCAAATGTCTCATAAATTTAAGCACAATGTTCTTGATGATGTGTCACCATCTGATAGCATATCAAATCGAGGGAGTAGAGCAAGCTCAAAGGTATTGTCACGTCTCAGGGCAGAGGCTGAAATGGCTGCTTTGCTTGCCCGTCAATTTATGCTTAAAGAGAAACATGCGCTAGAAGAACAGGAGGAACAATTGAGAAAAAGGAAAGAGCAACTTCAGCTTGAAGCAGACATAGCTGCAACTGCTGCAAAAATGAACGTATTAAGAACCGGATCCACTGTGCGGAGTGCTGCTTCAAGAAAATCAAATGGGATGGAGGCATATTTTAAAGCTAAGGAAAGAACATTGGAAATTATCAATGCTGATGCAGAGACCTGTGTCCCACAGACACTTGTAAACACAAAGGGAAACGCTGCTGTTGGAAAGGCAGAGCCTAAAGTAAAAACTGCACAAAAGCAACATGGTGTGAAAAGTAATAGGCCTGCACCTCTGTTTGTGAGGCCCTCTGATCCTGTAAGACCACATGGTACAATACCACGCTCATCACTGCAACAAACTGCACAACCTGTAAACAATGGAAGCCTGTTGTCTATAATGGAAAAACAAAATGAATTGACAAATATGTTGATTCGTCAACAAAGTCTGTCTTCATTACCCAAAAGAGAAATTCAAATCTTTGATGGCAACCCTCTGCATTTTCATGCATTTATGCGTTCATTTGAGCAGGTAATTGAAGCAAAGACTGGTGAACCTGATGATTGTCTTCATTACCTTGTGCAGTACACTACAGGGCTGCCCAATGAACTTGTGAGGAGCTGTCAACATATGTCAGATGGTGCTGGATATGAGAAGGCAAAGACTCTTCTGTGTGAGCACTTCGGGAGTGAACATGTTATTGCTTCTGCTTACTTGAGCAAAGTCCACTCGTGGCCAACAATTAGATCGGAGGATGGGAAGGCACTCCAGGCGTACTGTCTCTTCTTGCGTGGGTGCTGCAATGCGATGGAAGAGGTTTATGGCCTCTTAGAGTTGAACACTCCTTCTAACATGCTTGCTGTGATTAGGAAACTACCCTATAAATTGAAAGACAAGTGGCGAACGGTAGCGTGTGACATCCAGGAGAGGCAGCACCGCAGATCTACATTCATGGACATTGTGTTCTTCCTTGAACGTCAAGTGAGAATTGTTACCGACCCGGTCTTTGGGAACATATGCGACACACCACCAATGCATGTAACAGCCAAGGGCCGTGGTGGAGAAAGAACCTCCCTTCTTCCAAAAACTGAAGAAAGCTGCTTTGGCACAACTGCTGATGCTATTGAGAGACAGAATGAAACAGAAGTTCAAGATCACACCTTTGTGAATGTCTGTCTGTTCTGCAAAGGTGGACACAAGCTGGAGATGTGTTGTTTGCTTGATGAGAAACCTCATAGTGAGAAAATATCCTTTCTTAAAAGGAACGGTGTCTGTTTTGGCTGTTTGTGTACTGGGCACATCAGCAAAGATTGCAGAAAACGTCTTTCATGTCAAATCTGTGGTTCCAGACATCCAAGTGTGCTCCATATCCATTATGAGGAGAAGAGTGAAGTTGAACCTGACACCGAGGCAGATAACATTCCTGTTGCAGTTCAGACTTATGGTCTTACTGGGGCCGGTGGACCAGACTGCAAGCTCGCCATTGTACCAGTCAAGGTGAAATCAAAGAAAGGACAAAGAGCGGTAGAGACATATGCCTTCTTGGATCAGGGAAGTTCAGCATCCTTTTGCACAGTGGGTCTTCTAGACAAGTTAAACATCACTGGGAGAAAGACCAAAATTCTCTTACGCACCATGGGACAAGAGAAAGTGGTAGATAGTTCCGTTGTGTCCGAATTGGAAGTCGCTGGGCTGGACAGAGATGTCTACTGGGATATGCCTGACCTCTTCACACAACATCATATGCCTGTCGGCATTAGCAACATCCCAAGGCAACAGGACTTGGACGACTGGCCACATTTGAAATCTGTTCAGCTGCCAGAAATTGAGGCAAATGTGGAACTTTTGATTGGCATGAACATGCCTAGAGCCTTGGAACCTCTGGAGGTCATCCAGAGCATAGACAGTGGACCTTTTGCCATTAAGACTCTTTTTGGCTGGACTGTGACTGGGCCGCTTGGCAGAGGAGGCTTGGATGGTCCTGTGTGTCCGACAGCGGTAGTCACTGTCAATAGAATTTCTGCTGTTCCGCTTGGCCACCTGGAGCTAGGTGATGGTCGTTTTAACATTGTCCAAACGTTGAGGGAGACCAATGAAGAAATGCCGGTCAGTGATTTCATTGACTCACGGAACCAGGAGCCTGAGAGCTGCAAGCCCTCTATTGCCTTACAGTGGGGCTGTGTGAGTTTGGCCTGCAGCTCCATAGATCTTGCCTCCGACTTGAATGAACTGCTTTGCAAAGACCTGGAAGTCAAGGTGTCGGCTGTTACTGATGATGATGATGATGATGATGATGATGATGATGATGATGATTATTATGATGAGTCTTCTGCATGTACCATTTCTTCCTCATCCTGGACTCACCATGCCAGCATGTTGTGTTGGATGCAGAGGTTCAAGACTTTGCCTGCACCTCATCGAAAGAGCAAAGAAATACCAGCATGTCCCTTACAGTCTGTCTCTCACGTAATCCAGTGTCGGGGTGCTCGTCACAAAATTCAACCCTGCAATGATTCGCTCTCATTGGGAGAGATGAAGGATGCAGAGGAATTCCTAAGAAAGTTGTATGTGGAAGAAAAGTGCTGCCTCCAAAGGGGAGAGTGGAATCCTGTACCTGTTCTGTTTCGTTATGTTTCTTGCTTGCTCTGGAGAGGATGGATTAAAGAATATTTGCCAAGACTTCAACAGTACCAGAAATGGACAAAGTTCAAAATGCAACTTCATTCCCGGGGACGTGGTCCTCACAGTGGACAACTCTCCACATCCTGTATCACTGGCAGAGTTACAGCAGACCTGTGCCAGACAAGACGGGGCTTATGCCCTGACCAGCTTTGCATGCAGGCCAGCCTTCTCAAGGAGGCCCCTGATCCTTGACAGTGACCCCCTTCTTTGACCTGACTAACTTGACATGACTATGATAAGTTTGCCTTGTTTGACCCCTCTACCAGACATACATTATAGACTGACTTTACACCCTTTAGGCTAAGTGCTGGTAACCTCTGGCCTATGACTGACTTTCAAGGAGAAGATTGGACCATTCACAGACTGACTTAATATCTAGGCTAAGTGCTGGCAACCTCTGGCCTATGACTGACTGTCAAAGAAAGAAGAGGAATTAAAAAAAAAAAAAAATGCCACCATGGACTTTTAATGTATTGTATTGTTTCATTGAGTATACCTTTGATGTGATTTAATGTGTTGTATGTCCTGGATTATGGTGATGTGTAATTATTACCATGTAATGATGTAATAATTAGGGGCCGGAATGTTACGGACAGAATAGGCTCATGTCTGGTGTCTTGAGTCACCTGGGTGATGACGTAGAGGGTTTGGGGTCACGTGGTGTTGGTGGCGGCAAGGGTTTGTATTATTAGGCTACCTGTTTGCTAGGTGAGAGCTAGTAGTGAGTAGGTGATGGGGGAAGCCTACTGTTTGCTGACCGCTAATTGTTACGCTGCTCTAACGTTAAATTGGCTTACCTCTCATGGATTATAATTGCCCTGTGGATTTTAACCTTTCTGGATGTTTATGAACTGCCTACGTGTTTTAACCTTTTGAAGACAATAAAGCAACATCAACTTAAGCCTAGGCTACTGTTGGATTACTAGCGCGTCGGGCAAAAATGTTTCCCTCAGTCAGCTGCTCGGCGACCAGACTTTGCTAAACTGTCGCCGCAACAGTAACAACACCTGTTTCTGAATGCATTTCAACTCATAAAACATTAGCTTTGAATACAACACTCTTTTGATAAAAATTACACTAAGTATTCCCTTGTACTTCCTCACAACTATAGGCCATGCAAGTGCCTTATGAGAGAACATAGTCCTTTAGTTTTGACGGCAGTTTCAGGTTTCTTCCGGTTCTTGTCATATGGGGTGTGTCAGGTTCGGGCTCAGACACATTAACAGCACCACTCTGCTCATGCTCACTCCCCTGGTCAGCATCAGTGACACTCTCTGTGATGTCACCATCATCTCTGTATTCAGCCAACCTGTCTGGCCTGAGGTGCCTGCGGTTCCTCCTGTATTGCGCCCCTTCTGGTGTGATGATGTCATATGACCTCGGCTCATCCCTGACTCTCTCTACTGTCGCTGGCTGCCATCCTTTGGTGGTCTTCATGCACACTCTCTCACCTTCCTTGAACGGAGTGAGTGGCACCGCAGTTCTGTCATAGGCCACCTTCTGCTGAAGTTGTTTCTGTTCCAGGCTCTGTTTGACATTCACCGGTGTCGCCGGTTGAAGCATCACTTTGCTGGCAGGCAGATCAGAGCGGAGGACACGCCCCATAAGCAGCTGTGCAGGTGAGTAGTTCAGCCCTGTGATTGGGGTGTTCCGTAAGTGTAACAGAGCCAAATGGGGATCAATCTTTGTCTTTGTTGTAGCTTTCAGCATATATTTCACTGTCTGGACAGTCTTCTCAGCGAGACCATTTGACTGGGCATAGGCCGGGCTGGAGTGTGTTATTTTGAAGCCCCACGCTTTTGCAAACTGAGCCATCTCAGCACTGGCAAAGGGTACGTGGTCTGCAATCAGCTCCGTAGGTATGCCATGCCTTGCAAAGACACCCTTGCACTTTGCTATGACAGCACCAGATGACTTGTTAGTTAGTTTTAGCACTTCAGGATATTTAGAGAAGTAATCCACTATCAGCAGGAAAGAGGAGCCCTCGAATTCAAAAATGTCAGCGGCCACTTTTGCCCATGGAGTATCAGGGACCGCATGAGGAAGGAGGGGCTCCTTCTGATTGTCAGGAAGCTTTTCTTGGCACACAGAGCATGATTCAACAATCATCCTAACATCTTTGGTGAGGCCAGGCCAGTACATCAGGGCTCTGGCATATGCTAGGGAGTGCTGGATGCCCTGATGTGCTGTGTGCAGCCTTCTCAGTATCTCAGCTCTGAGGCCTCTGGGAATTATAATGCGGCGGTTCACCATCAGTAGACCATCTTCAATATAGATATCCTGTCTGGCATGCCAGTATGGGTGGGCCGCCGGTGGAAGGCCCTTCTTCCTGTCTGGCCATCCTTCTTTATGCAGCCTCATGAGCATCTGCATCTCACTGTCACTCTCTGTTGTGGCTCTGAGTTGCTGCATGACAGACCCACTCAGACATTCCACTGGCCTAACATCATATATGACTTTGTCATCACCCAGGTCACAGCCTTCCTGTGTGGACATTGGGAGGGCAGCTCTGGATAGCGTGTCGGCCACTAACATGTCCTTGCCAGGGGTGTATGATATGTCGATGTCGTACCTCTGCAACTGGAGCAGCATTCTTTGCAAGCGAGCTGCCCTGCCGATGGGCTTGGTGATTATAGCCTCAAGTGGCTTGTGATCGGACTGTATTTTGACTCTGACCCCGTACACATATTGGTGAAATTTCTTTAGCGCAAACACTATGGCAAGAAGCTCTTTTTCAATCTGAGCATAGTTCTGCTCCGCCACAGAGAGGGCTCTAGATGCAAAAGCAACTGGGCGTTTGGCCTGCATCAACACTGCTCCAAGGCCATCTTTTGAAGCGTCAGCTTGTATTTTAATTTCTCGAGTGGGCTGAGAACTTGAGCATAGGCGCACTGGATATTGCAGCTTTCAATCTGTCTAGTGCTGCCTGGTGCTCTGGCTGCCACTGCCACAAAATGTCCTTTCTGAGCAACATCCTCAATGGAGCTGTCAGCGTCGCCTCATTTGGTATATATTGGGCAAGGAAGCGTGTCATGCCCAACAGCCGTTGTATGCCCTTCTTGTCTTCTGGTGGAGGCATCTTAGTTATCGCTGTTACTTTGGAATCATCGGCTCGGACGCCATCAGCACTGATAATATGCCCCATGTATGTCACTTCACTCACCATATACTGTATCTTTTCAGCATTGAACTTGATGTTCAGCCTGGCCGCCCTATCCATCACCTGCTGCAAGATGCGCCGCTATGATCATGTCATCTGCGATGATATGAACCCCAGCAATGTCACCAAAACTCTCTGTGTTAATGCGCTGGAAAACCTCACTGCCACTTTTGATCCCGAAGGGTAGACGTGTGAACTGGTACCTCCCCCATGGAGTGTTGAATGTGCATAGATCAGCTGATTCATCATCTAGTTTAATCTGCCAGTACCCGTCTTTTTCGTCAAGGATTGTGAACACTGTCATGCCTGCCAACCTGCATTGCACATCCTCAGGCGTGGGTATAGAGTAGTGCTGGCGGAGCACTGCTCTGTTAAGGTCCCTTGGGTCCAGACACACCCGAAGAGTGCCATTCTTCTTTTCAGTTATAACAAGGCTGCTCACCCATGGTGTTGGTTTGGTTACTTTTCGACACACACCTCTCTGTTCCTGGATATCCAGGGTCTCCTTCAGTCTGTCCAAAACGGCGAAGGGGATTTTCCTGCATCCATGAACAACAGGGGGGACTGTTGAATCCACATGGATGTGGTGTTCCCCTGGAAACTGGCCCAGCCCTGTAAACTGAGCAGCATAGCGCTGGAGCAGCTCTTTCTTGGTCCTAGGTGGGTCTTGCTGCCCGACTATGTCTATTTTCTTGACTAGATTGAGCTGCACACAAGCCTCTCTGCCTAGTAAAGGCGTGTCAGATGTGTCAGTCACATAAAACCTCAGGTGGGCTTGTGCATGTCGGGAGTGCACCTGTAATGTCAGTATGCCTTTGGGCTTAATTCGGGAGCCCCCATAAGCGACTAGGACAGTGTCTGTCTCTTTCATGTTACAGTGTTTGGATAATTTTGTAGCTATGGATAGGGGAAGGACATTAGCTTCAGCCCCTGTGTCTAGTTTGAAACTCACTGCCTGACCTGCAAGACGCAGCACTGTGCGCCAGCCAGTGTCTTTAGGGCGAGCCTGTGCTTGTGTGACTGCACCAATGAACAGTGCATCTACTCCCATGTTCTCTGTGTCCACAGGTGCTATATCGGCTGCTGAGCGACAAACTACTGCAAAGTGATTTCTCTTCCCACATTTGCGACACTCCACATTGAATGCAGGACAGTTCCTGGGCCTGTGTGTTTTCCCACATCTATCACAAGTCTTATCCTGCCGCTCACTGATCACACGCTCCCCGTGGTCTTGGTGGCAGAGTCTGACGTTGGCGCTGCTCAACAGCAAGCACCTCTTGCTCTGAGCTACCACTAGCAGACATCACTTTAGCCTGTGCTGCTGTGACTTCCTTAGCACGACAAATGTCTATGGCCTTTGTTAAAGTTAAATCTGAAACAGCTAGTAGCTTCTCCCTAAGTCTGTTATCTGACACACTAAATACAATTTTGTCCCTTATCATGACGTCCTCAGTTTCTTTGAACTCACATGTGCGTGCTCTCTGCCTCAACTCTGTGACGAACTTATCGATGCCGGTGTGTTCATTGAACTGATGGGCCCAAAACTGGTGTCTCTCAAAGACTGTGTTTTTCCGTGGTGCACAGTAGTTTTCAAAAGCCTTTATCACCTCTTCCATCGTTTTATTTTCAGCATCTGCATAAGCAATGTCCAGAGTATTGTATATTTCCAGAGCATCCTCACCAATGCAATGAAGTAGCACAGCTATTTTGCGTTCCTCCGGCTTGTTCTGAAGTCCACTGGCTACGAGATAGAGTCGCAGTCTCTGCTCCCATTTTCGCCAATTTTCGGCAAGATTGCCAGTCAGCAGTAAAGACGACGGTGGTGTGAACATCTCCATCGTGAAGGTAAGAGTCCGTCGCTGTCTCGTTCAAAGTTAGTGTTACTGGCGTAGGTAGGCTATTGGAGCTAGCACTGTACTTTACCTTAGCGGTAAAAAGTTGTTACGTTAACGTTCGTCCTCGGACACTTTCGCAGGTAACGACTAGTCTAGAAGCAGTCGTGCGCCCATTCTGACACCATGTCAAGTGTGGGTGTTGTGTAGAAGTGACTGACTCAACTCCTGATTAGAATAACGTCTGAGCTTTATGTAGAACGAGCTCCACGACCGCATGCTGTCTCCATACATCAACAAGTGTCCTCAACAAACCCAGAACCCCTTAGTTACCCCAGAAGCCCAATCTAATTGGCTGTAATAACACAGTGGGATTATGGGCCACGTAGTCCCATATACTACAATTCTCTTCTCTGATTATCTGTGCTCACCATGCACTGTGATGTTGACAGGATTACTCTGCTCTCCAGACTCAGACTGACACCAGTAAACTCCACTGTCTGATGAAGATGCTGATCTGATGCTGCAGGTGGATCCTGTTTCTGATCTCCAGTCAGTGGGACACTTTGATTCCCCTCCTCTGCCTGTGAACCACCTCAGTCTCCATCCAGTAGAGTTGCCCTGAACCCCACAGCTCAGGGAGAGAGACTCAGATGTGAAGATCTGGGACCAGTTGGAATGGAGGATCACAGAAGCTTCCGGAGACACACCTGAGAGTGACACGTGAGCATAAAATAAAAACTGCTAGACTGGAGACACTCCAGTCTCCATACAAAATGGATCAGGTAAGTGAACACTGATGATGAGTTTGTATCTCACCTGTGACCCAGAGAGGCTGAGGTTGGCTGAACTGTGTGTGATAGGCTGGTTCTCCTCTCTCTGCTCTGCACACATAAACCCCTGAGTGTCTAAGAGCAGCAGGGCTGAGAGTGTAGGAGCCTCCAGATCCTCTCATACTGTCTGAGAGCAGCTCTACAGAATATCTTCTGTGTTTATGAGTCACTTGTGGCAAATCAGCCCTGTAGGGGGCAGTCTTGTACCAGTGGAATCTCCAGCCTGTAGTGGAGTCTTTAACCCCACAGCTGAGTGTAACTGAGTCTCCTTCAGTCAGCCAAGGCTGTGGAAGGGAACTCAGAACTGCCTGGGCTTTCTCTGTTTTAGATGAGGAGAAAGTTGGAACACAACAACATGCACAATAACTTTCACAGGCACTCACATGATATCATACTGTATGATAGCGTATTACATAAACCGAGTAGCAGAATGTGAATGCAACATATTGTGTAATTACAAGAAATATGTGTATGAGAACATGAGAATAGACATACAGTTCTTACCGGAAGAAATGGTAATAACAACAGATTCACTCCCTGCTGATTGTTTTTTATCATGTTTCCTTTGTCCTTTACAAGTGTAGCTGCCACCCTCTTTTGGATTGATTTCATATCCCTTTACAGGCTGATATGTCTGGCTATAGACTGTCTGTCCATCTCTAAACCAGCTGTACTCCCAGTCTCTTCTCTCCCCACTTATGTCACATCTGAGAGAGACCTGCTCCCCACTGAAGAACTTGGTCCAGTTTGATTTTAGTGTGATGATGGCATTGGGTCTTTCTGTCAAAGATTGATTGCTCAAGTTTAAATAGGTCACCACTGAATTGTGAAAATATTGAATTGATACTGACATAAAAACTCTACACATGTATAATCATTTCAAAACATTCACCATTCTAACACAGGTTATATAATATAAAATAGTGATATACTCACTGTATGCTTTTTGGTCATGCATGTAAGGTGAACGTACCTGTAATCTTCATCTCAGCAGCATCACTATACTGTGTGTAAAAAGCAAAGTTTCTCCTCTGTGCTCTGCACCAGTACTGTCCTCCATCAGAGACTTTAACAGATCTGATTCTGTAGGAGTTTCCATCAGTCTGAGCCACAGGATCAGAGGTCTGTGTGTGTCTGTACCAGTAGAACACCAAACCAGAGGAAACACCCAACTCACATCTCAGAGTCACTGAGTCTCCTGTGAGGAGCTGGTGGCCTGGACTTAGTGTGAGTTTGGGTTTTGAGCCTGAAGAGGATGAAACAGAGTCACTGTTAGTCATCTAAACATGGCGGGACCTGGAGTAGGCACTGCTGCACATGCAGAGAGAAGGTTATGGCAGCAATAACACACAAACACAGTAATAATAGTCTACCTTTCACTTCAATGGTTGTTATGCTGCTCATTTCTGATGATGTGGGTCTTTCACTCCTCTCCCCCTGACACCAGTACTCGCCACCATGAGATTTAGAAATGACCTTTAGCGTCAATGTGTCTCCCTCAGAGACAACATAACTTCTGTCTTTATACCACTTATATACCAGACCCTCCAGGATTTCGCGATGTTGCGATTTGCAACTTCAATGCAACTTCAACCAATCCCCGCCACTTCATCGCGGCCATGCAATTTTGAGGAATCACCGCACCTTTCCCGCAACTTCCTGGAAGGTTTCTCGAAATATCACCAATCACTCGCGAGTGAAAGATCAACGGGTGCAGAGTTTTTCCTGCTCCTTGTTTTGCTGTGCAAAACAGCTGCTAATCACAATATTCTTGATCCATTTAGGCCAGTGTTTCTCAAACTGTGGGGCGGGCCCCACTAGTGGGGCGCAGACACATGACAGGTGGGGCGCGAGACATCTCTTTGTGATCAACTGACGGTTGCACCATGCCCCCTAAATTCACCTCTCTGTCAGATTATTTGCAGAGCAATTTTTTTCGAAAGAAATTTAGCTTTGACTTAACATAGAAATTCTATGACTTACGTGGCTACATGTCCATCTTTAGGCCTACCCATTCATCTCAGAGAAATATCTCATGATCTCCCCAGTGAAATAGGGCATACCGCTTATATAACTATATGTATAAAGTTGGACCCATTTTGCATCTTTTTTTTTTTGGCCGGTGGGGCGTGAAAATTCTCTGCCTTCCCATGTGGGGAATGACAGAAAAAGTTTGAGAACCACTGGTTTAGGCTATTGCCATTTACGTTACGTTTATGTTATGAGGCAAGTGTTAATGGCAACTTTAAATTACGCATTGGACTGAATGAGCTCTCTTCCGTTGCGTGCGTCTCTCTCTTTCTCCCTCTCCCTCCATGTGTGTGCGCGCGCGTGTGCATTCCAAAATCACAAGTTATCTAAATGACGAATTCAAGCGGAGTTGGGAGTTATTGCTAATGTAGGCTGCACTAGAACTATCTCCACGAAGAATTCGACAAAATTGATTTTCACCGAGCCCCCTTTGTCACAGGACACTAAACACACATTAAGTTGATTCCCATTCTTTAGGTCTATCAGAATTCAGAACAGCAAAACATTTTCAGTTTGTGTAAGCTAGCCTGCATCTTTTCCATGTTTTAAGATAACAAATCCTGTTTTGGCTTGTGTGAAGTACAAAGCTTATTAGATGGCTTTTATATTTTTGCATTAAAATTAAGCAGATTTTTTTCTTTCAGCCAAGTAATTGCCACACAAAAGTTATTTATTGTACAAACAGTACAGCTCATGGCTTGCTTCTTGCTGTGGAACTACTTCACTTGTAGCTTCTAAATATATAAAAAGTGCTAACTCCCTGGCAATGGCTTCACATTAGGTATACCACAGTTTTACTAATGCTTAAATACAGTCTACTCAGTGCAATCAATCAAGTCCAATATGATCAAGGTTATGGTGATGAATATGGTGAAGTGGAAGATGATGACATGCAACAACCACTCCCTCCTTCTTTGCTTTAAAGCAGCAACTTTCATCACTATTTGAGATATATTTTTAATATAATATTTTGTTCTGGTTTACAGATGAACTTGGATGGCATGTAATCATAAAGGGTTGATAACTAGAACCATAATTGCCATCAGCCATCCATGATGTGCATTCTGCAGTTCTAGATGGTAAACAACCTCAAGATAAAAGAAAACCGTTGCAATACGGCATCATTCACTGCATAGCTATAACCACCTACCATCATCAAACACATTAAAAACAAAAAAAAACAAAACAAAAAAAAAACGCAACTTTCCGCAACTTTTCCTGGCCCCCGCAATTTTCTCGCAATAAAGTGCCTAAAATCAGCGCAACTTCTGCCGCAACTTTTCAGAAAACCTGCCGCGAAATCAAGCATTTTTGATCGCAACAATCACAAAAAAGGCCCGCGAAATCCTGGGGGGACTGATATACCCAGCCATTGTAAGACTTAATCAGAGTGACTGTCTCTCCAGTGAACAAAGGACTCTGAGGTGTTACAGTCAGCATAGCTGCAGGTCGGGCTGTGGGATTAAACAGTGAGATCAGTGCAATATACACTACTAAACAGCAATGCCATGTTGTATAGACATTATGTGTGAGCCAGTGAAACAACACTGCACAGCAGACAAAACAGAAAACACACAACAAAGAGAATAAAGAGAGTCCACACCTCACTCAGTCAAATTATCATTATCACATTAATAACAAGCCAACAATAAATGTCTGTACCTTTGTCTTCACTCAATTTGATCATGCTAGCACTCTCAGACCACTGGTAACTTTGTGGCATGTAGCATTAACAACAAAAATGGCCACACTAAAATATGACCTAAATAAGAGACCAAAAATAGACGTTTCTACCTGACACAGTGAACATGTCTCTACTGGCAGGAGTCAGAGTCACTGCAGCTTTGGGTCTCTCTGTAAACACATGACAGTAGTAGATATGATTGCTAGATAAAAAAACTGGATTGAGAGATGGAAAGAATGAGAGGAAGACAGAGAGAGAAAGAAAGTCAGAGAAAGTGACAGAGAGAGAGAGAGAGAGAATTAACCTACTTGAGACAGACAGAGTCACATGATCACTCTTCTGAGAGGTTTCTGAATCTTTTTGTCTCCGTCCTTCACAGCTGTAGACTCCACTCTGGTTCTCCTGCACAGACTGAAGTCTGTATTCATTCCCATCACTCCAGCCTGTCTGTGGATAAACCTGCTGCCCTCCTCTATACCAGATGAATCTCCAGTCTGATGGGGACTCTCCCTGTATGCTGCAGGTGAGAGTGATGCTCTCTCCACTGAACACTGGAGACCAGCTGGGACTCAGGGTCAGAGTGGCTTTGGGTCTCTCTGGGAAGAAGAAACAGAAATACACAAATTAGGTCTGTACTGTACACAACAATAAATGGCTGTACTTTCATCAACAGTCATTTTGCTCTCTCTCAGAGGTAGTAAATGTAAATGTAAAAGTAACTGTGTGGTATGTAGTATTAATTATTAATAAAACAATTATTTAGTATTAATTTAACTCCAAAAATGACAACACTAAAATGTGACAATCACCACAGTCTGAGAATCTAAATGAGACACCTCAATAAGACAAAGATAAAAGCTTCTACCTGACACAGTCAGTGTGACTCCATCACTGGTGTCTGAACTCTGTGTGGTTCCTCTCTGTGTTCCTCTGCAGGTGTAGCTACCAGAGTGATGATAACCAGCAGAACTGATTCTGTACTCCTGACTGGAGACTACAGGAGTGACTGGGTTTCTGTTTAAATACCAGCTGTAGATCCAGTCAGTATTTCTCCTCTCTGATATTTCACACCTGAGGGTAACAGAGTCTCCCCAGAATATGTCTCCACTATCAGGAGTCAGGGTCATTACAGACGTGGGTTTTCCTGCAAACACATCACACTGTTTAATGTATTTTATATACCAGATCTTCATCTGCATTTTGTACTGTTCCCTGAGCCAATTTCAAATTAGTTTTAGACAGAAAACACAATACTTGACATCATGAACAAATAACAAACACATAAAACAAAAATGTGCAATGTACAAAATAGACTACGAACTTGAAACAGTCAGAGTCACATCATCACTCCTATAAGAGGTCTTTGAATCTTTTCTTCTAGTTCCTGCACAGCTGTAGTCTCCACTCTGGTTCTCCTGCACAAACTGGAGTCTGTATTCATCAGTGTCACTCCAGCCTGTCTGTGGATAAACCTGCTGCTCTCCTCTATACCAGCTGTATCTCCAGTCTGATGGGGACTCTCCCTGTATGCTGCAGGTGAGAGTGATGTTCTCTCCACTGAACACTGGAGACCAGCTGGGACTCAGGGTTAATACAGCTTTGGGTGTCACTGGGATATGAACAAAAGAAAGTCATGAAGCACTTATAGGCTAATAGTGCAGGGTTGGGCATAACAAGCTCATATCAGTGGGTATAACAGCATAAACACAAAAAAAACAACAACAACAAAGACATCTACCTGTCAGGGTGACCACATCACTCATGTCTGACCACTCTTTGGTGTTCTCATCCCGCCCTATGCAGGTATAGTCACCAGAGTACACATCATCAGCAGATGAGATTCTGTACTCCTGGTTGGTTGCTGAATCTCCTAAATTATTCCTGTTTAAAAACCATCTGTAGACCCAGTCAGTGTTTCTACCCTCTCGTGTGTCACACCTTAGGGTAACAGAGTCTCCCCTGAATATGTCTGTAGTGGCAGGAGTCAGAATCACTGTAGGTTTGGGTTTCTCTGTAAACACATATTTTTAATCATCAAACAAGAAGACTTAAATATAAGGTAAAGTAAAAGAATGCAACATTACATTACTGTTTTAGAATGCATTCGAATGTATTTATTATTCCCATTGTGATTTGAGTTTATGCTAAAATTATTATAGCCATAAGTGTAGTATAGTAGTAGTAGTAGTAGTAGTAGCAGCAGTAGTAGTTGTAGTAGTAGTAAGCCTGACAAGCCAGACTATCACATAAAATGTATAGTCTGGCCACGAGTGATAGACCCTCGGGTAAGACGGCTATAAATAATCAGAGCAACTAACAAGCCGATTCAAACAAAGCTAAGCCTGCCCAATAAATGAATTGGCTAAACACCACGGTGTCTGAATACAACCTAGAGCATTGTGAGTGGATAGACAGCTCAGACACCACCAATGTCTGAGTACAACCTATGGCTGATATAGACGTACTCGCTGAGCAAATTCAATTTGCTGGCACTAGAGTGCATCTAGAGTAGGGCAAGTAGTAGTAGTAGTAGTGCCGATAGTATTCTGAAAAAATCTTAAATAAATTACCACACTATATCAGATTTTACTTATATTGTACCATTAGATACAACACATCCACATTTATCAGGAAAAAATAGCCAATGTCAAACATGTAGATTATAATGATTAAATGCCTGAAATTGACTAGACATTCTTAAGCTTTATTATACAGATTATATTGTCCAAAATATCTATTAAAATATTATATCATCTTTATCACATATTATCAAGATATTACATCACCATTATAAAGCCTTCATTCAGATTATCTGAATTATGTTCTATGTCATTGAATAAACATAGTTTATTTTCCACATTAACTATTATTATCTAACAACAGGGATGCATAGTACTCCTGTTTGGGTGAGTGGCAGTTTGGGACTCGAAATTAAGATTTCTTTATTATAGTGTCATCTTAAAAAAAACAAAAATCATATCTCACCTGCACCTTGTCCTGAAGGGAAAAACAAGCTCAACACTACAACACAGAGACAGAAACAGAACTTTACTCCAAGCACAAAAGCATCCAGCACAAATCAAATCCAATACAATATCAAATGATCCAATAATGCATAAAAATACATGGACAACACTAATAGCTCCATAATGGGGAAGGTTCAAATTACATCAATCAGTTATAGTCTACAAAAATACTATAACACAGATTACCAAGTTCAACATGCAGATCTAAATGCTGTTGAAGTTTTATGCAAAATCCTAGAAATACTTGAATTACTATGTACATTATTATGTACCTTACAATAGTGTGCATCCTCAAGCACACACAAACAAGTCGTAAGCATGCACCTTCCAGAACACAGAATGTAGGTATTACTCACAGAGCAGCAGGCCTAGTGGAGAGAGCTCCATGCTGAGTGCCGTCCAGTCAGAGATCAGTCAGAGGTCTCTTGCAAAGTGTTGCAAGAGACAGAGACTCACAAAAGCCAGTCCACCTCACTGAATGTGCACATTGGAGAAGAATATTGGTGAACAGAGAGAGAGAGAGAGAGAGAGAGAGAGAGAGAGAGAGAGAGAGAGAGAGGTTATGAGTGTGGGAAAGGTGATGAACATGAGAATACAAGAGTGATTGTGGGGAGAGGGAGTGCTGGGGTGTGGCTAAAATAACTGAGACAAGCATGCAGAAAAGTCCTATAACCTACAGAAGAAACCAGTACAAAGCCACAGTCTCTCACCTCTTCACACAATGCAACCACTGCAGAATTAAAATAGACAAATACAAACAATTGAGTTGAGAAAGTTTTGAGTTGAGAAAACAAATGAGTTGCAAAAGAGAGTGAACAAGTGATGAAGTAAATAAAAATAAGTGAGATAAATGCGGCAAGGATACTGGAAACAATTGTTAGAGTAAGACGCAATGTAAGGAAACCAATTCTTTATATAATTCTGTTAGTACAGACAGACAAATCAATAGGGTCAAAACAGGGTTTGTTTTGGGAGATCAAGTAGATTTTCATATTTTTTTGTAGTGAATGAAAGTCTATGAAGCCTTCCAAGAATGAGATAGTGCCTTGATACACAGGTGTCAATTCAGCACCATGGAGAGCTCCAAAACACATGCAGAAGAACACTGAAGCCCTATACTTGCCATCTCAAAACCTTGAATACCTTGGTAAATTTATACAAATCGCCGTAGTTAATCATGACAAACATGTGGATTGTTATGAGGAGATGCAAGTCCTGCCCATTTTAGAATGCGTGAAGGGTCTGTGTCAACTTATGTCATTGCATTGCACAATTTAGTACTTCATGGTCTAATGCTGCTTCATTTTTATTTTGTAAATGTTGAACAGGCGTATTCAGAAATCCCCTGTAGAGGTGGCTTTCAACATGGTTACGAATACCAATCTCAGTGTTTGAGATTAGATCTGTGCTTATATGCCTGTAAAAAAAAAAACATTACCCTTTTCAAATGCAATGGTATGTGATAAGTGTCATCAACATAGTACAAGTACATAGTGAACAAAGTCTGGCATTGTGAAACACTGACTGAACTGCATGAATCAAATACTCAGTACTTCAGCACCATGGGCGTACCTCACACAGGACTGGTTTGTATCTCACGCTTAGTATTTATAGACCTGAAACTACCTAACCTCTGACTAAAGTTGGGGTGGCTCTGCTCTGGTGCTGGTGTGTGTTGGTTATGGGTTGAGCTGATGCACAGCATCTGTGGTTAACACCTTTTAAATGTTTCTCATGCAAGCCTGTTCTTTTCTCACGCGGGTTCTCTCCACACCTAAATATGGTAGAAACAACTAGCAGCGGTGTTGCAAGGACTGACCATGGCAGACCTCTCTAAATGTGTTCTACAGTACATGTAGTACAGAGATTGGTAGCAAGAGATTGGTGTAATGCTATGTTCTACTGTGTGGGGTCACTGTGCCAAAGCAAGTTTTGAATTATGATCAGTGCATGGCAATATTGCAGAGCACACACACTCAATTTCTGTTCAGCCACACATGCTGTTGCTCAAATGAATAAATGGTAAAATATTATTGTTCAGTAAATTGTTCTTTGATGGTGTCAAGTAGTAGCCTGGGCGAAAGCGACTGTTGACTATGTCATACAGTCTGGCCCAACGCAATTGAAATAGGTTTCCGCTTGGATATGACGTATTCCCTCGCCTGGCTCTCACGCCTACAACTTTCGCTTTCAGCATTAACAGTATTATCGCAAGCTCTGACCTATTTTGACATCGTAGTGGCAATAAATCCTCAAGAACATGGATGCTAATGTCATGTACCAATTTTGTGAATGTAATTCGAAAGCGGGGGAGAGAATAACAAACGCGTCCCTATCCTGTCAGACTACAAAATTTTGAGACATCGCTCTAAACTGTGTGCTGATTGGCTAAACCGTAGAGTAACCGACGGAAAGGCGGGAAGGGGGTTTATTCCAGACTACGTGCGGAGATAAAATCCTTAGCGGAGGTATGTAGGATGGCATCGCCAGGCTAGTCAAGTAGAGCCAGGCACGAACACTCGACCCTGCACATCTGACCAAATTTTCTACCTCACAGTTGTCCCATTTATTACACATTCCTCCCCATCTACTGCAGAATATTAGACTCCTGACAAGATCTGTTGTCAAGGTGAAAAACCCCCATTAAGATGTGGTTTGACCTATTCTACCATCAGCAAAACTCACATGATCGAATAAAGACAAAACCTCAGCCTTTTTCTTTCTGTTTTTGCTCTTTTGGTCTCTTTTTTATTCACATTCGTAAAGAGCATACAAACATGTACTTTTCATATTAACAATATAAATCTTTATATGAGATATGCTTGTATATTTTTCATCACAATTTTTAAATCAAAAATATTAAAAATGAATTTGCATCAACTTACAGAAAGCATATTTACAGAGCAGATTTGCAAGTATATTCTGAAGCTAATCAGGCCTACGGAAAACTACTTCGGCACAGTCATGTTTTGACAAATGCAGTCACATTCTTATTTAAAACTGCTGTGGTATTAGCAAAAAATATGTTTGAAAGAATAAAGCACCTGAAAAGTACAAAAAAGTACAAAATACATTTTGTTGAGATCTAAAGGGGTCCTTGAAAAAAGTTAAAAAGTTATATTTCATGAGGGCTCCCTGGCTGTAGAGTCATCCAGGGCCTTGCACATCTATATTACTTTAACTTTGGAAATGGAACCAGACATGCTCTTGAAGCAAATCTCTTTTATTCTCAGCCATCTGTGAACATAATATCATATGAACCTCAGTGGTAAAAATATGAGGGTGGATCCATTACACACTGATATTCTTACATTTTCTTATACTTCCATTTATTATTTGCATTATTCCTGTATGTTGGTGAGAGCCAGACTTCCCCCAGCCATATAATAATATTTAAAAATATATATATTAAAATTCACACAGGCACCAGAAACTCCTGATTATTGATTATTATTGATTATTGGCCATTTCCTAGATTACTTCTGCTCCACCATCACAATCCATCTTTTGAACCACACAGGCATTTCTCCTTACCTGATGAGCATCCAGGTTTCACAGCAGAGTAAACATGCTCTTCTTCAGAGGATTTTGATTTGGCTTGAAAAAGAAAGATACCAGCTGTTACCTACAGTAAACTACTTGCAGGTTGCAGTTTAGCAGTGCTATCAGTGCAAGTCAACACAAGAGTGATGAGTTTTGGTCTAAAACTGGTTAAAAATATAACCACCTAAAATGTGTTTGAAAATGAGTTACCAGTAACAGACATGCCTTGTCTGTAGTGATTCTGCATATTGTTCCATTAAAAACACAGATACAACTTACCTTTACTCCTCAGTGGCTTCATATCTATCTGTACATCAGCATATGTGACATCGCTGGGGTCAGCTGCAAAACACACCAACATGTGAGGAATATTTATTAATAACAATGCGTGCATCTTACACCCTGTTTATTGTGTTTCTTTGTCTTAGTATTTGTCACATCAGTGGGTCCATCAACAACTTCATCTGAAACAGCAGAGGCACCAGAAACAGAAATAAAACTGGTGCCTGGTCCGTGTACTAAAGACCACAGGACCAGATTTAGACTGAATGTTTTCTTTATAGAAGGCCCAGATAGCTTTAATCTGATGCATGAAATATGTTGTTTAAATTCCCTTCATTTAACATTTAATCAGTATATGTCACAAATAAAGATAAATGTTGATTTCTTTATAGGCAAAATAATGCACAGCAAAAATACTTATGGAATTCAGGAATATTTACATTTACATTTACATTTATGCATTTAGCAGACGCTTTTATCCAAAGCGACTTACAAAAGAGGGATAACAATTAAGCTGCAACACAATACAAGTAAGTGCCTACTGGGAGTGCCATTTGCTAATAGGAGAGCAAGTGCTAGAGTTTAGAAGTGCTTGGTCAGTGCATTCCAAGTAATTTAACGAATTAGGACAAGAGATACTCTTGAAAGAGCTGGGTCTTCAAGAGTCTCTTGAAAGTAGAAAAGAGTGCCTGTTGTTCTAATAGTCTTGGGGAGACTATTCCACCAGTTAGGAACAATGCATGAAAAGAGCCTAGATTGACCTGTGCGCGGTGCTGGTCGTTCCAAACCTAAACAGGAATAAACATGTTACCTGTTGATGGACACAGTGATGGTTCTGATATTTAAGTCCTACTTGAGTGTCTGACACTGTTGCACCTGCCTTGGCTGGAACAAATAAAACAGAGGTAACAGAGTGTATTTATCATCAAGTAATAATTAGCCATCTTGTACGAAAAAGCTTTGGTGTCAAACACAGACCTCGTTTCTTTTTGCTCTTTGCATCCCTCTTCAGATCAATCTCTGCATAGAGCACATTACTGGGTGTAGCCACTGAACCACCTTGTAAATAATACAGATTACAGATTATTAAAGTCTGTCTGACTGTCAATCTGTCTATCTACAGTATCTATAGAACTATATTACCATAACCACTTAAAAAAGAAATCCTTTTTTTTATTTGAGAAGAATTATTTTTATTTAAATTGTACTATAAACATTATCTGCCATGTCCCACCTACAACTTTTTGCTGTGATGTTGAGGTCTGGCTATTATTCTGTTGCTGGCCACTAGAGGGAGAAAGAGATCATGAGCTAATCATGAGTTAAAAACTAAAACATGTAAATTGGCTTTGAAAGCAAAAAAAAAAAAAAAAAAAAAAACCTCATTAATTAAAATATTATAAGCAAATACAAGACTTATATTACCTGTTTGGTGTCACTGGAATTGAACCTGAGTTTAAAAGATGTTATATAATAAATAAAACTAGAGAATGTAATTTCAGAGAAATTACGAGTGCATTGAAAATGCAGTTGCTGTTTTAGTGGATTGTGTTGCAAATCATTTCAGGAAATATAACCGCAGCAAATTTAGATGACTGGAGGCATAATTGGATGACTGACAGTTGGAATGGTTGAATAGTTAATTAGTTGAAAAGTTTGAACCATATGACAGTTAAGTTGACTAGCATATCATAAACATTCTAACTATGCTAACTAACATGTTAATTATGTTACCATGATGACCACAAATTAGCTGAGTTGAATTGTATCAATTAACAAAAATGTTGATTAATATGCTAACTACGCTAGCTAGAATGTTAATAATGTCAGCATGATGATCAGAGGACTTAGCTGAGTTGAATAGCATCAAAAAATTAAAATGCTAATTAGCAAGCTAACCATGTTAGCTAGCATTCTAAAAATGCTAACATGATGATCAGAAGACATAGCTGAGTTGAATAGCATCAAAAAACAAAAATGCTAATTAGCATGTTAACCATGCTAGCTAGCATGTTAATAATATTAGCATGATGATCAGAAGACTTAGCTGAGTTGAATTGCATCAAAAAACCAAAAATGCTAATTAGCATGTTAACCATGCTAGCTTACATGCTAATAATGATTAGCATGATGATCAGAAGACTTCGCTGAGTTGAATAGCATCAAAAACCAAAAATGCTAATTAAGCATGCTAACTATGCTAACATGCTAATAATGATAGCATGATGATC